>NW_021024556.1:2659649-2699723 GCF_004153795.1 Camellia sinensis
TTTTCTATAAAAGGAGAGCCTCCTCTCCCTTTCCAGGGGTTCAAGAAATCTGATATATGAGTTAGATATAGCTCTCTCTCTATATCTCCCTCTCTCTACATTTTGTGTGTGAGTTTGAGTTCAAAAGGGTGTTTTGTTCTTACTATTGCACATAAACACCTAGAGTTACACCATCCTTGTTTGCTGAGGTACTAGGAGGTTGTTTTTAACGTTCTTGAGCTGGTTTTGATCAGAGAGAGTTGCTGGTCTTGTGTTCTTGAAGTCGTTCTTCAAGGGCGAGTCAACTTGCTTTAGATACCCCATTTTTGCTTAAGCTTTTACACATACTTCTATATTGTTTTAAGCTTGGCTCTAAACTACAAAAGCTCTGATTTTGTATGCTTGTTATTGTTGCTTAAGGTCATTTTTTGGTTAGGGGTTGTTTACCCCCCTCTTAGGCCTTGTTTGGCTTCATTTTGTGCCTTTACTTTTGAGCTTTGGTGTCATCTTATTTTAACCTTCCCACCCCTGAAATTTAGAGGATTTTTAGTGGTGGAGAAGTGGTTTTGAAGTCTTGGATAGGGGAGGGACACCCCCCTCTCCTTGTGTCTCATATGCTTGTGTTAATGGCTTAGTATGGTAGCATGTATGCTCGGTTTGTTTTCGCACCATTTCAGTAGGTATTTAGTGTTATTTTAGCATGATATACCTCCGTTTTAAGATGGTTTAGTCAGCTCTTGCATGCATCATACACTTGCCTTGCAATTCTCTTATTTGTCTTAACATACATCATGCACTTGGACCATCATGCTTACATGTTTTGACTTAACTTTGAGAAGTTTTTAGTCTTGTTTTATCATGCTTAAGCTCTGTTTGGTGTTGTCTTAGCCATGTTTGCCATGCTTTGTATAGCCTCTATGCATTCTAGCTTGTTAGCTTCGGGTATGTGAGTCACTAGCATGCTCTATTTGGGCCATTTCAGTGATTTGGCATCACTTGTCATGATATTTCAGTCCATATTCCATGCTTGCATTTTCCATCCTTTTAATGCTTTGAAGAGTTGTTGTTTTGTGCTCCATGTTTGGACCATTGCATATGCCTCCATGATTAGGTCTTTGGCATGCCTTCTCATTGGGTTTTAGGGTTTATTTTGGTGTATTATAACTCTGATTTTGTTGGCCTAAGTCATGCCATGTTCGGTTGTAAGAGGTGTAGTGCATTTGCCCTTTTGGGCCTTGTGTGCGTCTTGTTTTGTGCTCACCTTTATAGCATGTTTTGGCCACATTCTATGCATGTTCTAGCCTTGTTTTGGTCTGCCCTAGGATTGTTTTGGGACACCTTGGCCCTTTGGGGCTTGGTTGACACGACCTTGAGGTAAGTCCTTTGGCTAGCTTTGAGCTTTAAGTCCATTAGCATGCTAGGCTTGTCTTGTTTAGTTGATTTGGCATCATTTCTCATATGATTTCAGAGCATATCGTATTGTTACATTCTCATGTTTACCATGCGTTGCTCATGTTTGAGGATTGTGCATTGTTGCATAGTGTTTAGACCAATATGTGTACATATCTGTTTCGCATGTCGATACCTTTTAGTTTAAGTACATTTGGGCATGCTTGCATTCATGATATTTGCATGTTTGTATTGCATCATATTTACGTGTTTGGTATATTGCATGATGCCTAGCTAGTTGCATCACATAACATCGTTACGTACTTGGCATTTTCATCCTACATTAGTTGAATTGCATGCTTAGGTTGTAGTCCATTTAAGCATGTTTGTCATCTTAGCCTTGTGTACATGTCTTAGTCACATTACATTTTGGCATGCTCATCTTGCATTGCATTACATTTCTATATCGTGTTGTATTTGGCATACATACATTGCATTGTGTTTGGTTTGGGGTGTCAAACCAAACACGAGGAGTGAAGGACGTTTGTACTTGAACTGACGAAACGTGCCTCAATCCTTAGTCGCTGACGCTCTTGATTCAACATGATAGAGTGTGTAGCATTCATTTGTTTTGTGTGCATTTCATTTGATATTAAAGTTGCACAATTAGCTTGTTAGTTAGTTAATTAGTTAATTTGTATTATTCTTTCGGTCTCTCCTTCGAGAGAGCCAACGGTTGTAATAAGCGTGCGTGCGTGTGTGTGATGCATGTCTTCCAAACCTCCATTTTTTTCTCCATTTTATTTAACCGCTTACAATTGTTAGATTTAGGGCATATTTCAGTTAGCATTCTTATGCTATGCATGTTTGTATCATTCATTCGTGTTGCACGCACTGGGCTCGGCGCATTATACTAATTGCGTAAGTATTTCAAATCCAACTTGAATACGTGTATCGAATTGCCGCATTTCACATGCCATTTTAGATTAGCCGAGCCTATTCAAGTTGCATTTTGTATGTGTTACATTAGCCATCTTAATAAGGACTTGGATTATACATTGATTACTAACATGTTCCTTGTTTTGGCTCGGAGTACACTGTAAGTGCTTATGCTTTAGCATCTTGCATGTGTGTGAGTGTTACCATGACAACATGCTTGCCATGTGGCTAATTGCTTACGTGACTTAAACTGCCTGAATGCCTGTGGGTGAAGGTTGGATTACTTGAATTGGAATAATTCATTGAAATCCGTGTTTTAGCCTACTTGCGAGTAGCAAACTTCAAACCATTTCCAAACAAACGGATATGCGATGCTTTGTTCCAAATTAGGCAATCTAGTCTATACTTGTGTGTTGTACGCATCAAATAGTAATTCTAGCTAATTAACCGGAATAAGAACACATGTTTTCAAAACAAAATATCATGCTTAGTACAGGTCGATCTTCGGATCGTCGCGAGCGGGGGTGCTCATAGATGACCTTCCCCAATCGTACTCAAGTTCCCGAGCCGAGGCTACTTTGGTGATGACTGAATGAATTAACAAAGTAACTAATTAATTAATGAACTAGATATTACAAGTTTGAATAAATCTACAAATTAGCATTAATTGCACGAGCCAAGGGAAGTAGAGAATCGTGTATGCATGAATGGGAATATCTACTTGAAAATGCCTCTATTTTGCTGCCAGAACTGTTTGGTTTTACAGCAGAAAAATAATTTGTTTTCATCCCAGCCTCTCCTTTGTTCTGCCATGAAAATGGTTCTGTCTGCATAAAATAAAGTGGCTAGCCGGCTAGAGGAAGTGGTCGGCCGGATGGACAGGTGGCCAGCTGGCCACTGTTTTGGGGGTCTGCCCTGCTGTAATAGAAAGAAAACAGAGCACAAACAGAGTGTTTCTAGGGTATGGTTTCCTCCCTACCTCTCCCTATCATGAAATAGATCAAGGGAGGGGTAGACTAGATTTGCAAACCATCAATTGACGCAAACTCGTTACATGATGATCTATGAATCGATGGGACAAAGAGTTAATAAATGAAAAGGGAAGACCAACAAAACCTCCTCCCTATCATGGAGTTACCTCAAGGGAAGTGCTGGACATCGCTTCTCGAATCATTAACATCAGTAAAGAGTATGTAATGGCTTGAGATGCGCTAGGTTCAATTAACATCCGATTGATCCCCAACTTAATTTTATTATCTTTCACCTCTTTTTGTCCAAGTTTATTAGCCCTTTTAATTACCTTTCCATTATTTTGTCATTTTGTTCAAAGGTGAGAGTTATGTCCACTAAAATAAGAGAAGTCTCAAACAAGAAGTTGTTCTTGGCATGAGAGAGATGTAATGCCTTGGTAATGAACCTCCGAAGAGATTAAACCATTAAGCATGGAACAGTCTTTTTGCATGCTTTAAACAACACTCGTTTAAACTGACTCTCAAACAAAGAAAACCAAGAAAGGAGGGAGGGTGCAGAGATGATAATTGCAAGTGCGAACACATGTATGAAAGCAATGAAAATAAAAGCTATCAACTCAAATAGGTTGGTGTCTCAGGCCTAAACCACCAAACCTATGAGGACTACAACACTACAAGCGTACTATGCAAAGCATAAATGAAATAAACACACTAAAACAATTCTAAAAATAGCAAAAACAATGCTGGAAAATCAGTTTGAAAAGCTTAAATAAAGTGAGCAAAATAATAAAGAATTGAAGCTAGTAAGCAAGCCTAAGGAGGGGTGGCTAACCCCTCTACTTTTTGGACCTCAAAACCACGTATTTAGCCTCTGAAAAACTCTGAAAAACAGTGGCCAAAAGTTGAGAAAGAAGTGGGAAACACAAGGACAAAAGCTTAGAGAACAAGGTTCAAAGAAGGGTGGTTAACCCCTCCACCATTGGTAGCTTTAAGTCACAAGTTTCAGCCCATAAAAACAGTCCAAAAAAAGTATGAAAATAGCAAGAAAAGAAGAGGAATAAGTAGTGTAAAGAAGGCAAAAGTTATACCTCTTGAGGAGAGGTAACTCTTTGATTCACATACGAACAAGTGCTCACCCTCAAGATCTAAAATTTTAGCTCAAGAACCTCAGCAAGGAGCCTCAAATATTTCGTTTAGGAAGTATATATAAAGTATATATAAAGTGTATATAGGAAGTACTATGCAAAGTGTATATATAAAAAAACTAGTTGCTATCTCGGAAATATCTGTATGGAGCTAGCTGGTATAGTGCATGCACATGAGGGGACAGTTGGCAACAAATATCTGTTCTACCGAGAAACTTGGCCAGCCGGTCAGGTAGGGGACAGCCGGCCACCAAATTCTGGCCAGCAGGCCTCTGGGTGGTCAGGTGTGGAAAACTTAGGTTTTGGCTCAAAGGAGGTGCAAGGTTCTAGGCTCTAGAGTTGGAACACTGAAGCCCTTTTGTTGAGGAATTTGAACAATTGTACAACGTAGTGTATCATCATCGAGTGATCAACCTGAGGTGTCCAAGTCTTAAGGGCGGTAAAAAATGGGGTATCTACAAAGGCCGGTTCATTGGTTAGCCAAAAAGGCATCATGAGAAATTCATAATGGCCACACCACGTACAGAATGCAATCTTCTAGACATCCTCCTCTTTCACTCTCAATTGGTGATAACCCGATCTCAAGTCTATCTTAGAGAAACAACAAGACCCTTTCAACTGATCAAACAAGTCATCTATATATGGCAATGGGTACTTATTTTTAACAGTTACCCAGTTCAACTTTCAGTAATCAATAAAAATCGCAACGTACCATCCTTCTTCTTGGCAAAGAGAGTCGGTGTTCCCCAAGGCGAAGTACTAGCGTGGATAAAACCCTTATCTAGCAATTATTGGAGTTGAATCTTCAACTCACTTAACTCAGCGGGTGCAAATCTATATGGCGCGATGGAAATTGATGTCGTGCCAAGCACTAAGTCAATAGAGAACTCAATCTTACGGTGAGGTGGTAAACTAGTAAGATCCTCGGGAAAGAAGTCCGGGTATTCACAAACTACCCTCAGTAACTCAACTCGGACCACGTCACTCTCAACACCCAAGAATCTAGCAAGAATGGGACTAAGCTCGCCCCGACCGCGCAGATCACACACTGGAAACAAGGCCCCATTAACTTAGTCTCCCAGGAAATAAAAACAATTACCACTCGAGGTGCACACCATAACTCTCTGATAATAATAATCAATAATGGCTCAATAGGATGACAACCAATCCATGCGCAAAATGACATCAAAACTTGACATATCAATCGACACAAAAGCAAAAGGAAGTCGGCGACCGGCAACCATTATCTCACAACCCCTACACCGCTGGTCTAACATAACCTCACCACCAACAGGTGACTCTACCCTGAGTGGGGATGCTAACTAAGCCACTTCTAACCCCAATGATGATGCAAATGCAGACGAAATGAAAGAATGCGATGCACCAGTTTCAATCAACACATTAGCAATAGAATTACACAATAAGAAGTTACCTCTCACTACCGAAGGTGCTGGCAACCAATCTGGCATCATAATAGCATACACACGCCCTGTAGGTCTCTGCTCTACCTGCTCACCACTCAGAGCATGAGTCTGATACACTGATTGAGCCAAAGAGGCTCCCCGATTGGCCCTCGAGGCCTGTGTTGACTGTGTAGGCTTTGTCTCTGCCTTGAACTAGATGCACTAGATGCACCATCTTCCGGAGGGCAAAACCTCCTCAAGTGTCCTAATTACCCGCACTGATAACTAGTAGGCGACTGCCCTCTCCCTTAAATCTGGCTCTGAGATTGAGCCGTAAACTGTGCAGATTGTTGCCCTGCCCCTCTTTGCGGGCAAACTATAGACTTGTGGCCCAGCTGACCACACTTAAAGCAATTGATCCCTCTCTGACCACCTCTCCTAGAGCCAGAATTTGGTACTGAGAAAGTGGACCTAGGCTGTGCTCCCTGGGACAGCTGTAGGATGGAACCCCCTCTGCTTCTTACTGTCTTGAGTCTTCCCCTAAATCTCCTAACTTCTTGTCTGGAGCCCCTCACCATCTCTTCCTCAATATAAATCACGGTCTCTAAGTGAACCACTGCCTCCACAAGATGACCCTAATCTCTAATCATGGATGCGTCCACCTTGGAAAGGATTCCGATCCTCAACATCTCCTCAAACTCCAAGCAACGACGTTCCTCTGTTACTATAAGCTCCAGTGCAAACCTCGACAGACTAGTAAAGGTAGCCTCAAACTTGGCCCCCGGTGTGTTAAGTTGCTTGAGCTTCAAAAACTACACCCTCAACTTCTCCTTAACAGTGGAAGGCAAAAACTTGTACTAGAAGGCATTGACAAAAGCTCCCCAAGTCACTCCAATGCGCCTACCTACATACTTCCACCTCTAACACGTATATCTCTTTGGCAGGAAGGCTACCAAGGTCACTCTCAGCCCATCGTCCTCGATGCCAAGCATCTCGAACGTCTTCACCATCTACTCCAAGCACTTATCCTCCTTTAGTGGCTCATTTGGATCCCCCAAAAACTCATCTGGATTAGATCGAAAGAACTCCCTCTTAAAAATTGACGGTCCTACATCCGCAACCTAGTCCTGGACTTGATTTTCAACTTTGAGAATGTCCATGCATTCCCACAAGGCTCTGGTCATCTCACGGGCTAAAGCACCCATGGCCTGCTGACAAACTAGTTCGGCTACATTGGCTTGGCCAACCCCTTCCTCCTGTGCCAAGATATCATCCGATAACGGCACCTCCTGCCGTCTGGGCTTGCCATGCCTACCACCACGACGTCCACATCCTGACATCCTAATAAAGGTAACACAAGAGATTAACACATTTACAAATATGCCGAAGCTAACTCATTTGCATCCTAAAGCGATGTACAACAATTAATTTACTCCACATAAGCACGTAATCACACAAACACATACAAATTTCATTTCTAGATAATGATCGTCGCACGATGTTGCCAGAGTTCTAGTTAGAAATACAAGTGATCAAGTGCTGTTCTAAAAGGATTTCTAGAAACTCGTAGGGCCAATCAATATCTTAGAAATTAAAATCCACACCCACTTAGTCACATAAGCATGTTATCACATAGCATGCCAGGTTTATTCCTAATATCATCTAGCAAGAGAACCCATTGTGGTAATAACCATTTCCCATGATCCTAAAGTATTCAAATCCAGTAGTTCTGATACCAAGTTGTAATGCCCCGAAATAATTACAATAAACCGACAGTAATGATAAATTAAACAACATCATAATTCGAGAATAAAGTACTTCCATTCTTATACTTCAAGTGTACAAAAGAGTAACACATGTATTTACACATTCATAAGCCCTAATCCTGAATTTATAGCATGTGTTATAAACAAAAGATATGAAATAAAAATTAAATAGATATATAATTGCCCTAGTGGCTACAACTTTCTAAGACGGTGCTTGGTTACAACAAAAGTAAGTTTGAAACATAATACAAATAAAGCCCTAGGCTTGTACAAAATAAATACAACAATAACAAAAAAACCGAAGCTCTTGCCTCCAAGTCCTCCCAAGCATTGCCTTGGAGGAGGCATATCATTGGCATGTGAAAATGGTTTTCCACATAGGGTGCGCCAAAACTAGTAAAGATGCTCTAACACAGTGTATGAATCTTAACGAAGTTATAAGGTGAATGCATATGCAATGCTCATGCCAAAAACATTTTATCTTTTTTCAAAAACCATGTAATGCATGGTTATATCACAATTTATGAAATCACTTTCTTTATAAAAGAAAAATAGGACAGTGGATTCAACACTGGGAATCTCTAAGATGTGTCTGCAAGTAGGCTGCAAGCACTACCAATTGCCATTTTTAGTGGTACTAACCGGAAGGCTCAGCACATATCCGCATGGGTTTCTGTACTTTGACCAATGACACATAGGCCAACTTAATACCATAACTACACTCCCTACCCCTATTCACTAAGGTATTCACCACTTTTTCTCAAAAGAATAAACATTTTGAATGTGTTAAATATATATATCACAATGCTCAATGCAAATATACGAGAAATTAGTTTCAATTCACCTAATTCTCATACAATTTCTACAACAATCATAGCTATCACTCCCGATAGCCCAAAACAAATATCTCTAAATAGATAAATAACTTTCAATACATGTATACTTTCCAACATTTCCAAATAGGAGTGACAGTTCATATCTAACTCCACCACCACCATCATCATCATCATCGTTCCAATTTCGTAAAACCAACATCAATTCAATTTTCTTTTTACAAAATCAAATGTTCACAATTTAGGGCGAAATTTGATTTCTTTGAAAAATCAACTCCAAGGATAAAAATCCACCGTCTTATCACAATTCAACCACAATTACAAACCCATATACATATTCAAGAACCCATTTTGAAAACCCCTCTTTTGATTTCCAACCAAAACCCTAGATTTTTATCAAGAATCCCCAAATCACAATATCCTTTTTAAAAGAAATTTAATTAGGTTAAAAATCATAAAAAGAGTCAAAGTAATCCCTACCTCAAAGAAGAAGACTCAAAGGAAAGATGGGTAAAACTCGACGGAGCTAAAACACGAACTTCTTCAATTAGAACGAAGCCCTTGATGTGCTCTCTTTTCATCTATGTGACTAGGGTGTAGAGATCGATGGATCAAGGTGTATTTGAAGTTTAGAGATGGTTTGTAGAAAGAGAGGGTGTAGAACTGAGACTTAGAGAGAGAGAGAGAGGGAAGTGAAAAAATGATTTAAAAAGTGACTTTTACAATCTGATATAAACGTACACCGCTCGAGCGACCAAAGCACTGCTCGAGTTACCAAACACAAAAGTGAGACCGCTCGAGCGAACAAAGTACCACTTAAGCACACAATGACATACTCTCAGAAGTTTTATAGACAAAGGCTAACCGTTTGAGCGTAAGAAGGACCGCTTGAGCCAACATCGCTTGAGCGCAAGAAAGATCGCTTGAGCTAAAAATACTAGCCTCCCAGTTGTTTTGCAGGACTATAAAAGTACTGAGAGTTCCAAAAGACTGCTTGAGTGCAACAAGCACCGCTCAAGCGCAAGAAACACCGCTTGAGAGAAGAATGCCATACTCCTAGTAGTTTTGCAAACCTAGAAAAGTACTGGAAGTTCTGAAAGTTCACTCGAACACAAAAATGTTCGCTCGAGTGAACAAGCCAAAAATAGGGCAGCAACAGTTTTGAAAAACTAACTCCCAACCTGTTTCAAATACAACCAAGACAAGCCAATAACTAAACTCAACAAGGGATAATAAGAACGAAGATATGAATAACCATCAAGACAAGAAAACCCAGATTCAAAACAATGAACGGGTTAGGTTTAAACTAGAATTGCTATATTTGCCATGCATAAGAAGAATTCAACACTTATCTTTGCAAAAAGCTTATATGTGAAGTGATGAGTGTATAATCATGGAGAATCCTTAAAGATAACAAGTATAAACTTCATGCATGTAGGAATTTTGGGAAAATCAAACTCAAAGATGAAGAAATATGCATGCATGTCCATAATTAACTTATTTTCACTATATTCAAGTTGATTCTGATATCTTCTTAACAATGACATGAAATTACTCTAATTACTTTGTGAATTCAACTTCTACATGAATTATCCACAAAGATTAAGGTTGTAGTTCTTACCTATAGCTTGAATTTCAAGGTTTCAACTCAATTTCTTTTAATTCTCTTCCTAATCTTCACAATTCCTTCTCTTTCTCTCTCTCTCTCTCTCTCTCTCTCTCTCTCTCTCTCTCCCTCTCTATAGAAGTTGATCTCTTTTCCACTCTACAATTTTCAGCTCAAGTTATGAAGAATGAGTTCAATTCCATGCTTATAACACACACACACACACACACACACATATATATATAGTTTGGATTACGTTAGGCTAATTAAGTAGGATTAAGGCTAATTAACCTAGTTTAATCCAAATTATTTTAATCTGAATCAATTTTTAATTAAACGTCCCATATGGTTCTAAATATTCCAGTTAGCATATTGAACTTGCCAATTTTGGTTTTTGAATCCGTTTGAGCTTTCAATTTCTAATTCAAAGTAAGTATTCTAATAGATATTCCATAAGCAAACATATATGCATAAAATTAAACACATAATCATGCAAATTCTCTCAATAAAATAATATGCAAAAAATGATATACATGTTGGGGTGATCACAGAAATGCTAGAATGGAGGGATGTTGGATTGCTGAAGTCCATTATACTCTGAAATTCACTACTATGAGATGTTATAAAAGGAACAAAGAGAAAGAAAGCTTGGTAGAAGTGGATGAGGATTGGTTTATACAGCCTTGTTTAAAGAATATGAGTAATGAAAAAGTGAATGGGCAAAGCAAATTGATGTGGGTTTACTTTGAAACTAGCATGAGTGCTAAGGCTAACAACTATGGCTTCGAAAACTTACAATCCAAGACGTTGCGAGATAAATGAGCATTGGAACAGGATGTCGCGAAGCATGTAGTGGATGTAATGAGATACCAATTGACAACCAACCTACTGAAAGTTGTTTTGCTCATGGATTTGGTAGTGAATCTAATAAAACGAGTCAATTGAGTTAAGTGAGTCAAGAGAGCCAAAAATCTAACTTGTCGATTCTGACGCGTTGGTCTTTTCAAGTGATATGTTGAATCTGTTCTTTTGTTTTTGATTTATGTTCTTTTTAGTCAGAGTTGGATGTCAGGACCAACCTTTTTATCAATAATAGAGCTAGTAATTCTAGATACTTCATGGCGCCAAAAAGTTGATTGCGTTAATCTAGATTTCTTAAAAAAAAATGATTCTTCCAAGGTCTAATTGAGTGGGAAAAAAAGGAAGACATGCCCAATTTGAAATGAATGGAATGATATTAATAAACTTGGGTAATGAAGGAAATCTTCGCCTGGCCTAGATTGGATCCATGCTGTCTTTTTGGGAACACAAGCGCTTAGTCGCTCTTTTAAAAAAAATTCAAAAAAATATCTTTTCCATGATCCTATAAGGGCATGCTTGGAATCAATCCAAAGATTATGCGACATAAAACCCCTCTAGACTCCAGGACCAAATCCGTAGTAAGGGTGTCGGACATTGATCACACTGGGGTAATTTTCTATTCCCTAACACAAAGTAAGGAACATCATCCCACCACAGAAGGCACGACGCCGACATCATTCCTGGAACATGATCCTAGGAGGACATTCAAATCAAATAGAGCTAGGTCACCATGAAAAGAAGGAACCATTATTTTAGTAAATCTGAATGGGATGAAATTCACACAATATATTAAACCTGTAAGAGCTCGTTAGGTCGAAAACCCCAAAAGGCGACCTAAGCAAAATTTATAGCACGTAAAAATAAATAAATAAATAAAAAGAATAAGAACAAAAGAAAAAAAATGAAGAAAGAACTGGAATAAATAAATGGAATCTCGCAAGATTGAAAACTCAAAAGAGCGATATTAGCAAAAGTTAGGGTGGCAAAAGGAGAGAGTTAATACCCAAGTAAACCTAAACTTGAACTGTAGATGACCTTATTCCCAACCTTGGGATATGTAGGCAACTTCACCCTGAAGTTCAAACCCCATCTCATTCAAATTTCATCATCCATCGGCACTTGTCATGTATTTGAGTACTAGAATCTCTAACTTTTCGAAGGAGGTTTAGCTACACAATTCATTGGATTCAAGTAAAGAATTATCTAATTAGTGAGGTTATGAAAATTGTCATTTAGTTGGTTTTTAAACGAGAAAAGTGAGTAATTTGTGACCCTTTTCTGATTGACCATTTATACAACATTTTCAAAACAAAAAGAGTAAAGTTCATTGCACTATTTTATTGATAACAATTTCAAACATGACAAATGAAAGCAAAGCTAACTAATTCTGATTCGATGAAAATCTTCAGAAGCTAAGACAAAAATAAATGGGATTTAAACTCTAAACTAGGGGCACCGTGAGCCAAGTTGGAATTACTCAATCTTTTATCTTTTGTGTGCTTCAACCCACTAAACCTCGTGCTTGAGCCACTCAATAAATGCCCATTATAGTTGGCAACTGAAGCCCTCCTCAGCTATTATGAGTACTTTATCATGCCAAGCTTTGGCATTTCCCTTCAAGTGGGAAGCCTAAGGGAACACAAATGAGCCACTTGTTCGCACCCAAACTGTTACAGAATCTGATGAAGGAACTAATAAGCCATTCAAGTCATAACTGGAAGCGCTAACCAGGGTGAATGGTAAGTTATATCTGTAAGTCTGAGAGTTCACCCAAACATACTAATCTTCAACAAAATCCATCATCACCAACTGAGCACGGGTATGGTATGAGATTTCTAAGTAATAGGTAGGAGTTGTCCGCACCTTTAATGTCACAACCCAAACTCACCCCTATAGGTTTAAGTCATGACCAGCTAGCAATCCCGGATGACTCGGCCTCAATAACAAAACAATCATAATATAAGAATGGGGCTTAGTAGAAGCAATAGGATAATATAACAATAGACCATTAAGCAGTTCATACATACCAAAAATTATAAATATTAAAAAATTTAACTGCATAGAACTTATGCATAAGAGCCCAAAGTTAAACTCCTCACAAAACATCATCCACACAAGTCCAAAATATCCAAAACCAAACAAAAGGAAACACAAAAGAGGGTTTACAAAGCTTGACTCCTCTCGAGTCCAAGCAAGGAGGCACTTTCCAAAATGTTTTCAATGGGGTAGACACCAAGGTAGCCTTAAACATGACGTTCCGCTTGCTCACCTACATATATATAAGGGTGAAGGGTGAGCTAAAGCCCAGCGAGTAATATCAATATAAAGGTTTTATATGAATGAAGTCTAACATGTTACAAAATATAACTTCCATCTCCGAAACAATTCATGCCAATAAATAATTCAATAGGAGACAATCATATCAACCTCTTCTGTGCAATAACAATATTCAATCATTTAATTTTCGTGGTACATCCAATAGGTATCAAAGAGATAATGTGCCGAAGCCAATAGGACCACATGGATCAATCCAATTGGACCATAATCGGTCAATCAATAATTCAATGTGGACCATTAAGGTCTAACATCAGAGATCTATGTGTTTCAATTAATCAAATGGGCCACGATATTGTTTCCCCCAGGCAAGGGCTTATCAATCAATGGGCCACAGATTGTTTCCGCCGGGCGAGGGCCTCACTAATGGATGCCATGATTATAATTTCAAATGAAACATTCATTCATAGATATCAAAATAGAATTCACAATACCAATCTTGAACAAATTCCAAAATATGTTTCAAACATAGCTTCATAAAGATATTACTCACAGTGGGTTAAATCGATACTAGGCCTTGGACTTCCACCTACACAATACACATAACGCAATGCACATTGAACACATGTTTGAAATAAGTAACGTATCTCAATTTGATTCTCTTACGTGTGCTTCTAGCTTATCTCATGATTAAGGATGTCCAAATGATATAAAAGAATGCCTAAAAGGGCACGAGGATGCAAATATTCACTTATAAATGTTGGTTAAATTTTGCTGAAAATAGGGTTTTCACTCGAGCGCAGACTTGGTGGTGTGGCCTATCTGCAAAATTACTAGATGCTAAAATTTTACGCTCGATGGTCGCTTTAGCCAGGTGCTGAACAAAAGTGGGTTCACTCGAGCACACACTTAGTCGCTCAAGCCAATGGCCAAATGTCTGTAAAAAATGCTGGATGCCTTTGATGTTTGCTCGAGCTGAGGATTCTTCGTTTAAACGAATTAGATGAATTCTGGGCTTTCTAGATTTGTGTTTGAAGTTCAAAAACACTAATTTCAAGTTTAACGCTTGCATGGTTGGTCTCAAAGCTTATAAACACTTTGTAAAACATTAATCTTTGGAAACTATAAAACTATGATCTCAAATTCTATTTCAATTTTTCAAAACAAAGCTCAAAACATCATGTTCTTAACATGTATTTGTAGACGTCCCCCGAACGCCCCGGGGAGAGGAACGAGTCCCCCCCGTTCCGTTCGATATTGGGCTCACTACAGCTCAGGACTCTAAAATTGTCACGGTTCTAAGTCTGAACCAAAGAGTCCAAATCCGGCAAATCGTTTTGAGAAAACAGATTTTGAAAGAAGTGCCAAACATGGACAACTTTGCCAGATACAGAGTCACCACCTAAATGTTTTATTTTGGGGAAATTTAGGAAACCCTGACCAATTATCTTCAAGAATTATGGGTACAGATCATACCTAGAGCTTGATTTTGGCCTTAGTTAAGATTAATCTTTTCAATCTCCCCTTAATTCTCTTGAATTCTTCTTTTCTCTCTCTACAATGTCAAACTCTCTTTTTCTCTCTCAAATTTCAGGTCAAAAGTTTGTTAAAATGCAGTCTTAAGTGTTTAACACATATATATAAGTTGATTAAGGCCTCACTAATTACATATGATTAAGACTAATCAATTGGGCTTAAGTCTAATTAAGTATGATTATTTTATTCTAATTATTTTGATTCGAATCAAATTTTAATCAAACTTACCATATGATTTTAAATATTCTTCCTAGCCTATTGAATTAATCAATTTTGGTTTTTGAATCCGTTTGATCCTTCAATTTTGAATTCTAGGTCGACAATTAAACAGATAATTCACAAATAAACACATAATTATGTAAATTATGCCAAATGAAATAATATGTAAAAATAATACGTAAAAATAATATGGTGGTTGGGGTCATCGCAAGCTTTCCCCCCTTAAGAAGTTTGGTCCTCCAAACTTGAGTTACCTCCATTCGGAAAGAAATATGGGTACCATTGTTGCATTTCTTCCTCTTTTTCCCATGTAGCCTCTTTCCTATAATGTTCTCTCCACTCCACTTTCACCATTGGAATGGACTTGTTTCTTAGTTGTTTTCCTTGTCAATTAATGATCTGTACTGGCCATTATTTGTATTTCATATCTTCATCTATAGCTATTCGATGGTAACAAGGACATGAAGCGGATCTCTAAGATAACGATAGAGCATTGACACGTGAAACACATTATGCATTTGTTCCATCCCTGGTGGTAAAGCAATACGATAAACAATAGGACCAAGTCTGTCTAAAATCTAAAACTGCCCAATGTAATGCAGAGTCAACTTCCCTTTTATGCCAAACCTTGTTTTCCCTTTCATTGGTATTACCCTAATGAACACATGCTCTCCCACTTCATATTCTAAATCCCTTCTTCTTTGATCAGCATAGCTTTTCTGTCGGCTCTGGGTAGTCTTGAGCGTCGTTGGGTGATCTTTATCTGCTCGGTCATTTCCTGCACAAGTTTAGACCCATATAATGCTCTATCACCAACCTCTGTCCAACAAAATCTACATTTTGTTATAATGCCTTATATGGTGCCATGCCAATACTAGCTTGGAAACTTTTGTTATATGCAAATTTTGCCAATGGCAAGTAAGTTTCCCAACTACCTTAAAATTCAAGAACACACATACGAAGCATATCTTCTAGCATTTGAATAATCCATTCGGTCTATCTATCGGTTTGTAGATGAAAGGCGATGCTGAATCTCAATTCTATGCCCAATGCCTGTTGCAAACTTTTTCAAAATCGAATTTAGGATCTCTATCCAAAACTATAGACACTAGAACTCCATGTAATCGAATAATTTCATCAATATAGATTGTAGCAAGTCTATATGCATTGAAAGAAATTTCCACAGCAAGGAAGTGAGCAGACTTTGTCAATCTATCTACTATAACCCAAATCGCATTCATACCTCTAGACATTTGAGGTAGACCAACAATGAAGTCCATGGTTGTATGCTCCCACTTTCATTCTAGAATATGAAGGGATTGAAGTAGGCCTACTAGTTTATGGTGCTTAGTTTTTACTTGTTGACAATGGAGACATTTGGAGTCGTAGTCGGCAATTTCTTTCTTCATGTTTGGCCACCAGTATACTTGCTTCAAATTATGGTACATTTTGGTATTTCCTGGATGCATAGCGAACATTGACTTGTGTGCTTCTTCTAGAATTTTCATTTTCAATTCTGTATCATTAGGTACACAAAGGCTTCCCTGAAATTTCAATACTTGATTCTCAATCGAAAATCCCAGTCTAGGCTTGGTTTCAAACTCATCACAAATCTTCTTAAAGAAATCATCATTCAGTTGGTTCTGTTTAATCTCTTCTATGATTGTTGGTTATGTTGAAATTATAGCTAATAGATAGTCATGCTCATAAGGTACCATTTCCACTTCAAGCTTTTTAGATTCGTGAAGAAGCTCTTTTCGATCTGTAAGCAAACAAGCTAAATTCCTCACATTCTTTCTACTAAGTGCATCGGCTACAGTATTAGCCTTACTTGGGTGATAATGGATTTGCAGGTCATAATCTTTGATTAATTTAAGCTATCTCCTTTGTCGCATATTCAACTCTTTCTAGGTAAAGAAATACTTCAAACACTTGTGATCTGTGTGTACTTCACATTTTTTCCCATACAAATAGTGGCACCATATGTTCAATGCAAAGACAACAACAGAAAGTTCTAGATCCTCTGTTATGTTAGTCGGAGTAGGCCAATCTATAATTGCTTCAATTTTCTGCGGTTTAATTGAAATACCATCTCTGTTAATAACATGCCCCAGAAATACAATCTCATTTAACCATAATTCACACTTTTTGAGTTTCCCATACAATTGTTTCCCTCTAAGTGTCTGTAAAATTATTCTTAAGTGTTATTCATGGCCATCTTTACTTTTTGAATATATCAAAATGTTGTCAATAAGTACAACAACGAAATCATCTAAGAAAGGTTTAAAGGCTCTATTCATTAAGTTCGTAAATGCTACTGGTGCATTAATAACTCCAAAAGGCGTGACTAAGAATTCATAATGTCCATACCTGGTTCGAAAGACAGTTTTCTCAATATGTTTAGCTTTAACCTTCAACTGATGATATCTTGATCTCAAATCAATCTTTGAAAATACTTGAGCCCCTTGTAACTAGTCAAACAAATCATCAATCTGAGGCAAAGGATATTTATTTTTGATAGTTACCTTGTTGAGTTCCTGGTGATCAATACACAATCGGAGTGTGCCATATTTCTTCGTCACAACAATACAGGTGCACCCCATAGCGATGTACTTGGTTGAATGAACCCCTTTATCGAGTAATTCTTGCAACTGGAATTTCAATTCTTTCATTTCAATAGTAGACATATGATATGGAGTTTTGGATATATGTTGAGTACCCGGCACTACATCATTTAGAAATTCAATTTCTCTATCAATTAGTTGTCCTGGTAACTCTTTCGGAAACGCATCAGGGAAATCCCTTACTACAAAAATACTATCCAATGTGATGTTTATGGTTCGATCATTTATCACACTGCCCAAGTTCCCCTAAAATCCCTTACTAATCAGTTTACGGGCTTTCATTGCAGATATTAAATATGGTGGAGGAATTACACCCTTACCCTCAAAATAAAATTCATCCTGACCTAGACGTTGAAATATCACTCGCTTAGATGTATAAGCAATAGTTGCATAATATTTAGATAGCCATTCCATATCCAAAATTACATCAAAATGTCTCATAGCAAGGGGTAACAAATCAGTATATAAGGTGGCATTTCCCCATGTTGGTGATGCAACACATAATATGTATCTTAGGGATTCCATAGGTCTATTCAATTTATCAGCAAATATCATAGAAACAAAAAAGAATGAGTGGAATCCGAATCAATCAAATCATATGCAGCTTGGCCATAAACAGAAAGTGTACCTAAAACAGTAACCTATGTGTTTTGTGTATCCCTTGGAATAAGTGCAAACACTCTTCAAATCGCATTCATACCATTTCGTGTTGTAGGTGGTGTTGCATTTGGTCACGCTGCTGGGAATGACCAGGTCGAACTTGTAACCCCTCAGTTACCATTCCGTCGTGGTTATGTATAATCTCTTACCATGTGACCAATTTTCCAACACTGATAGCAAGCTCTTGTAGTACGATAACAAACACCCCGATGCTTCTTTCCACATATAGCACAATTACGTTCTGAGTTGCCACTTAAATTTGAACCTGAGTTACTAGATTTTGATTTCTTGCTCATTGATGACATTGCTCCCTTACTGAAATTCTGGCTCGTTCCTTTCCATTCGAAATTCCGGTTACGAGCAGCCAGGTTTGCCTCTGACATAAGAGCCCTGTCCAACACATCAACATATTTGGGCAGCTTCAAAACATTGATCCTATCAAGGATGGAATCACGAAGACTTCCTTCAAATTTTTTCGGCTTTTTTGTAGTTTGTGTCAACCATATACGGTGCAAACCGTGCTAGTTCAGTAAACTTTACTTTATATTCCGCCACTAACTTATTTCCCTGTTTTAGCTGCTCAAATTTTGTTACTCTCCTATCTCGAACACAATGTAGGAAGTATTTCTTGTAGAAGATTTCTAAAAACTGAGCCCAATTGATCTCCCTGTTGGTATCTTGCACTAACATCCACCACCTTCTTGTCTCATTTTCTATGGTAAAGGCGGCCAATAGAACTTTATGTGTCTCTGTGCATGGGAACACTTCGAACAATTTCTCAATTCCCAACACCCAGGCCTCTGCCTTTAATGGATCAACTCCCCCATGAAACAAACATGACTTCATCTTTTTAAATTCCTTAGTGAGAGTAATGGTTGAATCCTCTGTTTGGTGGTCCTGTTCTAGTGTTACAGCCATTGGAGGTGGAGGCGGTGGTTGCTGTTGTTGCCATTGTTTTTATGGCCTTAGGCTTTCAGCTATATTGCGCATTATTCTTTCCATCCGGTCAAGTCGGTTGGAGGTAGACTCCTCCAATTCATCCCTCCATCTTCTTACCATTATCTATATGAAACTTGTATTGTTGCAAATACATCCTGTGCACACATTTACATGGGCACATTTTGAAAAGTTACCACATTCCGATATTCAAATTTAAATGAATGCAATCCTCAAGCCTTTTTGAGACACCTTATTGCTCAATGGACTAGTGAGTGAGGTATAGCTCGTGCTTTGATACCACTCTGTTATGACCCAAACCCGCCCCTATAGGTTTAAGTCATGATCGGCCAGTAATCCTGGATTACCTTCGTCCTCAATAACAAATCAATCATAATATAAGAATGGGGCTTAGTGGAAGCAATAGTATAATATAACAACAGACCATTGAACAGTGTATACATGCCAAAAATTATAAATATTAAATACTTTAACTCCATAGAACTCATATACAATAGCCCAAAGTTAAACTCCTCACAAAACATCATCCACACAAGTCCAAAATATCAAAAGAAATAAAAATAAAAATAAAACAAAACAAAGCAAAACAAAAAAGGGTTTACAAAGCTTGACTCCTCTCGATTCCAAGCATGCCCCTTTACAGAGGCACTTTCCAAAACAGCTTGAAAGGGGTAGACATCGGGGTGGCCTTCAACTTGATGTTTTGCTTGCTCACCTACGTATATCTAAGGGAGAGGGGTGAGTTGAAGCACAGTGAGTAATATCAGTATAAAGGTTTTATATGAATGAAGTATAACATGTTACAAAATATAACTTCCATTTCTGAAGCAATTCATGTCAATAAACAATTCAATAGAAGACAATCATATCAATCTCTTCTTTGCAATAACAATATTCAATCATTCAATTTATGTGGTACATCCAATAGGTATCAAAGAGACAATGTGCCAAAGCCAATAGGACCACATGGGTCAATCCAATAGGACCATAATAGGTCAATCAATAATTGAATGTGGACCATTAAGGTCTAACATCAGATCTTTGTGTTTTAGTTAATCCAATGGACCATGTGTAGACGCCCGAACGTCCTGGGAAAATCCCGTTTTGTTCACTGGGCTTACTACAGTTCGGACTCAAATGTCACGGTTCTGAATCTAATCCTGCAAAGGGCAATGCAAGACCGATAAATCACCAAAGAGTCCAAATCCGGCAAATCGTTTTGAAAAACTAATTTTTAGAAAGAGTTCCAAACATGGACTACTTTGCCAGATACAGAGTCGCCACCTAAATATTTTATTTTAAGAGAATTTAGGAAACCCTGACTCGTGCCTAAGGCTACGTGTCCGTCATCACCAAAGTTTCCTCAGCTCGGGAACTTGGGTATGAAAGGGGAAGGTCATCTATGAGCACCCCCGCTCGCCCGATCAAAGATCGGCATGTACTAAGCATGATATCTTGTTTTTTAAAATACATGCTCTCTTATTCCGATTATTAACCTAGAATTACTATGTGATACGCACAACATACAAGTATAGACTGGATCGCCTAAGTTGGAACAAAATATCTCATGTTTGTTTTTGAAAGCGGTTTGCTACTCGCAAGTAGGCTAAAATACAGATTTTGCCACCCTCAAGTGGGCTTAGAAAACATGGTGTTTTGCCACTCTCAAGGGGGCTTAAAACTCGCAATCAATGAATTGTTCCACTTCAAGTAATCCAACCGTCACCCACAGGCATTCAGGCAGGTATATCACATAAGCAGGTAGCCTCATGGCAAACATGCTATCATGGCAGTCACTCACACACATGCAAGGATGTAAAAGCATAAACACTCACCGAGTACACCAAGCCAAAACAGAAACTAGTTAGTAATCAATACATGATCCTAGTTCATGTTAAGATGGCTAATGCAACACATGCAAAATGCAACTAGAAATAGGCTCGACTATTCTAAGATGTCATGTGAAATGCAACTTGATAATCATGTATTCAAATCGGTATTGAAATACAATGCAGTTAGTATGATGCGCCAAGCCCGGTGCATGCAATACAGATGAATGAATGCAAACATGCGAACATAAGAATGTTAATCAAAACATGACCTAGAACTAACCATCAAAAGCAGGTAAGTAAAAAGGAGAAAGAGGTGGGGTTAGAAGACATGCACACACTCACGCACACTTATTACTAAATTCGCCTTCTCGACAGAGGGTCCGATTAAATAAGACAGAACCAACTAGCTAATCTAAGCTAATCTAATTAAACTAGTTATCACACAACAGAATGAATAACAAGCTACAACTAATTATTACACAACTCTGACTAATTAACAAATTAACTAAGTTAGGAATTAAATAAGCATATAAACTATATGATGTAGGTTGCCTCAGCTCTGTTTTGGATGACAAAGGATGCATGCATGCTCGAGTCGCCTTGTTTGGAAATCCCTTGCGACGCCCCGATTTGCCTCTGTTTGCAATTGATCTCAGAACATTGCACAAAGCTCCAGAAGGCTGAAACTTCACCAAGGTAACCTGTGGGAAGGTTGCCGACCAGATATTGGCCTTGGAGACCACCGGCCGACCACCTTTTGTGGTGAAAACCAGAAAAAGTGGTCGGCTTGCCACTCTATCTGGTCGGCCGACCAGTTTCTGCCCTTGGTTTCTGGTTTTCTGCAATAGAAGGCAAGAGAGAGAGATGGCAAAGTATTCACAACACATGTGTGAACAACCACTCTCCCCATCATTGCATAAGCTCAAGGGAGTGTAGTCCTTGACCCTCGGGCCACCAATCACGCATTTTGATGCATGCTGGCCGAGGAGTCGAATTGCACGATTTAATGTGAAATGAATGCACATACAAGCACCTAAAGCCAACAACTCCGTCATGGGCAGTCAAGAGTGTCAGCGATCGGAAATCGAGGCACGTTTCGTCATTTCAAGCATGAAACATCCCTCGTTCCCCGTGTTTGGACTAACCCCTATTCCAAACACAATGCAACAAACAAGGCATGCACCAATGCAACTCTAGCATGCAATCTTAATGCATTGCAACTAAGTCATGCAAACATGCAAGGGATAACATGCAAACATGCAATGTAACTACATGGCATACACAATGCTATGGACAATATGGCATACTCAATGCAATATGATCATGGCATGCTCAATGCAAACAATAACATAACATGCACAACGCATTATGACATGGCATACACAATGCAACAATGGACTTAAACCAAGATGGATAGGCCTCAGCCATGCCTAACTCAGTGGCCAATAACACCAAGATAAAAGCACCGAAATGCAAAGCTTGCATGCTTAATGCATTGGCCAGTCAAGTAGGCCAAAGAGCACAACTCTCAAGAGTGCTCAAGGAGTGATAAAAGTGGAAGTGTAACGACACTAAGTGCACTGAAATGAAGTAAGAAATGGTGCTAAATCATTCAAACAACACAAGTATGACATGCTAGGTCCCTAAGGCATGGAAGCTAGCAAAGAGGACTACAAAGGAGGCATGCAATGCATGGCATAAATGCATGAACTAAGCATGGACAGAGCTCAAGCAGGTCAAAATAAGGACCCAAACATGCTGAGATGATGGCTCAAATACCTAGGCATGCAAGCATACAAGCTAAGCCATAAACTAGGCAATAATGCACAACACTTAAAGACATTCAATGCATGAATGAAGTGAGGACATGGCAAGTCTATATGCTCTGAAATCAAGTATTAAATGATGCCAAATCATCCAAATAGCTCAAAGATAGCATGCATGAAGCATCGAAACACAAAGCTAGCAAGGCCAATTGCACTATAGCTATACAAAGCATGAGGCATATGACAAAGGAGACCCAAAATAGTCCTAGAACATTTTAAAATGAGTCTAAAATATGTATGGATGGAAGCCAAAATGTGCTAGCATAAAGGGGCATAAGACATGGAATATGTAAGGCAAATAGGGTGAATTACACTCCACCTATTAGGACCAAACATGATATGACTTAAGCACAAAAAATCAGAGTTATATTATGGCAAAATAACCCCAAATAATCACTGAAATGATGGCTCGCAAGCTATGGCATGAATGCATACACAATGGCTCACGTTAAGGCATAAAAGACCAACCCTCCAACGCATTGATTGAGTGACAAATGTGAATGTACGGCCATGAAAAATGGACTAAAATCATATTATGAATGATGCCAAATCATTGAAATAAGCCAAGTAGAGCATGCTAGATGACTCAATACACAAAGCTTACAAGCAAGATCGAACCAAAGCTATGCAAAACAAGTCATGGATGACCAAGACAACTAAGATCAGACCTCAAGCATACCAAAACATGGATAAAAGCTTCTTAAAGTCAAGCCAAAAGCATGCTAAAAAGACATGTCACATCATGACGCATGTTAGGTTATTTCATGGGATTGCATGGCAAGTGTATGGAGCATGCAAAGGCTAGCCAAACCAAACCTAAAAAGAGGTATGACATGATAAAATAAGCCCAAGAACATGCTGAAATGGACATAACATAGGCTAAAATGACATGCCACTTCAAGGAGCATACAAGGCTAGTATGTGTGATTTACACTACAAGTGTATAAGGCATGCAAGAGCCAAACAAACCAAGAAAAAAAAACAGATCTAAGGCATGTTAAAACTACACCAAAAATCTACTGAGATGGCCCAAAGACAAGCTAGAAACACATGCTCAAACATGATGCATACAAGACTGGATTGTGTGATTTACACTACAAGTGTATTAACCATGCAAGGGGTGACCAAACTAAGCAAAAACAGTGGCATGCCTCAGCAAAATAACCACAAATACAAGCTAAGACATGGCCAACACACACTTACCAAAGGTGCTCAAACATGAGGCAAATAAAGCATGTATTGAAGACACAAAGGAGAGGGGATGGCCCTCTCCTTCTTAGGACCTTAAAACACCATCCCCACCACTAAAATCATTTCAGTGGTGAGAAGGCCAATATAAGGTGGTCCCGAAGCTCATAAAAGAGGCACAAAAACAAGGCCAAACAAGGCCTAAAAGGGGGTAAACAACCCCAAACGAAAAAGTGACCTTAAACAAACATTTTAATCATGCAAAAATAGAACTTTTTCTAGTTAAGAGCTAAGATTGAAACAGTATGCAAATAAGGCTAAAAGCTTAAAGAAAACGGGGATTTAAGGGTAGGAAACTCACCCTTGATGACCCTTTTCAAAGCTACAACTCCAGCAACCTCTTTGAACCAAAACCAGTCCAAAAACTCTAGAAACAACTCCTAGGTGCCTCAGCAACAAAAGGATGATGTTTGGATAGGAGGTTGTGTGCACAAAAGTGTGAAGAATGGTCACTTTAAGGTACAAAACAAGAGGGAAATGGAGGATTATAGATATAGATGATATGTATAGCTCAAGCCCAAAAATCTGAACCCTAAGAAGGGAGAGAGGCCTCCCCTCTTGTAGAGAAACAACTCTCAAGCTTCTTGGACAAGCTAAGAGCTTGTTTAAATCCCTCCATACACGTGTATGGAGGATATAGTCTGTGCCCTCCAGCTGGCACAACTGGCATCCACAGACTTTGCAAAATCTGCAGGAAGGCCGCCGACCAGAAAAAGTTGTCGGCCTGCTACTTTTTCTGGTCGGCAGACCACTTTTTCTTGTTTTCCAAAAAAAAGTGGTCAGCCAGGGTAATTGGTGGTCTCCACACTGAAAGAAAGCCAGTGGTGTGGTGGGAAACCAACAAATGTGGCCCAATGACCAAGAAAACCAGTTTCCTGACCAGAAAATCGACTGGCGGGGAGAGAAGTGGCTTTCGAGGATAAAAGATGGTTTCCCAACCTTGTACCACCTTCCAAACAAGGAAAACAAGGTTCGTGCCAAGAACGAACCAACACGGACGCAAAACGAGAATTCAGGAGGCAAAGCGCACGGCCGGGTGCCTCGAAAACTGGCTGTTGAGCACAAAAAAGTGGCGTATGACCACAAAAGTGGTCTCCCGGACCACAGTGCCCCTCCAGATAGAGGAAACAAGGTGTGTTCCAAAAATCATGCCAAACGGAGAATGTTAAGCGGTCCCGAACCGAGGCGCACGACCGACGGCTCCGAAAATCGGAAACTAGTCTCCAAACGGGAACAGTGACCTACGACCACTGAGAGATGGTCTATAGGACCTCTCCCTCCCTCCGAGAAGAGAAACTGAGTTCGGTCCTCAGACCGAGCCGAAGCACAAAAGAGTTCAGAGGACCGGAGGCAAGGCTCTTAGCCCAAAACTCCGAAACCTCTAAATGAGCACAACATGCACCATCACCGAGCGCTCAATCGATGACGTCTGAGTCTTATGGTCGATAAAAAATGGGGTGTCTACAGTTGCCCCTCTTTGACTGAACTCGAAAGTCATAAGTGACAGGAGTGAATGTGAAAGCCCGGAGATGACCCATTTTTGACAAGGCCGAAGACCTAGACAAACAGGCAAGATAACAAAGAAATATGCCCGCAGGCAGGGGCAAAATGCAAATAACATGCACAGAGCTGAACATAACTTATGATCATGCAAAGAAAGCTGTAACGAAACAAATATACACAATAAATGCAATGGTTTAAGCAGGTGAATATAAAACAAACTATAATTCATGCAGAAAGGATGTAAGAGAATTATACAATTCTCGTCACGTCTCACATGGAGAATACAATACCGTCCGGTTCGTCTGGTCGCACCAGCTTCAAATGAACCGTACAAACAATATCGTGTCTGTAAAAGAAAGAAACTCAACAGGTACAATATTCGTTAGAGATATGCATGGCAATGCAAATGAAAAGTGCGTGACGATGCAAGCGAAGTGTGGGTGCATGACAATGCAACCTAAGTGTGACGCATAACAATGCGGGAAGAGGTGCATGATAATCCAACCTAAGTGTGACGCATAACAATACGAGAAGGAGTGCATGACGATGCAACCTAAGTGTGACGCATAACAATGCGAGAAGGGGTGCATGACAATGCAACCTAAGTGTGATGCATAATAATGCGGTAAGGGGTGCATGGCAATGCAACCTAAGTGTGACGCATAACAATGCGCTAAGGGGTGCATGACAATGCAACCTAAGTGTGATGCATAACAATGCGATGCACCAACAAGTGCAAGTAAGGTGCGCAAGATAGCGCGAACAATGCAATGCACTAGCAAGTGTAGGTAGGGTGCGTAAGATAGCGCGAACGATGCAATGCACTAACAAGTGCTGATGAGGTGCGCAAGATAGCGCGAATGATGCAATGCACTAACAAGTGCAGATAAGGCGCACAAGATAGCACGATAAAATGCATGCACAATATAACAAAACAGTGTAAATGATATACAATGTAACGAAACAATGCAAATGATATGCAATGTATTTGAGATGATCAAACCACAAGCAGTACAAAACCAAACAAATATCATAAAGGGGTGGAGATGCAACATCAGACTACTTTTAACACAGAAAAAGCAGTGGGCACGAGCTGAACGATGCCTAACACAGGCTAAGTGCTTGCATCTTCAGTACTGGCCTCAGCCCAGCATGGATGCTTACACATAACAGAACCGTGTTTCAACGTGAAAGGGGTGCGAACACATGCAAAACTATGTGTTTCGCAGAGAGACCACAAAGTACAAGTAATTGGGTGGTATGATACAAGTGAGGAATGATCTGCTGAGGAAAGATCGTGATCCTACATGCTGAATGTGACAAACTAAAATATGATGCACTGGATGCAATGGTTAAAGTGAATAAGGCGCGCAGCCGAACCACATTTTGCCTAGAAAAGGCATAGACACAAAACAGACCACGTTTAACACAGGAAAGGTGCCGACACCCGCAAACCACAATTCTCTTAGTGGAATAGGCGCGTACACATAATCACAGAACCATGCTTTAACGTGAAAAGTATGGGCACATGCCAGACTAAGTTTAACATGGAAAGGACGCAGGCGATACAATGGATATGCAGTACAGGCATGCAACATATTCTATATGCAATGCAATAGACATATTAGATGATGTAGTAGTTAGGAAGTGAAGGTACCTTACAGGGGCAATTGGCAATGACCTACCTCATGCTGCTGGGGACCTTCTCCTTCTTTTCAGTTGAACCGTAGGTACCACTTTTCTCCCTGATTATGGTCGTAGCTTTCCCTATTCTCCAACAGGGTGACAGACTAGGTTGGTTCAGTATCCAGAATTGAGGCGCATACACATGCTATCTCAATCTATGGGACTGCCGTACAGATTTCAAGCCAAGGATATACCCCTAGGTATTTAAACTAGACTTTAGTCTCGGAAATCCCGAACCTTTGTGTTCTAGGCATGAGCCATTCGATCTCTAGTTTCCACTGTCTCAGTTGGTCTCCTAGGAACTCACCGCAAACACGGGCAGGTGGCTATACCAGACCACTAGAAGTCGTTCGGGCACGACAAACACCAAAGGAATTACAACTTTAGATGATTTAAGGTCTCTTAGACCGGAGAGTGCACAAGACAGTACGATGCAGAGGGAATGCACAAAACAGTACTATACAGGTGCACAAGACAGTGCGAGTGAAATGCATGCACAATGTAGGTAAGGTGCACAAAATAGTGCGACGTGCAAAATAGCGCGATAAAATGCATCTTCTATGCAAGTAAAGGTGCACAAAACAGTGTGATGCGCAAAATAGCGCGATAAAATGCATCTTCTATGCAAGTAAAAGTGCACAAAACAGTGCGATGCGTAAAATAACGCGATAAAATGCATGCACAATGTAAGACTTGGCACACAACTTACGATGTAGCATTCCATTCATTTGGCACACAGCTCACAATACAACACTTTGTTTGTTTGGCGCGCGACTTACAACACAATCTTCTGTTCATTTAGCATGCGGCTTGAAACACATCACTCTACTTATCTGGGCACACAGCTCTTTTGGACACACAACTCATTTCGGGCACGCAGCTCATTTTGGGCACACAGCTCATTTCGGGCACACAGCACATTTCGGGCACGTAGCACATTTCGGGGCACGTAGCACATTTCGGGCACACAGCAGATCTCGGGCGCACAACTCATCTTGGGGGCGCACATCTCATTTTTCGGGCACATAGCTCATTTTTTGGGCACACGGCTCATTTCGGGCACACACCTCATTTTTTGGGCACACAACTCATTTGGGGCACACAGCTTGTTTGGGGCACACGGCTTATTCTGAACACACAGCACATTTTGGGGCACACAACACATTTGGGGCACACAACACATCTTGGGGGCACACAGCTCATTTTTCGGGCACACAGCTCATTTTTCAGGCACACAGCCCATTTTTCGGGCACACGGCTCATTTCGGGCACACAGCTCATTTTGGGCACATGGCCCATTTTTCTAGCACACAGTTCATTTCATGCACACGGCTCGTTTGGGGCACACAGCTTATTCTGAACACACAGTTCATTTCGGGTACACAACACATTTTTCGGGCACACGGCTCATTTCAGGCACACAGCTTATTTCGGGCACACGGCTCATTCTTCGAGCACACAGCTCATTTTGGGCAAACAGCTCATTTTTGGGCACACGGCTCATTTTCGGGCACGCAGCTCATTCTTCGGGCACACAACTCATTTTTCAATTTTGAACACCCAGCACAGCGTTTTTTCATTCTGAACACATAGCTCATTCACTTAACTTTGAACACGCAGCTCACACATTTCAATTATGAACACACAGCTCATACATTTTCATTTGCACGCAGCTGATTCTTAATTCTGAACACGCAGCTCATAAATTTTCATTTTTGAACACATAGCTCATTCATTTTATTTTGAACACGCAGCTCACACATTTAAATTTTGAACACACAGGTCATACATTTTCATTTGCACGCAGCTCAAAAATTTTCATTTCTGAACACATAACTCCTTCACTTCATTTTGAACACGCAGCTCACATATTTCAATTATGAACACGGAGCTCATACATTTTCATTTGCACACAGCTCATTCTAAATTCTAAACACGCAGCTCATAAATTTTCATTTCTGAACACACAGCTCATTCACTTCATTTTGAACACGCAGCTCACACAATTCAATTTTGAACACGCAGCTCATAACACAACACTGCTTGATCTGAACACATGGCTCACAACACAGTATTCTTTTAATTTTGAACACATAGCTCATTTTGAACATACAGGATGCGATGACGGAACTTGCAGAAGTTGAAACAAACTCAGATGCTCGACATTTTTCCTTTTTTCTTTTGCTTCAAAGTCTGGAACCTATATAGCTTCAGAGAGGTCCTGGTTTTACTGTTCTCACATGACCTGGGTTGAACCCTACGGTTTTTGAATGAACAAAATCTTGTTTCGCACAAATATGGAGAATGGCACGGCACTCTGAGCACAAAACGATTTTATTTTATTTTATTTTATTTTTTTGAAATTGTAATGAGAAAAGGGTTTTCAACTGGGTATTGAGCAACGACTGAACATAGTGCACCACGACTCAATAGAGGAAAAGAAAAGGGCAAACAACCTAAACACGTCGAGACAAACTCGAAATGACTCAAAAACGAGAATCGAGACAAACAAAACAAATGACACAACACTCAGACGTGTTACAAAGGCGAGAGACCTCTAAGTTCGCGTGGAGCCAGTTTCTTCGGGTATTATTACCTACCCTTTCTTATTTGTGATTCTCACATCACTCGGCCCTCAAGCTCGGTTTTTCTCTCAAAACCCTTTTCTCGTTTTTCCTCTCAGCACACATCTCTCTATTCTTTAAGCTCTCAATTTCCATCCCTCCCCAGGGTGGTTGATGGATAAACAGGAAGTTGCAGGCTCTTGCCCCTAGCACTCTGCTAGATTCTCTTCTTCTGCTTACAACAGCGAACTTTCCTGCAGAGGGGTTGCGCTACAACCAGGTGTGTAGCAAATCTACAGCTGACATCGGTTGACGATGTTCTGCTGGGGAGTTTGGACATGATCAAATATGTCCAGATGAGGGAGTGGAATATCTTGATCCATTCCAGTTCATGCTTCGTACTTGGCTTGATACCTTGTTGCTTGGAGGATGTTGAGAGCTTTCAGCCCTTTGTTGTTAGCTTCAGTTATGCCCTTTTTGGTAGGTAGAGTGCCCTTTTTGGTAGGTAGAGTGCCCTTTCTGGCAAGTAGAGTGCCCTTTTCTGGCAAGTATGTTGACAACGGAGAAAAGACAGAACACCTGACTCAACTGTGCCCCTAGTTCATTATTTTGACCATTTTTTGTTTTGGTTTTCTACTAAAACAATTTTGACCGACATGACAGTTAGATTAACATACTTGTTCGATTTTCTAATTTAAAATCATGCAAGTTAGGTTATGAGCACTGAAAAGTTTCCTTTTTGGGTCCAAGAAAATGGTCCAATTTTGGAAAAATTGAATAATTTTCAAGAGAATTAGTCAACCTCAGTAAAAATTCTCAAAAACTATTTTTGCAAATGGCCACTGCTTGACCAACGTGGAATTGAATCTTGAGATACACAACCTCAAATCCAAAAATAATGGAAAATTGCCCTTTGTCTGAAAGACACTGCACGGCAACAGAAAGTTGCCCTTGTTTGAATAGCACCGCAACACACTATATGGCAACGGAAAGTTGCCCCTTGTTTGAATAGCACCGCAACACACTGTATGGTAACGGAAAGTTTTCCTTTGTTTGAATAGTACCGCAACGCACTGTAACCAGTTCTCATGGTCAAGGTCACAACCGAACTCTTGGATACAGAAATGACAAAGATGACCCGTTTAATCTCATAGACAGGACAGTTGAATTTGAAGTGTTTTATGGCTGGACTTCAGAATGAAATTACCTATGTATCCCAAACATGGGAATCAAGCGTTACGTAGTTCGGGATAAGGCACACTCAGGTATTTAACCTCTCCTTTTGCGCTCTAACTTTTGCCAAGGCCGCCCTTCCTGGGTTTTCAACCTTGCGAGTTCTGTTTTTCTTTTCTTTTCATTTCTTTTCTTTTCTTCTCATTTTTTCATTTTCTTTCTCTTTGCATTTTTTCTTCTTTTCTTTTCTTTTTTTTTTTTATTTCGTTTTGTTGCTCTAACTTTTGCCTGGGTCGCCCTTCCGGGTTTTCGGCCCAGCGAGCCTCTCAATGGTAAAAGTGTAGCTTTGTCCATGTCAAATGGTTTTGAGGTCTCGAAGCCATCTGAATCCATGAGAGTGGCTGTTGTTCGCTGATGATGTAGAAGTCCATCCAATTGGGGGCTGAATTTGCCCCTAGTGTTGTCGATAGAAACTCGATCGTCTTTCAGTAATACTTTCTTCTTTCCTCCCTTCAGGGATTTGGCATTCTTGCCGATCTTCGTTAGCTTGAGAAATGACTCATCTTTCACTCTTCGAGCACATCTGACATTTTTGCCCCTAGTTCGAGGGGTGCTTCTGATCAAGCTTCGCAAGCTTCCTTTTGATCATATCTGACCTTCTTGCCCCTAGTTCATGGGCTGCTTCAAATCTGGCCACAGAGGCCTCACATTGTGGTTGACCGTTGAACATTCTGAATCTAAGTTCAAGGTTTGAAAGTAAGAGGTCGAGCCTCGAGGCTGAGAGCGATCCTAGGCTGCACAATCTTAAAAACGATTCCACATAGGTCTTCGCAGGACGGCGTAAAGCATTTTTTTGGAAATCTTTTAAGAAAGTGACTAATCGCTCGCGCTGAAGACAATGTAGAACCAATCTGGAACAAGCTAGGATCCTTCTGAGTACTCACATTAACAAAAATGATCTCATTCATTAAGGGCTTAGCATGCCTCTCTTTCTCTCAATTGATCAAATTTTTGCAAAACCCGTGGAATTCCTTCCTCTTTATTTTCCTCACAATGTTCAAAAAGTTTTGAAAAACTTAGGTCAATGTAATGATTTCAAGGCGCAGAATAGCAGGTGAAAGCACTACCATTTCATTCAGAATCTGTTGGCACAACTGGCGCAAGGCAGAAGCAAACACAAGTGTGTGAAAATTACTGCTATTTCATTCAGATCTTCTGGTGTAACTGGCTCTACGGCAGAAACAAACTCAAAAGAGAGTGAAAAGACAAACACAAAACAAAATAGTGATATCCAAGGTAACACCCCCAGAATAACTCGACTCCTATACAACAAGACTGACTCGATATAACAAGATAGACCCAACGGACTTAGTACAAAAAAGACTGACTACAGATAACACAACAAGACTGTCCCTAACACCCAAGTCAAAAAGTACAAAACCAGCATTCGCAAACGCTCAAAATAGTGCGTGCCATATGCCACATCTAGAGTAAACTGAGTGCCGCCCGCAGGTGGTTCATCCCTCGATCACATACTCATACTATCCTTCAAGTTCACTGATCCAGTGACGATAGACTTGGCTGAGCTTGGTGGAAGGATGGCTCCGTTGTCAAGCAAATCCTATACTTCGTGGCGAAGATGGAAGCAATTGTCGGTGCTCTGACCGGTTCGTTGATGGTACGCACAGTGCTGGGTAGTATCATGGCCGGGTGGAAGACGAGTAAGGAGAGGCCGAGGCTCGAGGGGTTTAAGATGCCCCTTTTCAACAGGGATTTGAAGAGCCTTGGACAAAGGCATATAGGGGGCATGGAAGACCCTGCGACCTCGGGGTTGATACTTCGAGGTTTGTGGATTTTTGCTGGGCGCACGAGCAAAGGGGTCGGCAGGTACTGACTTGGTTTTTTGATCCTTTTCATGTTACGCCCCCTGACCTGCCCCCAAAAGTTTGGGCATGACCTATTCAGAAACGGACATGTAACCTGGTAATATAACGTACGGGGCCTTATTGGAAGCACGAAATATAAAAATAATGATACGAATAAACTCCATTGAGCTAATTCTACATGCTAGGATCTCATACATCACATGCATCATAGTGGATAGATAAAGTCCCAAACTATAACCCGGAGCATTGGTTATATGCATATACATATACAGTCCCAGCCCTGTAATTGGGCATATACAAAACATGAAAGTTATATACATTAACCTTAGGTGGACACTCAAAAACAAGCCAACATCTTAACAACTTAACAAAATGAATGGCCTTGTATAGTGCCTGGACACACGAAGGTTGATAAAAGAAAGCGGGCGTCGTGGCTAGGACTCACCACCTGATTGGTGACCAACAGAAACAAACATAACAGAGAGTGAGCCGGGCTCAGTGAATAGTAATACATAAATAAAACAATGCTTAACTGGAAACATAATACATAACAATGCATATAAGGATGCAGAGTTCACATAGTTAGTTTGATTCTGTGCGAAGTACATGAGGGCCTTAGGCCCAATCTTGCAACATAAACATGATGGCTATAAGCCCTTGGAGCGTGGTGGCACAAGGCCCTTGAAACATGCGGCATTAAAGCCCTTGAAACATATGGCATTAAATCCCTTGAAACATGTGGCATGGAAGCCCTTGAAATATATGGCATGGAAGCCCTTGAAACATGTGGGCCATAGGCCCAGACATCATAAGAGTAAGCAAAGTAATCATACATTTACATTCCTGTAATCATTCGCATAGGTGCCTAATCAACATGTACAACAAAAGGTTAATGGCATTCGTTAACTTTAAGTAAAATGTACTACTACTCACAGTGTTGAGATGGCGTGTTACTTCCTCCCGGAGTGTGTCCAGCACGCATTCAAAACTTGCACATTAGTTCCCTTCTCTTTGTTAAATCATTTCCTAAATCTTTACACTTTGCATGAATTTACAACCATCTTAAGATCATTAGAAAAATAGTCTAAAAATACCAGAGAGTCAAGCACACAATATTGAGCGATAAATTTTTCAGACCTGGGCCGCACGTGCGGCCGGACCCTCCGTACGAGCGGACATGCACCGCACGTGCAGTCCCCCTCCTTCGCACAAGCGGCCAAAAACAGTATGCATTTTCCATTTTTTCTCCTCTTGGCCGCACGTGCGGCCATGACCTCCGCACGTGCGGTGGTGACCCCTGTTTTGGCTAGCTCGACTTCAATACAAATTTTAGCAATACCAATTCATTTTTCATGCAAACCAAGATTAAACTAATGCAATACCTTAATCCAACATCACCAATATATGAATTACAACTTGAGTATCACAAGATAAACATGCTTAGAAGCTTAATGAAATCATAACCTTTCCAAACTCCATCCTTGGATTCACATTCCTCACGGTCACAAAACATAGCACATGACATAAACATAATTTCATGGGGTTGGCATAAAAACCAAAGATTGAAGTATAAATTTCATCCAACACTTAAATTAGCTTTCAAAACAACCAAATGATGAGAATACCCTCTTTAATCAAACATGAATCATACACAATTCTCCATTACAACCCTAATAATATACATATGAAACTAACAAACCTTTCTTCACAATTGAAAGGAGAATTCTCATGTACAATAAATTTAACATACCTTGAGCTTTAAAAATTTCAAAGATCCTCCTAATTTAATCCCAATTCCCTTCCTTGTAGAACTTTGCCTTTGTTCCCTTTTTCTCTTCTTTCGTTTTCCCTCTCCAGGAGATATTTCAAGTTTTTTGATCAAGCTTAAGAGGACTTGGATTTATATAGATTCATATATAAAAGCATATAGGACAAAATTCAATCGTTTAATCATTCCAAAATTGAAATTTCGTAAACAAGCTTAATATTACTTAAAAATTATGCTGATCACAGATATATAATCAATTTTAGATAATTAAGTCGTTAAGGCTTCCAATTTCTGATTCAACCATTCTAGATGTAACAGATACTTTGCTTGTTAAACAGATTGACATCCTTAACATGGAGTTCACTTACTTAACCATAATTTCTCATGGGATTTTATAGTAAACATTTAAAAGCACAAAACAAGGACTGAAAATATATCAGAAAACATGTACGAGAGTCGGGTTATTACACTCTCCCCCCCTTAAATAAGTTTGGTCCCCCGAACTTGTTGTACCTTAGGGCAGAAACAAATGTGGGTACTGGTGTTGCATTTCCTCCTCTCATTCTCACGTTGCGTCAGTTCCGTAATGTTATTGCCATTCCACTTTTACCATTGGAATTTCTCAGTTTCGCAAGTGTTTCACTTGTCGGTCCAAAATGCGGATTGGTTTTTCCTTGTAAATTAACTTGTCATCCAACTCAATTTGGTGGTAATCAATGACATGTGACGGATCTGGAAGATATCCGCGAAGCATGGGGACATGAAACACGTTATGCACTTGACTCATATTTGGCCGAAGGGCAACCCGGTAAGCTACTGGACCCATTTTCTCCAAAATTTGGAATGGACCTACATATCGGGGTGTTAACTTGCCCCTTTTCCCGAATCTCGGATGTCCTTTCATCGGGGTGACTTTCACAAAAACATGACTATCAACTTCAAATTCCAAATTCCTTCGTCGGTTATCCGCATAGCTCTTCTGCCTATTTTGAGCAGTCTTTAGTCTTTCCCGAATGATTTTAACCTTTTCAATTGTCAACTGAACAATTTCAGGCCCTAGTAAAGATTTATCTCCAACTTCAGCCCAACACACGGGAGAACGACATGGTCGTCCATATAAAGCTTCATAGGGTACCATACCTATACTCTAATGGTAGCTATTATTGTACGCAAATTCTACCAACGGTAGATGGGTTTCCCAACTTTCTTGAAAATCTAGCACACACATTCGGAGCATATCCTCTAGAGTCTGTATCGTTCTCTCGGATTGACCATCGGTCTGAGGGTGGAAAGCTGTTCTGAACTTTAATTCTGTACCCATTACTTCTTGTAAACTCTGTCAGAATCTGGAAACAAACTTAGGATCCCTATCTGACACAATTGAGACCGAGACACCATGAAGCTTCACAATTTCATTCACATAAATCACCGCCAATTTATCTGCATTATACAGAGTTTTTACTGGTAGGAAGTGGGCGGACTTAATTAATGGGTCCACAAAGACCCATATTGAATTCATACCCCGAGGAGTCCGTGGTAACCCCACAACAAAATCCATGGTCAAATGTTCCCATTTCCATTCCGGGATGGGAAGAGGTTGCAACAAACCGGCAGGTCTTTGATGCTCTGCTTTTACTTGCTGGCATGGAAAACATTTAGAGACGAACTCCGCGATCTCCTTCTTCATACTTGGCCACCAAAAATTTTGCTTCAAATCTCGGTACATTTTAGTACTCCCTGGATGCATTGAAAACCTTGAGGTATGTGCGTCTTCCATTAGTTTTTCCTTAAGGTTCAACACATTGGGGACACATACTCGATTTTGAAATTTGAGCACCGCATCTACTAAACTGAATCCTGATTTTGGTTTAGTTCCTAACTCATCACATATCTTCCTTAGAGCTCCATCTTCTATCTGATGCAATTTAATTTCCTCAAGTAAGGTTGGTTGGGCCATCACTGCTGTCATTAAAGCGTCCTGTCCATATAGCACAAAGTCTACTTCCATCTTATCCAATTCAATTGCTAATTCCTTTTGCTCTATAACAAAACTTGCCAAAGTCCCCATACTTTTCCGACTGAGTGCATCTGCAACTGTGTTAGATTTATTAGGATGGTAATGAATCTGCAAATCATAATCTTTAAAAAGTTCCAACCACCGTCGCTGCCGCATATTCAACTCTTTTTGAGTAAAAAGGTACTTGAGACTCTTGTGGTCAGTATATACTTCGCAGGTAGAGTGCCATACAAATAGTGTCTCCATATCTTTAAAGCAAAGACTACTGCTGCTAGCTCCAGATCATGGTGGGATAATACTTCTCATGGGGTTTCAGCTGACGAGAGGCATAAGCGATAACTCTCCCATTTTGCATAAGTACACAACCAAGTCCTTTATGGGAAGCATCATTGTAGATTACAAATCCTTCTGTACCGAATGGTAAGGCCAAAACTGGTGCTGTTGTCAACTTTGTCTTCAATTCCTGGAAAGCAGATTCCCGCTGCTCTGACCATTCAAATGCAACTCCCATTCGAGTCAGTTGTGTAAGTGGCACAGCAATTTTGGAAAAATCTTGAACAAATCTCCTGTAATAGCCAGCTAACCCCATAAAACTACGCACTTCAGTCACATTAGTGGGAGTTGGCCAATTTACGATCGCCTCAACCTTGTGTGGGTCGACAAAAACTCCTTCCTTTGTGATGGTATGCCCCAGAAATGCCACCTCTGGTAGCTAGAATTCACATTTCTTCAGCTTTGCATACAGTTTCTTTTCCCAGAGGGTTTGAAGGATCAAGCGGAGATGATTCTCGTGCGCTTCTACATTCTTTCAATAAATGAGAATATCATCAGTAAAGACCACCACAAATTCATCCAAATAGGGCTTAAAGACATGGTTCATCAGATCCATAAAATCTACTAGTGCGTTAGTGACTCCGAAGGGCATAACCAAAAATTCATAATGAACGTACCGGGTTCGAAAAGCTGTCTTCTCAACATCATCAGCCTTGACCTTTAATTGATGGTATCCAGACCGTAGATCAATCTTGGATAAGACTTGTGCCCCCTAAAGCTGATCAAATAGGTCATCGATTCTTGGCAATGGATACTTATTCTTGATTGTGACTTTATTAAGGTCCCTGTAATCAATACAAAGCTGGAGTGTTCCATCCTTCTTCTTTACAAACAGAACTGGTGCACCTGTAGACACCCCATTTCTGACCGACCTTAAGACTCAGACGCCACCAGTTGGGCACTTGGTGATATTGCATAACGTGCTCGTTCAGAAGTTTCAGAGTCGCGGTCCTGAGCCCTGCCTCCGGACATCCGAACCCTCTTCCGTGCCTTACCTCGATTCGCGAACCAGACTCGGTTTTTCCTGTTTCTTTTCCTGAGGGGAGGGAGAGGTCCTGCAGACCATCTCTTAGTGGTCGTGGGCTACGTTTTGTGGTCATAGGCCATTTTGCCTATTTCGGAGCCCGGTTCCCGGTTTTCGGGATTGTTGGCCGTGTGCCTCGGTTCGGGACCGCCTAACCATCTCCGTTTGCTCTGGTTTTTGGCATATGTCTTATTTTATCCCTTTTGAGGGACACTGGGGTCTGAGAAACCCACTTCGTGGCCGAACGCCACTTTCGGTCTATAGCAGCCCTTTTTCGGGACCCCGAACTGCGCGTTTTGGCCCCCGGGCATTCGTTTTGCATCGGTTTTTGTTCATTTTTCGTAGGTACCTCTGTTTTATCACCGGGAAGGCCGTAGGAGGATGGGAGGCCAGCAATTATCTTGGCAACCAGTTATATTCCATTTTTGCCCTCCGACGCCCGTTTTTCGCACTTCTGGGCCAATGTTGAACACCTTGGAGCCATTTTCTTCAAACCCAAACCACATATTTGTGAAGTACACACATGGGAGGACCCTAAAAGTTCATGGCCGGCCACTAATGTTTCTTGACCCTTTTGAACCCCTCCTTCCGAGCCAATGTTGAACACCCTTGGGCCACTTTCTTGAACTTTGAACCACATATTTGTGTTGTACACACATGGGAGGACCCTAAAAGTTTATGGCCGGCCATTAATTCCATTTGAACCCCTCCTCAAAATGGCTTGTTCTCTCTCCTGTTTTAGAGTTTCCAAATTCGAACCACAGGGTTGTGAAGAGGAGACCTGGGAGGCCACCAATATGTGGTGGCCGGCCACTATTTCAAGTTGACCCTTTTGACCCCTAGCCGACCGGCTAGGGGGGGTGGCCGGCCGGCCACTTCCAAGCCCAATAGGTGGCCGGCCATATTACTCTCTCCTTCCACTTTACAGCTGTGTAGCCCTTTCCCCCAGAAAATATCCCAATCCGGGGGACATTTTGTGGGGGAAAACTTGCCTATTTTCCCCCACCTTTTTACCCTCCTTTACTCCCCTCTTCTTGTCCATATAACCAGCTGGTGGCATCACATTTAGGGGTTAGAAAATTTGTTCTTCAAGCCTCAAGACACAAATCTCCCTCCATCTCTCTCATTTTCCTAAAAATCCCTAAGTCCTACACCTTGTTTTCTTCATCACCACCAAGCTCTACCACCACCACTCCATTTCGGCAGCAAGAGGAGGAATTCCAGCAGCTAAAAGGCAACAAATTTGGTCCAAGAAGCAACAAAAGCTTTGGTCTTCAAGGATGAATGACATTTCTCCTCTTTTGACCCTTTTTCTTGATCCATTTGTAAGCCCTATATGCTTATTGCTTCAAGCTCCGGCCCTAACTGAAAGTGGCTTTATTTTGAGCTCATTTTCACTTTTCATTAAGGACTCAACCCTGTTTGAGCCCTCCATGATGCACTTGCTTCATTGATCCTCTTATATGTCATAATCTTGCATGCTATTTTTGGCCCATGAGTAATCTGTTTTTGAGCATGATGTAATCTGTGAATGTGCTTATTTTGGGCCCTTCTTCAACATTGTTGAAGGGCCCCTCACCATTTTCAAATTGGGGTTTTGTGAATTCAAATTGCGGAAGTTTGGAAGATAGAATAGTTTGAATACAGTTTGGAAAATAGAATAGTTTTGTGAATTCAAATTGATACCAATGTGGGTAGAATAGGGTTTTGTGAATTCAAATTTTTGTTATTACATGCATTTGTATCCAACAAGACACAAATGGGTTGGTGCACTTAAATTTTTTTTATTTTTTATTTTTTTCATGAACTGTGTTAATGTCTGCCACAGACATTGATTGAAACTAGGTGTAGACACCCCATTTTTGACCAACCTTGAGACTCAGACATCACCGATTGAGCGCTTGGTGATGTTGCATAGTGTGCTCGTTCAGAAGTTTCAGAGTCGCGGCCGTGAGCCCTGCCTCCGGACTTCCGAACCCTCTTCTATGCCTTGTCTCGGTTTGCGAGCCAGACTCGGTTTTCTCTGTTTCTTTTCCTGAGGGAAGGGAGAGG
>NW_021024556.1:2711266-2727549 GCF_004153795.1 Camellia sinensis
CACAACCAAAAAAAAAAAAAAAAGAAATGAGAGAAAAAAATGGGGGAATTGTTTTTTTTTTTTTTTACAAGCTTACATGTAAATTCCAAAACTTGGGAAAATTTTGAAATAACAAATGCAGTTAGTATGATGCGCCGGCCCGGTGCAGCAAAACAGATGAATGATGCAAACATGCTCATACTGTATGCTAATTGAAAATGCCCTAATCTAAACCATCATAAGCAAGGTAACCCAGACAGTGCGAGCGCACCTTTGGTCGCTCGAGCCGTCTGTAAAAATACTGGATGCACGCGATGTACATTCGAGCGATAACTATATCATTTGAGCGGTCTGTTATTTTTCAGAATTTCGAATTTCATAAAAATGGCTTCCAAACACATTTTCAAAACCTAGGGTCATGCATGGCTTGCTTAAAAACATAGAAATACTTGAGAAAACACTATTGCATGACCATTTATAAACCATTTGCTCAAACCTCATCAATTAAAAAGATTGAACCCAAAACTTCCATGAAACAAACATGAAATGTTTTGTTCCAATTCAGGCGATCCAGTCTATACTTGTATGCTGTGTGCATCACATAGTAACCTAGGCTAATAACTGGTTTAAGGACACACAAAGTTTTCAAAAATATATATCATGGTTAGTAGAGGCCGATCTTTGATCGGGCGAGCGGGGGTGCTCACGAAGTGACCTTCCCCAATCGTACCCAAGTTCCCGAGCCGAGGCAACTTTGGTGATGACGGACACGTGGCCTTTGGAACCGAGTCAGGGTTTCCTAAATTTTCCAAAATAAAATATTTAGGTAGCAACTCTGTATCTGGCGAAGCAGTCCATGTTTGGCACTTCTTTCAAAAATCTGTTTTCTCAAAACGATTTGCCGGATTTGGACTCTTTGGTTCAGATTTAGAACCGTGACTACAAATCGAGTCCGAGCTGTAGCGAGGTCCCCTGCGGGCTTGTTACATCACCCCACGGAGACACACTCGGACGGATGAATCCTTTTTCCAGTAAATCTTGCAACTGCATTTTCAATTCTTTCATCTCAACTGGTGACATTCTATACGGAGTCTTAGAAATGGGTTGAGTTCCAGTGCTACTTCCATGGTAAACTCAGTTTCACGGTCTATTAACTACCCCGGTAATTTTTTTGGAAAGACGTCCGGAAATTCACAGACAACTGGGATCTTGTAGGTATTCTCATTCACCACTTGCCCCTCTAAAATACTGCATAAATACCCCTGACACCCTTTCTGAATTAATTTACAAGCCTTTACTGCGGAAATCAAATAACGTGGAGAAGTCACTCCATGTCCCTGAAAGGTAGACTCTGATTGTCCCGCAGGGTGGAAACTGATTTGTTTCGTCAAACAATCTATAGTTGCACCATATTCACCCAACCAATCCATTCCCAGAATAATATCAAAATAGGCCATGTCAAGAGGTAACGGATTGGCATATACCCGGATATCCCCAAGCTCAAGTTCACAACCAAAATAGACAGAAATGCAAAGCATAGAGTCTCCCAAAGGTGAAGACACACACAACATATAAGACAGTTTTTCTTCAGCTTTATCTAAGTTTTGTGCAAATAATTTTGATTCGAAGGAATGAGTAGAGCCATAATCAAATAATACACAAGCAGAATGACCGTGAACCATAAATATACCTGATACCACTGTTGCCGCATTCTGCACATCTCCTGGAACCAATACAAACACTCTGCCTAGTCTTGCTGTGTCTTTATTGTTAGTAGGTTTGGCAGCTGACTTGGTGTTGGCGGTTGGTGCAGACCCCGCTGAACTGGTAGCAGCCCTATTACCAGTTCGTTGATTTCTCTGAGGGCAATCCTTGATCAAACGACCCATTTTTCCACACTGATAACAGGCTCCAGACTTCCATTGACACGTCCCACGATGCTTCTTTCCACATTCCGAACAAACAGGAATTGTATCCTGACGAAGGGCAAAAGTATTTGAAGCCACTAAATTTTGTTCCTTGTCCGGTGGAATACTTGACCCCATTGACCATTGATTATTCTGCCTTTTCCCTTTCCACTCGGAGATCCGATTCTGAGCAACAAGGTTGGTAGCTTCAACATATTGACTCGATCCAGAATTGCTCCCCGTAATCCCCCTTCAAATTTATGTTCCTTCTTATAGTCCGTGTCCACCATGTGCGGTGCAAACCGGGCTAACTCGGCAAATTGGGCTTCAAATTCAGCAACAGTTTTGTTCCGTTGTCTGAGAGTTTCGAATTCAGTCACCTTCTTATCCCGCATGCTTTGAGGGAAATACTTATCATAAACAATTCTAAGAATCGGTCCCACGTCAATCCTTGGTGTATAGTCCTCGTAAGCATCCACCATCTGCGCGCCTCATCCTCAAGAGTAAAGGGATCCAGTTGCACCTTTTGTGCTTCAGTGCAAGGAAAAACTTCGAATAATTTCTCTATGCCCAACACCCAGGCCTTAGTTTTCATCGGTTCTATTCCTCCTCTGAAAGATGGTGGTTTCATCTTTAAACTCCATAGTGAGGGTAATAGTCCGGTCTTCAGCATGCAACTCTGGTACTACCGGTGGAGGTACCGGTGGCGGTGGTGGTGGCGGTTGTTCCTGTGGTTGTTGTTGCTGTTGTGGCTGTTGCCGTAAGGTCTCCGCCATTTCCATAATCATTCTCTCCATCCTGTCCAACAGTGCAGCAATAGCATATTCTGGCTCTTCTGCCCTTGTTCTCACCATGTTCTGCACAACAATCATTTATATACCATAGACATAATTCAAATTGTTAGCATTACCAGAGTTCATATAACGTTGCCATCAATCTTCTCATATACTTTCAGGATGTCATGCAAAATGCCTAAAGCTTTTCTAGACACTCTAAGGCTCAATGGACCCATGTGTGAGATAGCAACTCGTGCTCTGATACCACTTGTCACGCCTCCTGACCTGCCCCTAAAAGTTTGGGCATGACCTATTCAGAAACGGACATGTAACTTGGTAATATAACATACGGGGCCTTATTGGAAGCACGAAATATAAAAATAATGATACGAATAAACTCCATTGAGCTACTTCTACATGCCAGGATCTCATACATCACATGCATCATACTGGATAGATAACGTCCCAAACTATAACCCGGAGCATTGGTTATATACATACACATATACAGTCCCAGCCTTGTAATTGGGCATATACAAAACATGAAAGTTATATACATCAACCTTAGGTGGACATTCAAAAACAAGCCAACATCTTAACAACTTAACAAAATGAATGGCCTTGTATAGTGCCTGGACACATGAAGGTTGATAAAAGAAAGCGGGCGTCGTGGCTAGGACTGACCACCTGATTGGTGACCTATAGAAACAGACATAACAGAGACTGAGCCGGGCTCAGTGAATAGTAATACATAAAGAAAACAATGCTTAACTTGAAACATAATACATAACAATGCATATAAGGATGTAGAGTTCACATAGTTAGTTTGATTCTGTGGTAAGTACATGACGGCGTTAGGCCCAATCTTGTAACATAAATGTGATGGCTATAAGGCCTTGGAGCATGGTGGCACAAGGCCCTTGAAACATGTGGCATTAAAGCCCTTGAAACATATGGCATTAAAGCCCTTGAAACATGTGGCATGGAAGCCCTTGAAATATATGGCATGGAAGCCCTTGAAACATGTGGGCCATAGGCCCAGACATCATAAGAGTAAGCAAAGTAATCATACATTTACATTCCTGTAATCATTCGCATAAGTGCTTAATCAACATGTACAACAAAAGGCTAACGGCATTCGTTAACTTTAAGTAAAACGTACTACTACTCACAGTGTTGAGATGACGTGTTACTTCCTCCCGGAGTGTGCCCTGCACACACTCAAAACATGCACATTAGTTCCCTTCTCTTTCTTAAATCATTTACTGAGCTTTTACACTTTGCTTGAATTTACAACCATCTTAAGATCATCAGAAAAATAGTCTAAAAATACCAAAGAGTGAAACACGCAAAATTGAGCGATAAATTTTTCGGACCTGGGCCGCACGTGCGGCTGGACCCTCCGCACGAGCGGACATGCACCGCACGTGCGGTCCCCCTCCTCCGCACGAGCGGCCAAAAACAGTATGCATTTTCCATTTTTTCTCCTATTGGCCGCACATGCGGCCATGACCTCCGCACGTGCGGTGGTGACCCCTGTTTTGGGCAGCTCGACTTCAACACAAATTTTAGCAATACCAATTCATTTTTCATGCAAACCAAGATTAAACTAATGCAATACCTTAATCCAACATCACCAATATATGAATTACAACTTGAGCATCACAAGATAAACATGCTTAGAAGCTTAATCAAATCATAACCTTTCCAAATTCCATCCTTGGATTCAAATTCCTCACGGTCATAAAACATAGCACATGACATAAACATAATTTCATGGGGTTGGCATAAAAAACAAAGATTGAAGTATAAATTTCATCCAACACTTAAATTAGGTTTCAAAACAACCAAATGATGAGAATACCCTCTTTAATCAAACATGAATCATACACAATTCTCCATTACAACCCTAATAATATACATATGAAACTAACAAACCTTTCTTCACAATTGAAAGGAGAATTCCCATGTATAATTAATTTAACATACCTTGCGCTTTAAAAATTTCAAAGATCCTCCTAATTTAATCCCAATTCCCTTCCTTGTAGAACTTTGCCTTTGTTTCCTTTTTCTCATTTTTCGTTTTTCCTCTCCAGGAGATATTTCAAGTTTTTTGATCAAGCTTAAGAGGACTTGGATTTATATAAATTCATATATAAAAGCATATAGGACAAAATTCAATCGTTTAATCATTCCGAAATTGAAATTTCGTAAACATGCTTAATATTACTTAAAAATTATGCAGATCATAGATATATAATCAATTTCAGATAATTAAGCCGTTAAGGCTTCCAATTTCTGATTCAACCATTCTAGATGTAACAGGTACTTTTCTTGTGAAACAGATAGACATCCTTAACATGGAGTTCACTACTTAACCTTAATTTCTCATGGGATTTTATAGTAAACATTTAAAAGCACAAAACAAGGACTGAAAATATATCAGAAAACATGTACGAGGGTCGGGTTATTACACTCTCCCCCCCTTAAGTAAGTTTGGTCCTCCAAACTTGTTGTACCTTAGGGCAGAAACAAATGTGGGTACTGGTGTTGCATTTCCTACTCTCGTTCCCACGTTGTGTCGGTTCCGTAATGTTCTTGCCATTCCACTTTTACCATTAGAATTTCTCGGTTTCGCAAGTGTTTCACTTGACGGTCGAAAATGCGGATTGGTTTTTGCTCGTAAATTAACTTGTCATCCAACCCAATTTGGTGGTAATCAATGACATGTGACGGATCTAGAAGATATCCGCGAAGCATGGAGACATGAAACCCGTTATGCACTTGACTCATATTTGGCCGAAGGGCAACCCGGTAAGCTACTGGGCCCACTTTCTCCAAAATTTGGAATGGACCTACATATCGGGGTGTTAACTTGCCCCTTTTCCCGAATCTCGGATGTCCTTTCATCGGGGTGACTTTCACAAAAACATGACTATCAACTTCAAATTCCAAATTCCTTCGTCGGTTATCCGCATAGCTCTTCTGCCTACTTTGAGCAGTCTTTAGTCTTTCCCGAATGATTTTAACCTTTTCAGTTGTCAACTGAACAATTTCAGGCCCTAGCAAGGATTTATCTCCAACTTCAGCCCAACACACGGGAGAACGACATGGTCGTCCATATAAAGCTTCATAGGGTGCCATATCTATATTCGAATGGTAGCTATTGTTGTACGCAAATTCTACCAACAGTAGATGGGTTTCCCAACTTTCTTAAAAATCTAGCACACACATTCGGAGCATATCCTCTAGAGTCTGTATCGTTCTCTCGGATTGACCATCGGTCTGAGGGTAGAAAGTTGTGCTGAACTTTAATTCTGTACCCATTGCTTCTTGTAAACTTTGCCAGAATCTGGAAACAAACTTAGGATCCCTATCTGACACAATTGAGACCTGGACACCATGAAGCTTCACAATTTCATTCACATAAATCACCGCCAATTTATCTGCATGATACTGAGTTTTTACTGGTAGGAAGTGGGCGGACTTAGTTAATCGGTCCACAATGACCCATATTGAATTCATACCCCGAGGAGTCCGTGTTAACCGCACAACAAAATCCATGGTCAAATGTTCCCATTTCCATTCCGGGATGGGAAGAGGTTGCAACAAACCGGCAAGTCTTTGATGCTCTGCTTTTACTTACTGGCATGGCAAACATTTAGAGACGAACTCCGCGATCTCCTTCTTCATACTTCGCCACCAAAAATTTTGCTTCAAATCTCGGTAAATTTTAGTACTCCCTGGATGCATTGAAAGCCTTGAGGTATGTGCGTCTTCCATCAGTTTTTGCTTAAGGTTCAACACATTGGGGACACATACTCGATTTTGAAATTTGAGCACCGCATCTACTAAACTGAATCCCGATTTCGGTTTTGTTCTTAACTCATCACCTATCTTCCTTAGAGCTCCATCTTCTATCTGTTGCAATTTAATTTCCTCAACTAAGGTTGGTTGGGCCATCACTGCTGTCATTAAAGCGTCCTATCCATGTAGCACAAAGTCTACTTCCATCTTATCCAATTCAATTGCTAATTCCTTTTGCTCTGTAACCAAACTTGCCAAAGTCCCCATACTTTTCCGACTGAGTGCATCTGCAACTGTGTTAGATTTACCACGATGGTAATGAATCTGCAAATCATAATCTTTAAGAAGTTCCAACCACCGTCGCTGCCGCATATTCAACTCTTTTTGAGTAAAAAGGTACTTGAGAGTCTTGTGGTCAGTATATATTTCGCAGGTAGTGCCATACAAATAGTGTCTCCATATCTTTAAAGCAAAGACTACTGCTGCTAGCTCCAGATCATGCGTGGGATAATTCTTCTCATAGGGTTTCAGCTGACGAGAGGCATAAGCGATAACTCTCCCATTTTGCATAAGTACACAACCAAGTCCTTTACGGGAAGCATCACTGTAGATTACAAATCCTTCTATATCGGATGGTAAGGCCAAAACTAGTGTTGTTGTCAACTTTGTCTTCAATTCCTGGAAAGCAGATTCCCGCTCCTCTGACCATTCAAATGCAACTCCCTTTCAAGTCAGTTGTGTAAGTGGCACAGCAATTTTGGAAAAATCTTGAACAAATCTCCAGTAATAGCCAGCTAACCCCATAAAACTACACACTTCAGTCGAATTAGTGGGAGTTGGCCAATTTACGATTGCCTCAATCTTGTGTGGGTCGACAGCAACTCCTTCCTTTGTGATGATATGCCCCAGAAATGCCACCTCTAGTAGCCAGAATTCACATTTCTTCAGCTTTGCATACAGTTTCTTTTCCCAGAGGGTTTGAAGGATCAAGCAGAGATGATTCTCGTGTGCTTCAACATTTGTTCAATAAATGAGAATATCATCAATAAAGACCACCACAAATTCATCCAAATAGGGCTTAAAGACACGGTTCATCAGATCCATAAAAGCTGCTGGTGCGTTAGTAACTCCGAAGGGCATAACCAAAAATTCATAATGATCGTACCGGGTTCGAAAATCTGTCTTCTCAACATCAACAGCCTTGACCTTTAATTGATGGTATCCAGACCGTAGATCAATCTTGGAAAAGATTTGTGCCCCCTGAAGCTGATCAAATAGGTCATCGATTCTTGGCAATGGATACTTATTCTTGGTTGTGACTTTATTATGGTCCCTGTAATCGATACAAAGCCGGAGTGTTCCATCCTTCTTCTTTACAAACAGAACTAGTGCACCCCACGGAGACACACTCGGACGGATGAATCCTTTGTCCAGTAAATCTTGCAACTGCATTTTCAATTCTTTCATCTCAACTAGTGACATTCTATACGGAGCCTTAGAAATGGGTTGAGTTCCCAGTGCTACTTCAATGGTAAACTCAGTTTCACGATCTATTAGCTATCCTGGTAATTCTTCTGGAAAGACGTCCGGAAATTCACAGACAACTGGGATCTTGTCGGTATTCCCATTCACCACTTGCCCCTCTAAAACACTACATAAATACCACTGACACCCTTTCTGAATTAATTTACAAGCCTTTGCTGCGGAAATCAAATAAGGTGGAGAAGTCACTCCATGTCCTTGAAAGGTAGACTATGATTGTCCCGCAGGGTGGAAACTGATTTGTTTCGTCAAACAATCTATAGTTGCACCATATTCACCCAACCAATCCATTCCCAGAATAGTATCAAAATAGGCCATGTCAAGAGCTAACAGATTGGCATATACCCGGATATCCCCAAGCGCAAGTTCACAACCAAAATAGACAAAAGTGCAAAGCATAGAGTCTCTCAAAGGTGAAGACACGCACAATATATAAGACAGTTTTTCTTCAGTTTTATCTAAGTTTTGTGCAAATAATTTTGATACGAAGGAATGGGTAGAGCCAAAATCAAATAGTACACAAGCAGAATGACCGTGAACCATAAATATAACTGATACCACTGTTGCCGCATTCTGCACATCTCCTGGAACCAATGCAAACACTCTGCCTTGTCTCGCTATGTCTTTATTGTTAGTAGGTTTGGCAGCTAACTTGGTGTTGGCGGTTGGTGCAGACCCCGCTGAACTGGTAGCAGCCTTTTTGCCATTTCATTGATTCCTCTGAGGGCAATCCTTGATCAAACGACCCATTTTGCCACACTGATAACAGGCTCCAGACTTCCATTGACACGTCCCATGATGCTTCTTTCCACGTTCCGAACAAACAGGAATTGTATCTTGACTAAGGGCAGAAGTATTTGAAGTCCCTGAATTTTGTTTCTTGTTCGGTGGAATACTTGACCCCTTTGACCATTGATTATTCTGCCTTTTCCCTTTCCACTAGGAGATCCGATTCTGAGCAGCATGGTTTCCTTCAGTTGTAACAGCCCTCTCCACCACATCTACATAGGTAGGCAACTTCAACATATTGACTCAATCCAGAATTGCTCCCCGTAATCCCCCTTCAAATTTATGTGCCTTCTTATAGTCCGTGTCCACCATGTACGGTGCAAACTGGGCTAACTCGGCAAATTGGGCTTCATATTCAGGAACAGTTTTGTTCCTTTGTCTGAGAGTTTCGAATTCAGTCACCTTCTTATCCCGCATGCTTTGAGGGAAATACTTATCATAAAACAATTCCAAGAATCTGTCCGACGTCAATCCTTGCTGTATAGTCCTCGTAAGCATCCACCGTCTGCGCGCCTCATCCTCAAGGGTAAAGGCAGCTAGTTGCACCTTTTAAGCTTCAGTGCAAGGAAAAACTTCGAATAATTTCTCTATGCCCAACACCCAGGCCTCAGCTTTCATCGGTTCTATTCCTCCTTTGAAAGATGGTGGTTTCATCCTTTTAAACTCCTTAGTGAGGGTAATAGTCCGGTCTTCAGCATGGAACTCTGGTACTACCGGTGGAGTTACCGGTGGCGATGGCGGTTGTTCCTGTGGTTGTTGCTGCTGTTGTGGCTATTGCTGTTGTTGTCGTAAGGTCTCCGCCATTTCCATAATCATTCTCTCCATCCTGTCCAACCGTGCTGCAGTAGTATCTTCCTGCTTTTCTGCCCTTGTTCTCACCATGATCTACACAACAATCATTTATATACCATAGACATAATTCAAATTGTTAGCATTATCAGAGTTCATATAACGTTGCCATCAATCTTCTCATATAATGTCATGCAAAATGCCTAAAGCTATTCGAGACACCCTAAGGCTCAATGGATCCGTGTGTGAGATAGCAACTCGTGCTCTGATACCACTTGTCACGCCCCCTGACCTGCCCCTAAAATTTTGGGCATGACCTATTTAGAAACGGACATGTAACCTGGTAATATAACATACGGGGCCTTATTGGAAACACGAAATATAAAAATAATGATACGAATAAACTCCATTGAGCTACTTCTACATGCCAGGATCTCATACATCACATGCATCATAGTGGATAGATAAAGTCCCAAACTATAACCCAGAGCATTGGTTATATACATACACATATACAGTCCCAGCCCTGTAATTGGGCATATACAAAACATGAAAGTTATATACATCAACCTTAGGTGGACACTCAAAAACAAGCCAACATCTTAACAACTTAACAAAATGAATGGCCTTGTATAGTGCCTGGACACACGAAGGTTGATAAAAGAAAGCGGGCGTCGTGGCTAGGACTGACCACCTGATTGGTGACCTACAGAAACAGACATAACAGAGAGTGAGCCGGGCTCAGTGAATAGTAATACATAAATAGAACAATGCTTAACTTGAAACATAATACATAACAATGCATATAAGGATGCAGAGTTCACATAGTTAGTTTGATTCTGTGGTAAGTACATGACGGCGTTAGGCCCAATCTTCCAACATAAACATGATGGCTATAAGCCCTTGGAGCATGGTGGCACAAGGCCCTTGAAACATGTGGCATTAAAGCCCTTGAAACATATGGCATGAAAGCCCTTGAGACATGTGGCATGGAAGCCCTTGAAATATATGGCATGGAATCCCTTGAAACATGTGGGCCATAGGCCCAGACATCATAAGAGTAAGCAAAGTAATCATACATTTACATTCCTGTAATCATTCGCATAAGTGCCTAATCAACATGTACAACAGAAAGCTAGTGGCATTCGTTAACTTTAAGTAAAACGTACTACTACTCACAGTGTTGAGATGACGTGTTACTTCCTCCCGGAGTGTGTCCTACACACATTCAAAACTTGCACATTAGTTCCCTTCTCTTTCTTAAATCATTTACTGAGTCTTTACACTTTGCATGAATTTACAACCATCTTAAGATCATCAGAAAAATAGTCTAAAAATACCAGAGAGTGAAACATGCAAAATTGAGCGATAAATTTTTCAGACTTGGGCCGCACGTGTGGCCAGACCCTCCGCACGAGCGGACATGCACCGCACGTGCGGTCCCCCTCCTCCGCACGATCGGCCAAAAACAGTATGCATTTTCCATTTTTTCTCCTCTTGGCCGCACGTGCGGTCATGACCTCCGCACGTGCGGTGGTGACCCCTGTTTTGGGCAGCTCGACTTCAACACAAATTTTAGCAATACCAATTCACTTTTCATGCAAACCAAGATTAAACTAATGCAATACCTTAATCCAACATCACCAATATATGAATTACAACTTGAGTATCAGAAGATAAACATGCTTAGAGGCTTAATCAAATCACAACCTTTCCAAATTCCATCCTTGGATTCAAATTCCTTAGGGTCATAAAACATAGCACATGACATAAACATAATTTCATGGGGTTGGCATAAAAACCAAAGATTGAAGTATAAATTTCATCCAACACTTAAATTAGGTTTCAAAACAACCAAATGATGAGAATACCCTCTTTAACCAAACATGAATCATACACAATTCTCCATTACAACCCTAATAATATACATATGAAACTAACAAACCTTTCTTCACAATTGAAAGGAGAATTCTCATGTACAATGAATTTAACATACCTTGAGCTTTAAAAATTTCAAAGAATCTCCTAATTTAATCCCAATTCCCTTCCTTGTAGAACTTTGCCATTGTTCCCTTTTTCACTTCTTTCATTTTTCCTCTCCAGGAGATATTTCAAGTTTTTTGATCAAGCTTAAGAGGACTTGGATTTATATAGATTCATATATAAAAGCATATATGACAAAATTCAATCGTTTAATCATTCCGAAATTGAAATTTCGTAAACATGCTTAATATTACTTAAAAATTATGCTGATCATGGAAGAGTGCATTTTCTATGCAAAAGATACGAGCATATTCTATGCAAGTATGGAAGAGTGCATTTTCTATGCAAAAGATACGAGCATATTCTATGCAAGTATGGAAGAGTGCATTTTCTATGCAAAAGATACGAGCATATTCTATGCAAGTATGGAAGAGTGCATTTTCTATGCAAAAGATACGAGCATATTCTATGCAAGTATGGAAGAGTGCATTTTCTATGCAAAAGATACGAGCATATTCTATGCAAGTATGGAAGAGTGCATTTTCTATGCAAAAGATACGAGCATATTCTATGCAAGTATGGAAGAGTGCATTTTCTATGCAAAAGATACGAGCATATTCTATGCAAGTATGGAAGAGTGCATTTTCTATGCAAAAGATACGAGCATATTCTATGCAAGTATGGAAGAGTGCATTTTCTATGCAAAAGATACGAGCATATTCTATGCAAGTATGGAAGAGTGCATTTTCTATGCAAAAGATACGAGCATATTCTATGCAAGTATGGAAGAGTGCATTTTCTATGCAAAAGATACGAGCATATTCTATGCAAGTATGGAAGAGTGCATTTTCTATGCAAAAGATACGATCATTTTCTATGCAAGAAACAGGAGCATATTCTATGCAATATTGAAAGCAAATTCTATGCAGAATCGACAGCAAGCATATTCTATGCATGAATCATAACGATGTGTGGCACGCATGCAACAATAGTGTATATAAGAGTTCACATTCTATGTAGTAGAGGAGCATCAAGTATGTACTCTGGTGCCTCTGATTTACCTCTTAGAGAACTTTGCAACACACTCAGCTCAAAAAGGGCACACCCTGTTCATGTTGGCGAGAGATAACATCTGCTGCTGCTGCTTTAATTGCCGTTCTGACTTGAAGCATGCTTAAGCTTGGAGTAGAGGCACACTCATTCTTCAGGGCACTGGCAAGGCCTGAAGAGGTACATATGGAATGCAATCTCAGAATTTTCTGAAGGTGAAACACACTCAGATGCTCAAAATTTTCCCTATTTTCTTTTGCTTTGCAGTCCGGAACTTATATAGCTTCAGATAGGTCCTGGTTTTGCTGTTCTGACATAACCTGGGTTGAACCCTGCAGTTTTATGAAAGAATGAATCTTGTTTTGCACAGATGTGGAGAACGGCACGGCACTCTGAGCGCAAAACGATTTTATTTTGGAATTGGTAAATGAGCTTTTGACCGGGTATCGAGCCTACGACTGAACATGGTGAAAAAGACTCAACAAGGAAATAAAAGGCACACAACCTAGACACATCGAGTAACACTCGAAACGACTCAAAACAAGAATCGAGATAAAAACAAAAAGACACGACACTCAGACGTGCACGGGGAGCCTGTTTTCACCGGGTAGTGTTTTCCACCCTTTCTTATTTGTGGTTCTCACATCACTTGGCCCTCAAGCTCTGTTTTTCTGAAAAAGCCCTCTTCTCACTTTTCCTCTCATCGCACATCTCTCTATTCTTCATTCTCTCATTTTTCATCCCTCCCCTGGGTGGTTGATGGACGAACAGCAAACTGTGGGCTCGTGCCCCTAGCATTCTGCTAGATTCTCTTTTTTCTGCTCACAACTAGTGAATTCCTCCCATGGAAGGGTTGCGCTACAACTGGGTGTGTGGCAAATCCGCAGCTAACATCAGTTGATGATGCTTTGCTGGGGAGCTTGGACGTGATAAGATCTGTCCAGATGATGGAGTGGAATATCTTGTCCCATTCTAGTTCGTGCTTCGCACTTTGCTTGATACCTCGTTGTTTGGAGGATGTGAGGGCTTTCTGCCCTTTGTTGTGCCCTTTTCTGGCGAGTAGAGTGCCCTTCTTGGCAAGTATGTTGACAATGGGAAAGACAGGAAGCCTGACTCAGCTGTGCCCTTAGTTCATCATTTTGACCATTTTTATTTTGGTTCTAAAACAATTTTGACCAACATGAAAGTTAGATTAACATGCTTGTTCAATTTTTGATTTGAAAATCATGCAAGTCAGGCTATGAGCACTGAAATTTTTCCCTTTTTGGGTCCAAGAAACGGTCCAGATTTGAAAATGGAATACTTTTCGAAAAGATTAGTCAACCTCAGTAAAAATTTTCAAAACTATTTTTGCAGACGACCACTGCTCAACGAGCACAGAACCTACTCTCGAGATGCACAACCTCGGATCCATAGCAATGGAAAATTGCCCCTTGTCTGAAGGACACTGCATGGCAACGGAAAGTTGCCCCTTGTTTGAACGGCACCGCGGCGCGTTGAATGGCGACGGAAAGTTGCCCCTCGTTTGAATGACGCCACGGCGCATTGAATGGCAACGGAAAGTTGCCCCTTGTTTAGACGACACCGCGATGTATTGTAGGCAGTCCTCAGAGTGACGAACGCAAACCAGAGTCTCAGATACAGAGAAGACAAAGATGACCAAAACCATCGCATGGACACAATCGAATTTGAAGTGTTTTACGGCTGGACTTCAGAATGAAGTTGCCTACGTATCCCAAAGATGGGAATCAAGCCTCACGTAGTTCGGGGTTAAGGTACACTCGGGTATTAACCTCTCCTTTTTAGGCTCTAACTTTTGCCAAGGCGCCCGTTGCAGGTTTTCAACCTTGCGAGCTTTGTTCTTCTTTGTTCTTCTTTTTTTTTCTTTTTTCAATTCTTTTCTTTTTTGATTTTTCTTTTTTGTTCTTTTCTTTGCATTTTTCTTCAGTTTGTTCTCTTTTTTGTATTTTTCTCTTGCTCTAACTTTTGCCTGGGTCGCCCTTCCGGGTTTTCTGCCCAGCGAGCCTCTCAAGGGTAAAAGTGTAGCTAGTCCATGCCAAATGGTTTTGAGATCCTGAAATTATCTGAATCCAGGAGAATGGCTGCTGTTTTGCTTTGTAAGCTTCTTCTGCCGAGATCTGATCTTCTTGACCTGACTTTCCTGGCCTCTTGTTCGAGGGCTGCTTCAAATTCGGCCACACAGGCCTCACATCATAGTTGACCGTTGAACCTTCTGAATTCAAGTTCAAGGTTTGGAAGCGAAGGGGTTGAGTCTCGAGGCTGAGAGCGATCCTAGGCTGCACAATCTCAAGAGCGATTCCACACAGGTCTTCGTGGGACCGCGCAAAATATTTTGTTTTTGAAAATTTTTAAGAAAGCGACCAATCGCTGGCGCTGAAGATAGTGTGAAACCAGTCTGGATCAAGCCAGGGTCCTTCTCAGTACTCACGCTAACAAACATGATTCCATTCATTAAGGGCTTAGCACGCCTTTCTTTCTCTCAATTGATCAAAATTTTGCAAAACCCGAGGAATCCCTTCCTCTTCGTTTTCACTGCGGTGTTCAAAAAGTTTTAAAAAAACTTAGGTCAATGCAATGATTTCGGGGTGCAGAAGAGTAGGCGAAAAGTACTGCTGTTTCATTCAAACTTTCTAGCACAACTGGCACAAAGCAGAAGCAAGCACAAAGCATGAAAAACCACTGCTGTTTCATTCAAATCTGTTGGTATAACTGGCTCCAAGGCAGAAACAGACTCACAAGGAAGCGAAAAGACAGACGCAAAACAAAATGGTGATGCCCGAGGTAACACCCCCCGGAATCACCCGACTCCTGTACAATAAGATTGACTCGATACAACAAGACAGACCCAAAACAAAAGAGACTGACTCAAAACAAAAGACAGACTCAAAACAAAACAACAAAACTGACCCAATACCCAAGTCAGAAAGCACAAAAACTGGTATTTGCACATTGCTCAGAACAGTGCGTGCCATTCCCACGTCTAGAGTAAATTGAGCGCCACCCGCAGCTGGTTCAACCTCTTATCAGATCACATTGTCCCCCACAAGTTCACTGATCAAGTGCCGATAGACTTTGTAGGACTTGGTGCGGGGATGACCCCATTGTCAAATAGATCTTGTACTTCGTGGCGAAGACGGAAGCAGGTGTCGGTAGTATGGCCAGTTTGTTGATGGTACGCGCAGTACTGGGTTGTATCATGTGTAGCCAGAAGAGGGTTCGGGAGAGGCCGAGGCTCAAGGGGTTTGAGATGGCCTTGTCCAACAAGGATTTGGAGAGCTTTGGACAAACGCATATAGAGGGCATGGAAGACCCTCCGACCTCGGGGTTAGTACTTCAAGGCCTGTGGATTTTTACTGGGCGCACCAGCAAAGGGATTGGCAGGTGCTGGCCTGGTTTGCCGATCTCTTCCGAGTGGAGGATTAGAGATAGCAGGATCGTCTCTAGTATGACAGTCCTTCTCCCGATGTTCCCTTTGATTAAGACCGCCCCCAACTTGAGCAGCGAAAGTGTCATCCACAGCTTTTGCAACAACTGCGAGGACCTGCAGGCGTACAACCTCGGATCTGGACGAAAATTGCCCCCTTGCTCGAAGAGAGCTCATGGCAACGGAAAGTTGCCCCTTGTTTGAATGGCACCGTAG
>NW_021024556.1:2739488-2755691 GCF_004153795.1 Camellia sinensis
CACCGGCTGGTTTTTGCTGCCACCGGCAATGTATATTGCCGGTCGGCACTTTTTAGTGCCAGTCGGCACTCAATTTTGCCAAAATGGCATTTTTGGCCGGCCGACTACTATCATGACCCGAACCCGCCCCTATGGGTTAAGGACACAACCGGCCAGTAATCCTGAGATTACCTACGGCCTTAACTAAAACAAACGCAATTCAACAGAGTAAAGGGGCCAAACGGAAGCGCTTATATGCACATCAAACAAACCATACTCAGATACGTTAATAACTCACATCAAAAGTACAGTGTCACAAAATTCATTACAGACAGGATCAACCAAAACGAGTCAACCTATGACGGACTATTTATAGATATACATAAAGCTCTTGCCGGCAAGACAAAACATAATTACTTAGCAAAAAGGCAAGGGTAGGTCTCAAGAGTGAGACGCAAGGCTGACTTCCTCAAAACTAGGATTTTTCCTAGCGGACTTCACAGGGGCTGGGTTTGGACTTCCCTTGGCTCACCTACAAACACATGAATGAGCGTGAGCGATAGCCCAGTGAATAATATCAAATGCAGAAATTACATAACAATACCCAAGAACATGTTCCAAACGGCCTTGGGCCCAATTCATACTCCTATTCATGGAAAAACGGCCTTCGGCCCATTCATTTTTGTCAAAATGGCCTTCGGCCCATTCATTCATGTCAAAACGGCCTGTGGCCCACTCGTTCGTGCCAAAACGGCCTTCGGCCTACTCATTTTTGTCAGAATGGCCTTCGGCCCATTCATTTTTGTCAAAATGGCCTTCGGCCCATTCATTCATGTCAAAACGGCCTGTGGCCCACTCGCTCATGTCAAAACGGCCTTCGGCCTACTCATTTATGTCAAAACGGCCTTCGGCCTACTCACATTTGTCAAAACGACCTTTGGTCCGTTCATTTACATCAAAACGACCTTCGGTCCATTCATTTATATCAAAACGACCTTTGGTCCATCCATTCATTCCTGTCAGACTTTTGTCCACAATCCCAATTAACAACGCATAAAGTTTAAGGGAATAAACAATTGGACATTGACAAGCTTTCGAATAATTATATTACTCATAGTGGTCGGCTTGTGGATTCGCCCTGGAGCTTGACCCTACACATTCCATGCACACAAAATGGTCATTACAATTCAATCCGTTCCTTAATTCACATATTCCTCTTTAGGCTTTATTCTTATCTCATTAACTCATTTATAATGTTTAACACACGCCTAAGAGTGATTACAAGTGAAAGAGAACGGAAAACGAAACACAGAACGCATGAACAAAATTCCAGGAATTAGGGTCCCCGCTCGAGCGTGTACTTACCCGCTCGAGCGGACCCTAAAGGCTTAGCATACCTTATGCTATGCATGCGTGCATCATTCATCTGTCTTGCATGCATCGGGCTCGGCGCATCATGCAAACTGCATTATATTTCAATACTTATACTTGAATTAGTGTTCAAAAGCATGTTATTAAGTTGCATGTCATATGCCATAACCTCCAGAGGAGTAAAAAAGGGAAAACAGAGGCAGCTTATGCATGACGGCGCGTTTCCCGAGGTGATTTTCTGTTTTTCTTAGTTTTAGTTAATTTGCTTAGTTGATTAGGCAATTTGTAATATTTAATTAGCTTGCGTAGTTAATTAATTTGTAATATTTATTTGGCCCCCTCCGAGTGAGGGAAAATCTGTAATAAGTGTGCGTGGGTGGTGTGTATGTCTTCCAATCCCCACTTCTTTCTTCCCTTTTATTTACCTGCTTATGATGGTAGATTAGGGCATCTTTAAAATTAGAATACCTTATGCTATGGATGCATGCATCCATACATTTGTATTACATACATTAGGCTCGGTACATCACGCTAACTGCATCTGTACTTCAATTCACAAATTGAATATGTGGTAATTGATCGCATTTCATATGCCATGTTTAGGGTTAGCCGAGCCTGCCTAGATTGCATTTTTGCATGTGATGCATTAGCCATTTCTAACATGAACTAGGACACGCATGTTTGCTAACTAGTTTATTGTTTTGGCACGGAGTACGATGTAAGTATTTTCGCTTTAGCATCTTGCATGCGTGTGAATGCTAACATGACAGCATGCCTGCCATGCGGCTAAGTGCTTATATGAGATAAACTGTTTTGAATGCCTGTGGGTGGAGGTTGGATTGTTTGAGTTGGAAAAACTAATTGAAATCCGTGTTTTAGCCTACTTGCGAGTAGCAAGTTCCAAAGCATTTTCAAAACAAACGGATATGCAATGTTTCTTTCCAAATTAGGCAATCTAGTCTGTACTTGTTTGCTGCGTGCATAACATAGTAATTCTAGGCTAATAAATGGAATAAGAACACATAACGTTTTCAAAATCGGATATCATGGTTAGTAGAGGCCGGTCTTCGGACCGGGCGAAAGGGGGTGCTCATAGCTGACCTTCCCCGATCGTACCCAAGCTCCCGAGCCGAGACAACTCCGGTGATGACGGACATGTGGCCTTCGGCACCGAGTCAGGGTTTCCTAAATTTCCCCATTTTAAAAATATTTAGGTGGCGACTCTGTATCTGGCAAAGTAGTCCATGTTTGGCACTACTTTTTCAAAAAAAATCTGTTTCTCAAAACGATTTGCCAGATTTGGACTCTTTGGTTCAGATTAAGAACCGCGACAACAAAATCGAGTCGGAACTGTAGTAGCATAAGGCCCCCCTCCACGGGCGCATCTACAATACGCCACCATGGTTTTGCCAATCAACTTTCACTAACGGAATCTCTTTGTTCCTTAACTTCTTGATCCGTCGGTTTACAATCTGAATAGGCAGTTCTTCATAAGTGTAGTCATCACTTAGCACTACACGGGTAGGCTCAATCACATGGAAGGGATCCTAAAGATAATCCCTCAACATTGAAATATGGAAGACATTATACATATGCTCCATTTCAGGAGGAAGCGCTACTTGATACGCCACCGGATTAATCTTTTCAATAATCTCGTATGGCCCGACATATCTCGGCGCTAACTTGCCTTTAACCCCAAAACGGGTCTGCCCTTTCATCGGTGTCACTTTAACAAAAACATGATCACCTACTTCGTACTCTCTGTCTCGCATTCGGACATCCGCATAACTTTTCTGTTGGCTTTGTGCGATTTTCAGTCTTTGTTGAATCAGTTTCACTTTTTCAGTGGTTTCATGTACAATTTCGGGCCCAAGCAAAGGCCCATCTCTAACTTCTGCCCTGCAAATCAGAGATCGACATTTTCTGCCATATAAAGCCTCGAAAGGCGCCATACCAATGCTCGAGTGAAAACTGTTGTTGTAGGCAAATTCAGCTAGAGGTAAATGGCTTTCTCAATTTCCCTGGAAATCAAGGACACACATCCACAGTAAATCTTCCAGAGTCTGGATGGTTCTTTTTGACTGGCCATCTGTCTGAGGATGGTACGCACTACTCAGTCTCACTTCAGTACCCAATGCTGTTTGCAAACTTTGCCAAAATCTCGATGTAAACTTCGAGTCCCTATCAGAAACAATGGACACAGGCACTCCGTGCAATCTAACAATCTCATCAATATAAATTATAGCCAATTTGTCCACATTATAAATTGTTTTGACAGGTAAGAAGTGAGCAGATTTAGTCAGTCTATCAATAATAACCCAAATTGAATCCATACCTTTATTGGAGCGAGGTAAACCAACAGTGAAATCCATAGTGATATGTTCCCATTTCCACTCTGGTATCGGTAAGGGTTGCAGTAAGCCTGCGGGTCGTTGATGTTCAGCTTTGACTTGTTGGCAATGAAGACATTTCGACACAAAATCAGCAATTTCTTTCTTCATTCCCGGCCACCAGAAATTCAGTTTCAAGTCTTGGTACATTTTCGTATTTCCTGGATGAATAGACAGTTTTGAATTGTGGCCCTCTTGCATAATTCTTCTTTTTAGCTCAGAATCACTCGGTACACACAACCTTCCCTGAAATCCTAACACATTGTTCTCGAATTTGAAATCCGACCTCGGTTTGGACTCTCGTTCATCAATGATCTTTTTCAAAAAGTCATCCTGTTGCTATTTCTCTTTAATCTCCTCAATCAGTGCCGGTTGAGCAGAAATAGCGGCTAAGGTTCCACCTTGTTCACGCAAAACAATTTCAACTTCAAATTTTTCAAGGTCACAAAGCAATTCTTTCTCCCGGTGAGTAAACAGGCTAAATTTTCAATCGATTTCCGACTCAGTGCATCGGCAACGGTGTTAGCTTTTCCTAGATGGTACAAAATTTGAAGTCATAGTCTTTTATCAGTTCTAACCATCTCCGTTGTCTCATGTTTAGTTCTTTCTGTGTGAAGAAGTATTTCAAACTCTTGCGGTCAGTATACACCTCACATGTCGCCCCATAAAGGTAGTGACGCCAAATTTTCAGTGCAAACACTACTGCAGCAAGTTCCAAGTCATGGGTCGGGTAGTTCTTTTCATGCGGTCTCAATTGTCGGGAAGCATACACAATCACTTTACCATTCTGCATTAAAACACATCCCAAACCCTTAGAAGAAGCATCACTAAATATGGTAAAACCATCCGTACCTGAGGGCAGGGTAAGAATCGGTGTAGTCACAAGTCGAGTCTTTAACTCTTGAAAAGCTGATTCTCTCTGATCGGTCCAGTCAAATGATATCCCCTTTTGAGTCAACTGAGTCAATGGTAAGGCAATCTTGGAGAAGTCTTTCACAAATCTCCTGTAATACTCGGCTAAGCCTAAGAAACTTCGAACTTCTGTAACATTAGACGGGGGCCAATTCACTACTGCTTCAATTTTCTGCGGGTCAACTGTAATACCATCTTTATTGATCACATGCCCCAAAAACATTACATTATCAAGCCAAAATTCACATTTTGTCAGTTTAGCATACAGTTTCTGTTCTCTTAGGGCCTGCAAGGCAATTCTCAAATGATGTTCATGTTCTTCCATGCTTTTGGAATAAATCAAAACGTCATCTATGAAAACAACTACAAATTCATCTAGGAATGGTTTGAAAATTCTGTTCATAAGATCCATAAATGCAGCAGGTGCATTGATAACTCCGAAAGGCATAACTAAGAATTCATAATATCCGTACCTCGTTCGAAAGGCAGTCTTTTCAATGTCCCCTGTCTTGACTTTCAACTAGTGGTATCCAGATCTAAGGTAAATTTTGGAGAACACTTGGGCGCCCTGTAACTGGTCAAATAAATCATCAATACGAGGCAATGGATATTTATTTTTTACTGTTACCTTGTTCAGTTCACGGTAGTCAATGCAGAGTCTCAATGAGCCGTCTTCCTTTTTCACAAATAAGATCAGCGCGCCCCACGGTGAAGTTCTGGGCCTGATGAACTTCTTATCTAACAGTTTCTATAGCTGAACTTTCAACTCTTTCAATTCAGTCGGTGCCATTCTGTAAGGAGCTTTAGATACTGGCTGTGTACCCGGAATCACATCAATGGTGAATTCAATCTCCCTATCGATCAAATCCCCTGGCAAATCATCTAGAAAAACATCTGGGAATTCTCTAACTATAGGAATACTGTTCACATCAGTTTTAGCATCAGTAGGTACAGTCAATATACAACATAGATACCCTTTACATCCCTTCTTAATCAGTTTAAATGCTTTCATAGACGAAATCAGATATGGGGGAGGTACTACTCCAACTCCATTAAACACAAATTCAGGCAGTCCAGGTGCACGGAAAACAACTTGTTTTGTTACACAATCTATGGTAGCATGATATTTTGTTAACCAATCCATTCTCAATATCACATCAAAGTGATCAATATTCAGAGGCAGTAAATCAATATACAAATAAACATCCCCAACAATAATTTCACATGCAGGGTACATATAAGCACAAGTCATAGATCCTCCAACAGGTGAAGATACAGCTAACAGATAGTTCATAGGTTCCAGTGGTCTATTTAATTTTTGCGAAAAAGCATGTGATACATATGAATGTGTAGACCCCGAATCAATCAGAACATAAGCATTTTGAGCACAAATTGAGAGTATACCTGACACAACGGTCTCGGTATTCTGTACATCTCCCGGTACGAGTGCAAACACTCGGCCTTGCCTCATAGGCTCTTTTCCGGTAGCTTTTGGATTTGGTTTCGGTGCAACAGTTGATACTGCGGCGCTTGCTGCAGCTTTACTATTGCCCTGAGGAGCAGAAGGGCAATCTTTGACCATGTGGCCCACCTTGCCACACCTGTAACAAGCACCTGAAATTTTATAACAAACCCCTTTATGTCTCTTATCACATTCAGAACAAGGCGGTGTAGAACTATTTCCCTGACAGGAACTGGTTGTTGACCCCGTATTCTGCTTTTTGTTCGATGAATTATTTCAGCCTTTCTTAAACTTAAAGCCTCGTCTCTTGCCACGCCATTCAATTCCTGGTGTTTCAGTCTGTTTCAGTGCCTCGATATTTGACTCAGCCATTATTGCTCAGTCAAGAACATCCACGTATTTCAGTAACTTCAGAACATTTATCCTGTCAAGTATTTCAACATTAAGGCTGCCTTCAAACTTCCTGGCCTTTTTGTAATCAGCATCAACCATGTGTGGTGCATATCTGGCGAGTTCAGTGAATTTAGATCCGTACTCTGCTATCGACATGGTGTCTTGTTTCAGTTGTTCAAACTCAGTCACTTTGCGGTCCCTGACACACTAAGGGAAGTATTTCTCAAAGAAGGCTCCCTTAAACTGAGCCCAATTCATGGCAGTATTGGCGTCGCGGACCAGCATCCACCACCTTCTGGCCTCCTCTTGCAATGTAAAAGTGGCCAATAGGACCTTGTGTGCTTCAGAACACGGAAACACTTCAAATAATTTCTCTGTTTCAAGAACCCAGGCTTCGACCTTTAATGGTTCAAGGCCTCCTTGGAATGATGGCGGTTTCATTTTACTAAACTTCTGTGTTAGAGCAATTATGTCATCATTCACATTCGGTTTCGACTGTACCAGAGGAGATGGGGGTTGTTGGTTCTGTTGTAACCTCAAGGTCTCGGTCAGCAATTCAACTGTTCTTTCTAATCTCGCCATTCTAGCGTCAGATGATTCAGTTTCATCGGCATTCCTTGCTGCATTGTCCATTTCACTATATACAATACAATGATAATAAACATAGGCAGTTGTATACTTAAACACATTAGCACATATATTCATGTCATGGCCACACACACTTTTTCATGCTCATGCAATGCCCTATTCACTTTTCTAGGACATCCTATAGCTCATTTGGACACGTGTGTGTGGTATAACTCCTGGTTTGATATCGCTCTGATACCACTCTGTCACGACCCAAACCCGCCCCTATGGGTTTAGCATCGTAACCGGCTGTAACAAGCCTGCGGGGGACCTCGCTACAGCTCGGACTCGATTTCGTTGTCACGGTTCTAAGTCTGAACCAAAGAGTCCAAATCCGGCAAATCGTTTTTGAGAAAACAGATTTTTGAAAGAAGTGCCAAACATGGACTGCTTCGCCAGATACAAAGTCGCCACCTAAATATTTTATTTTGGGAAATTTAGGAAACCCTGACTCGTTGCCAAAGGCCACGTGTCTGTCATCACCAAAGTTGCCTCGGCTCGGGAACTTGGGTACGATTGGGGAAGGTCACTTCGTGAGCACCCCCGCTCGCCCTGTCAAAGACCGGCCTCTACTAACCATGATATCTATTTTTGAAAACTTTGTGAGTTCTTATTCCGGTTATTAGCCTAGGTTACTATGTGATGCGCGCAGCATACAAGTATAGACTGAGTCGCCTGAATGGGAACAAAACATTTCATGTCTGTTTGTTTGAAAATGGTTTGCTACCCACAGGTAGGCTTAAAATGCAGATTTTGCCACCCGCAGGTGGGCTTAGAAAAGATGGTTTTGCCACTATCTAGTGGGCTTAAAACTCACACTCAATGATTTATTCCAATCCAAGTAACCCAACCTTCACCCATAGGCATTCAGGCAGTTATATCACATAAGCATATAGCCTCATGGTAAACATGCTATTCATGGCAGTCACTCACGCGCATGCAAGGATGCTAAAGCATAAAACTCACCGAGTACTCCAAGCCAAAATAGAAACTACATTAGAAATCATGCATGATCCTAAGTATACAAAAATGCCTAATGCAACACATGCAAAAAATGCAACTATAGCAGGCTCGGCTATTCTAAGATGGCATATGAAATGCTACAACTATCATGTATTCAATTTGGAATTGAAAGTATAATGCAGTTAGTATGATGTGCCTAGCCCGGTGCATGCAATACAGATGAATGATGCAAACATGCTGTCATACTGTATGCTAATTAAAATATGCCCTAATCTAACCATCATAAGCGGATAAATAAAAGGGAGAAAGACGTGGGGTTGGAAGACATACAACACACACACGCACACTTATTACAATTATGCCCTCGCACAGAGGGTCCGAATAAATAATACAGTCCCGAATGAAAGAATATTACAGTCCAAATATTACAGTCCGAATAATATACAAATTCCTAATTAATTAACAAAATAACTAAGAAAACTGTAAAACTGGCATGCAAGCCAGGGACTGCCTTGCTCCTGATGAATGATGTATGTTTGGGCTGCCTTGCACGGAAATCCACCGGGATGCCCCAATTAACCTTTGTTTAGCTGTTATTCTTGAAACGCGTGCCAAGTTTTGAAAAGTTGCTGATTCTTCATTTTGCTGCAACAGAGAGCAGGAAAGGGGCATAGCAATGTATTTTCACAAATATATGCATGCCTCGATCCTCGTGCCACCAATCACGCATACCGAGGCATGATGGCCGAGGAGTCGAAATGCACAATTCAATATAGGATGAATGCACACGAAAACACAGCTAAAACCTAACTCCATCATGGATAATCCGGAGTGTCGGTGACTGGGGAATTGAGATACATTCCGTCACTCGGAGTACGAAATGTACCTCGTTTCCCGTGCTCGAGCTAACTCCTATCCCGAACACGATGCAATATGCATGACATGCATGAAATGCGACTAAGATACAATCCCAACATACACAATGCTATGGGAATGAGATGCCTCGAAATACGTGCACACGGGGACGCAAACCGAGAAAATGACAGAATGCGATCTAAAATACAACCTAGTATGCACTATGCTGTAAAAAAGAGATGCCTTGAAATGCATGCATACGGGCACGCAAACCGAGGTGATGACAGAATGCGATCTAAAATACAACCTAGTATGCACTATGCTGTAAAAATGAGATGCCTTGAAATGCGTGCACACGGGCACGCAAACCGAGGTGATGACATACGCAATGCAAATAACATGAAAAATGGCATATAGAATGCAACATGGACTTATACTAACATCAGAGAGCCTCAGCCACACTCACATGAGAGGCCGATAGATGAAAATGAAGTGCCTCGAAATGTGTGCACACAGGCACGCAAACCGAGGCAATGGCATACGCAATGTAATATGACATGAAAACATGATATGGGCTTATACCAACATGAGAGAGCCTCAGCCACACTCATATAAGATGCCGAAGGATGAAAATGAGGTGCCTCGAAATGCGTGCACACGGGCACGCAAACCGAAGAAATGGCATACGCAATGCAAATGACTGTAATGCAATAACATGAAAACATGATATGGGCTTATACCAACATGAGAGAGCCTCAGCCATACTCACATAGGATGCCGATGGATGAAAACAAAGTGCCTCGAAATGCGTGCACACGGGCACGCAAACCGAGGCGATGACATACGCAATGCAAATGACACAGAAACATGATACGGGCTTATACCAACATGAGTGACCCTCAGCCACACTCACATAGGGTGCCGATGGATGAAAACGAAGTGCCTCGAAATGCGTGCACACGGGCACGCAAACCGAGGCGATGACATACGCAATGCAAATGACACAGAAATGGAAAGCAATCATTCTAATAGAATTTCAGCACTAAAATATGGGGGAAAACAGTCCCGAAATGAGGCGAAATGACACCAAATGCATGGAATAGTCCCGAAATGCGAATTTAGGCACCCGAAATGGCCTATAGCTATGCCAAACATGCACGATATGGACATGTAATGCAAAGAGAGAAAATAGGCAGTCCCAAAAAAGGCACTTTCACAGTTAAAAACATGGCCAAACAGCGAGCATAGGTAGGGAAAAAATGGCATGCAAGAATAGGGGCCAAGAGAGGGGTAATGAAGCAAGTGATATAAGCAAAATCCAAACTGAAAAATTTCCTTCTACAACATTGAAGAGGGACCAAAAATATGAATGTTTACAGTATATGGAAAACCTCAAATCAATATACAAACATGCTAAAAAAAAGGCACAAGATTGAGGCTCAAAAGGTGCTATAACATGAAGTATACAAAATAATCACCAAACAGAAAAAAAATGTTAATGAAACATGAAGTATAGGCCAAAATAAGATTATCTCTAGGCCTGTAAAATGGCCAAAAACAAAAGCAAAGGGGGCTGCCAATTTATGCAAAAATGGGGACCATCATAAGCGGATAAATAAAAGGGAGAAAGACGTTGGGGTTGGAAGACATACATCACACTCACGCACACTTATTACAGTTATGCCCTCGCGCAGAGGGTCCGAATAAATAATACAGTCCCGAGAACCGATGATCTGTGTCCGGCTACCCCTTTTACCCTGCCTCTGGCAAAGGAAGACTGATTGCCCTTCTTGGCCTTTTTGTAATCAGCATCACCATGTGTGGTGCATATCTGGCGAGTTCAGTGAATTTAGATTCGTACTCTGCTATCGACATGGTGTCTTGTTTCAGTTGTTCAAACTCAGTCACTTTACGGTCCCTGACACACTAAGGGAAGTATTTCTCAAAGAAGGCTCCCTTAAACTGAGCCCAATTCATGGCAGTATTGGTGTCGCGGACCAGCATCCACCACCTTCTGGCCTCCTCTTGCAAAGTAAAAGTGGCCAATTAGGACCTTGTGTGCTTCAGAACACGGAAACACTTCACAATAATTTCTCTATTTCAAAAACCCAGGCTTCGGCCTTTAATGGTCAAGGCCTCCTTGGAATGATGGCGGTTTCATTTACTAAACTTTTGTGTTAGAGCAATTATGTCATCATTCACATTCGGTTTCGACTGTACTAGAGGAGATGAGGGTTGTTGGTTCTGTTGTAACCTCAAGGTCTCGGTCAGCAATTCAAATGTTCTTTCTAATCTCGCCATTCTACGTTAGATGATTCAGTTTCATCGGCATTCCTTGCATTGTCCATTTCACTATATACAATACAAGAATAATAAACATAGGCAGTTGTATACTTAAACAACATTAGCACATATATTCATGTCATGGCCACACACTTTTTCATGCTCATGCAATGCCTATTCACTTTTCTAGGACATCCTATAGCTCATTGTAGACACCCCATTTTGACCGCCTTAAGACTGGGCACCACTGATTTTTGCTTGGGAGAAAGGTTGTGCAGGGCAAATGTTCAGTTTCTTCGCAAGGAGAGAGGAAATCCTTCAAAACGCTTTGTTCAAGGGTTTGGAGTGGAAGAAGAGAGGAAAGGAGAGGAGAAAACTAGTTGGGAAAAGCTCGGCATGAATCCGGGTTAGAAGCGAGTCGAGCAGCCCTCGCTGAATCGGGCTTATCTGTCTGTACACTTGGAGTTTAGCTATGAGGCCACCACCGTCGGAAAGTTTACTTCCGGGCTTCACTTATTTTGCACTCAAGAATCTCTTAAAGCCAAGTCCGGGTGGGGAGATATGATTGGTTGAAGTTGGGTATCATCCCGGTTGGATCGAATCTGCGCAGCTTCACCAAAATGGGCATAACTTTTTCCACAGGAGGAATTTTAATGCAAGGTTTGCGGCCATTGAAAGATAACTTCCGGGGCTTCATTTGGACACCAACCGGCCATTTTTTGACCTTACCAGCCATCCACCGGCACTATATTTATCCGGCCGGCAATTTATTGTGCCGACCGGCACTTTATTGTGCTGACCGGCATTTTTTGCTAGCGACGACCTCCGGAGCATTCTGCAGATTGAGTGATTCCAGCTGTGCCAGCTGGAATGCACAGAATCAATCCCCCCACGCACATTGTGGTTGTTTTGCACCTTTGTGAGTCTTTGACCCCTAATCTGTCTAGAAGCTCAACCCTTTGGCCAAGCTTCTAGCTTCCTCTAGAAGCCTTGCCCCCCCCTTGAACCCCTTTGACCCTTTCCCTTTACTAGCTTGTAAGTTAAGTGCTTCCCTTGCCTTATATAAGCACCATTCCTCTCCCTTTGTCTAGGTGGAGGTTGGAGGCAAAAAAACTCAGAGATATACCATGTTATCTGATATACATACATACAACCCTCGATCTCTCTCCATATCTCTCTCATTCAATCATCAAATACCCTTGTTCTTGGGCCATTTCTTCACCAACCCATAGCACCACAACCTCTACACTTCATTCAGCACATTGGAGGTCATTTGCAGAGGCTAGGAGCACCCAAAATTCAACCAAAAGCTGCTGGTTCATTGGTCTACAAAGGTGAGTCCTCTTCTTCCCTTTTCTAGCCTATTCTTGCATCATATCTAAGCCATAGTTGCTTGCATCTTTGGCTCCGACCCAAACTGTAACTCATCATATTTTGAGGTCCTCTTCATGTTTGATTGAGGACCTCTTGCTGTTTGAGGACAGTAGCTTGCACTTGCTTCATTACCCCTCTTAAATGCCATTATCTTGCATGTTATTTTGGCCTATACGTGATCTGTTTTGGAGCATAATGTAACTGTAAATAGGCTTATTTTGAGCCCCTCTTCAACATGAAGAAGGGCTCAACACTGTTTGGAACCTCCATGCTATACTTGCCTTTATACCCTCTTTTGGTCCCCATTTTTGCATGCTTTGGCAGCCCATTTGTGCTTCCGTTTTTGATCTTTTACAGGCCTAGAAAAGGTCTTATTGACCTTATTAACATGTTTTATTAAGGGTCTTTGGCTGTTTGTTGAATATTTTGCACACTTTTGTGTTATAGCCTCTTTTTAGCCTCATTTTGCATTGCATTTCTAGCATGTTTGTATACTGTTTTTTGGGTTTTACAGTTCTGTAAGTGGCTTATTTTGGGCCCCTCTTCAATGTTGTTGAAGGGCCCTAACCTGTTTGGAGTTCGCAGCTGTGAGTGCTTCATAACCTCATGTTTAGGGCCATTTTTGCATGCCGTTGTTGCCCTATCTTTGCTTGTTGTTTGACCATGACTTGTACTAGAAAATGCTTATTTTGAGGCTGCCTTGCTTCTGTATTTTCATTCCATGTACCAATTATGCATGCTTTGTATAGCTGTAACCATTTCACGTACTTATCTTGCATTTCGGGAGAATTCCATGCAATCGGGTGTGTTTTCGCCTCATTTCGGGGCTGTTTCCCCCACATTCAGTGCTGAAATTCCACTAGCATGTTTGCATATCATTTCCATGCTTTTGCATTGCGTATGCCATTGCCTCGGTTTGCGTGCCCGTGTGCACGCATTTCGAGGCACTTCATTTTCATCCATCGGCCTCTTATGTGAGTGTGGCTGAGGCTCTCTATGTTAGTGTAAGCCCTATATCACATTTTCATGTCATTTTACATTGCGTATGCCATTGCCTCGGTTTGCGTTGCCCGTGTGCACGCATTTCGAGGCACTTCATTTTCATCCATCGGCCTCTCATGTGAGTGTGGCTGAGTCTCTCTCATGTTAGTATAAGTCCATGTTGCATTCTATATGCCATTTTAGCCATTGCATTGCATATGCCATTGCCTCGGTTTGGTGCCCGTGTGCACGCATTTCGAGCACTTCATTTCATCTTATGGCCACTGATGTGGGTGCGGCTAAGGTCCACTCACATTGGTGTAAGTCCACCTTGCATGTGTATGCCATGTTTCAAAGCGTTGCGCATGTTATGTGTTAGCATTGTGTATGCCATGTAGTGCATAGCATGCTTGTATTCTTGTTTGCATACCTAGGTTGCATTGCATTGGCATGCATGCCTTGCCTCTTGATCATGTGATAGAGGTTGGGCTTTACTTTGTTTGATTGGTTTTGCATTTCATTTGACATGAAAGTTGCATACTTGATTCCTTGGGCCATCATGCATGGAAATGCGCGATTGGTGGTCCGAGAATCGAGGCACATGCCCCTTTGAGTCATTACCATGATAAGGGACATGAATGGTGTTATATGCCTTGAATTGTGCTGCCATGCTTTGCTTTGCACTCTGTTGCTGTCAATTGCAGGTTCTGCAGACATTCCTTGCGACCGGCAGTATATATTGCCGACCGGCAGTAAACAAGCAGCCGATGGATTCATCTTGTGCCGGTGACTACACCACACTGCCGGTGGCAATTCTACTCAGCCGGTGGCACTCCTCAGTGTCCAAGGAAGCAGTCCTGAGGTTTGGTAGCCTTCAGAGGAGCAGAGGAAAGAAAACAGAGGCAGCCTATGCATGGCGGCGCATTTCCCAAGGCGGTTTACCTGTTTCCTAGATTAGTTAATTTGTTAATTAATTAATTAATTTGTAATATTTAATTAGCTTGCGTAGTTAATTAATTTGTAATATTTATTTGGTCCCTCCGAGTGAGGGCATATTTGTAATAAGTGTGCGTGCGTTGTGATGTATGTCTTCCAACCCCACTTCTTTCTTCCCTTTTATTTACCTGCTTATGATGGTAGATTAGGGCACATTTATTTTAGCATACCTTATGCTATGCATGCGTGCATTCATGCATTTGTTGACATGCATCAGGCTCGGCAACATCATGCTAACTGCATTTGTACTTTAATTTCAAAATTGAATACGTGCATCAATTGATTGCATCTCACATGCCATGCTTAGGTTAGCCGAGCCTACTTCAATTGCATCCCGTATGTGTTGCATTAGTCAATCTAACATGAACTAGGACATGCATGTTTGCTAACTAGTTTATTATTTTGGCACGGAGTACGATGTAAGTGTTTATGCTTTAGCATCCCGCATGCGTGTGAGTGTTGCCATGAAAGTATGCTTAACATGTGGCTAGATGCTTATGTGTTATAAATTGTTTGAATGCCTGTGGATGGAGGTGAATTACCTAAATTGGAATAATGCATTAAACTGTGAGTTTTAAGCCCACTAGATAGTGGCAAAATCATCTTCTCTAAAAGCCCACTTGAGGGTGGCAAAATCTGCATTTTAGCCTACTTGCGAGTAGCAAACCATTTTCAAAACAAACATGAATGTTTTGTTCCAATTTAGGCGATTTGGTCTATACTTGTTTGCTGTGCGCATAACATAGTAATTTTAGGCTAACAATTGGTTTAAGAACACATAAAGTTTTCAAAAACGGATATCACGGTTAGTAGAGGCCGGTCTTCGGACTGGGCGAAAGGGGGTGCTCATAGCTGACCTTCCCCGATCGTACCCAAGCTCTCGAGCCGAGACAACTCCGGTGATGACGGACATGTGGCCTTCGGCACCGAGTCAGGGTTTCCTAAATTCTCCCATAAAAAATATTTAGGTGACGACTCTGTATCTGGCAAAGCAGTCCATGTTTGGCACTACTTTTTTCAAAAATCTGTTTCTCAAAACGATTTGCCAGATTTGGACTCTTTGGTTCAGATTAAGAACCGTGACACAAATCGAGTCCGAACTGTAGCATGAGGCCCACGGGCACGCGGGCGCGTCTACACTCATTTGGACACGTGTGTGCAGTATAACTCGTGGTTTGATATCGCTCTGATACCACTCTGTACGACCCAAACCTGCCCCTATGGGTTTAGCATCGTAACCGGCCAGTAATCCGTGATTATTGAAGGCCTACTTAACAGTAATAACATTAATACAGAGTATAGGGGCTAGCGGAAGCCAAAACAGTAAATGAAAGATGTCCAATGAGCTGTGACAGTCTGTATGCAAAAAGACTTTTCATAACATATTCACATTCGGAACAAAAGCAGTATGTTCAAACATCATATACAGGCATTCAGGTTAGGGACCAAATTCCGTCCATAACAGTACAGTACAAGTTTATACAGTATTACAAACAGAGATAGAAGGGTGAACTAAGACACCCCAAAAAGCCTAAGCTTGAACACACTTGGAACCTCGCAGTGAGGCACGTTAGTTGGCTTGACAAAAAAGGAGTTTAACCCAACCTCCTACTTCGA
>NW_021024556.1:2755716-2790983 GCF_004153795.1 Camellia sinensis
CGCTCCTAGCTCCGGTCCGGTGCCTGGACACCTACATATATATATAAACAGTGAGCTAAAGCCCAGTGAATAACAGTTGTGTAAAGAGGTTAAGAATGAATGTCCTTTCAGTCTTAAAACAGTCATTTGAACAGTATATCAGTTATTCGATCATAGCAGTCATAAGTGGTACATCCAATAGCAAACAGTACAGTAGGTCTTAACAGACCGAACAGTCAGTTGATGGCCATCATATCAGTAAACAGTAGTGGTTCCAAACATGGGAATCGACAGAGATCTCTGTGACAGTAGCAGTACAATACAGTAACAATAAATTGCTATGGATGCCACGAATACAGTTCGCAAATAGGACAAGCATTCATTCAGTAAGAAATATCATTTCAGAAAGCAGTACAGTTGATCATTCAGAAAATATTCATGATTGAGTATATCTTTACAACATTGTTACTCACAGAGCACTGGGCTACAGATAGGCTAGAGCGTCCTCGGATGCCAACCCTACAGTTACAGAATGAACACACACTAAGTTACACATTTGGGAATCAATGACTTAGTCCCTATCTTGACTCGGTGTGGTTCTACATCAATATCCTCGCTAAGATACCTTAAACTAGGCCTAGGAATGCCTAGGATTGAATGAGGATGCAAAGATGCACTTTAAAACACTTTTCAAAATTTTCAGAAAACAGCGGTCTTGCTCGAGCGTGGCTTTCTACGCTCGAGCGAACATGCAGACAAAGGATCTCTGCTCGAGCGTGACTTCCTTTGCTCGAGCGGACTGTAAACTACAGTAAAAGTACTGGATGCATGCAATTCACGCTCGATGGGCGCTTGACCTCCGCTCGGGCATGAGACACAGGTCCTCGCTCGATCGTGAATTCCCTCGCTCGAGCAGACTGTAAACATATGAAAAGTACTGGATACACGCATTTCACGCTCGAGCGTTACTTTCCACGTTCGAGCGGGATGTATATACTCAGAGTGTACGCTCGAGCGTGAAGTCTTAGGCTCGAGCGTGGGTCCAAAATCTGGAATTTCCAGATTGAACCTCCAAGCTCAATTTCAACATTTCAAACATCAAATTCGATCCTTTTGGGCTAATTTTCTGAAAAACACTTTAAAACTCATAATATGACATGTTTCAAAGATCAATTGCAAAACCAAAGCCCAAAAGTAGTTCAATTGAACACAAATCCAAACAAAATTTCATGAACATGATGAACATATGATATGCAAGTGTTCAATTGAAAACAAAGCTTCCAATACATTATCAAACGAGTCAATTCACTCAAAAACATGATGAATTCATGGACCATAGCTAGAATATAGACATGCATGTGAGGATTTCCATGAAATCAACCTCAAAACTCAACAATGTGTACATGCATACATGACTCAAGCTTCAATTCAACAATTTAAAACCAATTCCAGAGTTAGATCACTAATGGCTCATGGACCATGCAAAATACAACTAGAATTCAAGTTCAAGAAGATGATTCTCCTACCTTAGGTCTTCAATTTCAAGTCTAGGAGCTCAAATATGCAATGACCTCTTCATATCTTCTAGGTCTCCAAGCCAAATTAAGTGAACTCAATTCTTCTTCGAACTCTCAAGCTCTCTCTCACGTTTTGGTCTCTAGAAGTGGCTGAAGAAATGTTATGTCAAATGTGTATGAAATGAAGAGGAGTGTTGGTCTAGAACTAGGCCACTAAGTGGCAATCTTGTAATAAACTTATTTAATGTAATTCAACATTATTTAATCCAATTTAATCATACCAAATCAAATTTCAATTAAACATACCATAAAATCACATAAATTCTAATTAATATGAAACACTAATCAATTTCATATTCGGCCGCCGATAAGGCCTTCAATCCACAGTTCAACACTTAAAACATGAATAGATCAATTAACAGTCAAACAGATAGAAATGCGTTTAAACTAATACACTCATTCAATCAGTTCAGAATATCAGTCAAATCAATTACTTAATCATGTTCAGTCACAGTTTAGTAGTAATCAGTGGTATTATCAGTAAATAGTGGTGAGGGTTGTCACACCCAGGCAGCTCATGGACCACTAGCTTATGTTTATCCAAACAAATTATTGCACAGCTAAAATGTCCTTGAACTATCCTGTAGTTTCAAATGTGTAATTCCATCTACCATATACAAGACCCAAATTTTCACAAAATAATCCACGAGTTTCAGTTAACTTTTGACATGACTTTAGAGCCCACATTGTAAAATTTCTTACTCTTTTTTTCCACGTAATCCAAGTTGCATGTAAGCATCTTATACAAAAGAAAATAAAGAATTCTCTGTACCACCCACTACTATTACTTTTCAACTTTGTAGCTTGAAAACAGATTAGTTTTCCAATCAAGTGACATGCAAAAGATTGGATTGGTTGCATTGTTTCACAAGTAGAGCATTTAAAACTCTCATCCACAAACCGAACCCACTCTCCCCACCAAAAATGTATCAAGTATTTTGGACTCTACGCATCTTATCAAATAAGAAATGTCTCAGTTATAGGCTGCTTCCAAAATCAAATCTTATTTCTAGTATGTCATCTTGATCATGGTTGCTCAACTATTATCTGCTAATCAAAGTGGCATTATGATGAGCCTTCATTATGCAATTTTCATGTGAGCTCTAGAGGCCATTCTACTTTAATATCAACTCCACACAACTACTTGTTGACTGCATTACGTCACCAATATAGTAGCAATAAAAGATTCTAACAGGGACAGTAGCATTAATGACGCAACTATCTTGATTCATGCCAAGCTCAGGATGACTTGGGTAAAGATTTTTGTCTAGAAGACAAGATAATGCGACAATAAATAATCACTATAAGACAACTCTGAAGTCTAAATACAATAGTTTAAAAAGGAAGAGGAAGAAAAGGACCTTAGAGGCATATAATTCCAACAGAGACTCAAAAACAAGCCCTAGAGCAACAAATCATCCTCTATTGATTTGAACTTAAACAAAAGATTGTGGAAAACAAATAGCCAAGACCGGAAAATCAAGTTAATTTTTGTTCCAAGTTATGCTTTCCTTTTACTATTTTCTAAGGGTGGATTGTTCTTGAAGTAAAAAAACAATTAAGGATCATTGATGTGCAGATGAACCATTGCCAAGCACAATGCAGTTACGAGGCATAGCCTGGGGTTGTGACTGATGAAGAGAAACTTATTTATTTTTTTCAAATTAAATGTCGCTTTGAAAATAAATATAGAGTAGCTTTTGTTTATCAAAGTCTCTTAAGTTTAAGGCTCATTAAGATCCATAATTTTTTCTTGCTTCAAAATATGAGTGATTTTAAATATTTTCTTTTAGTGAACCTGCACCTGCATGGTAAAGCAAATCTAGCAATATGGAAATTGCTGAGCAGCATCCAAGAAAATCCTCTTAACACTCATTCTAATCTATATTGTTATATTAAAGCAACATCCCATTCGGTAAAGCCTACTTCCAAAGACACGTTATATTTTTTTATTTCCAAAAAAGTACAAAGGAAAATGATTAATTCATTTGTGTAAGAATTTTTCTTTCCAAATGAGTTGAGAATAAAAATATAAATCAATGAAGACATTTACAATAATTCATTAAAAAATAAATTTCAAAAATCACACAATGAGATCCTTCTAGTTCATTTAAAATGAAAAGTTCTATTTTCCACCACTAACGATTATTTGCATGCTCCAAATTTCTATAGATTCAACAATGTAACTTACTCAAGACAATCAACGTCCAACACAAAGTAAATCTTTAATGCCTTAATAAAGTACAAAATTGATAAAATTCAAGATTAACAAAATTGATAGAAGTAAAGGCAGGCCGCATTACAAGTGAGAGAAATATCATTGGGTTTCACCAGGTTACCAAGAAAATGGTTTTCTATGTTGTAATTCAAGATATACCCTAAATCATCATTTTGCCAGTTTGACCATAAATCTAGGCCTACTGCCAAACCATGTTGTTGAGCTATTGTTTCTCTTAGTCTTCTCCATTATCTTTGTATTCCAACAACACATGATCTTTAATTTTCCACATTCAAGACTATTAATGTTCAAAAGAATTTTCATGTCCAACAATGGTCACCACCATCCTTGTCCAAGCCTGCATTGTCTCGTGTTTTCCAAAGCATAGATCAAATTAAACCATCCCACCATAATATCCAAAACAAAATTTCAGTCATATTCAGTGTTCATGCTCCAAAATAACAAGGGCTCTACTTCTATTATAAATCTAGGAAGCGCAAAAAATGGCAATGGTGAATGATCAATATGCAATTATGCAAACATGACGACTCTATCTTTCTCTCTCTCTCTCTCTCTCTCTCTCTCTCTCTCTCTCACATTGACACACTTCTGAGAGCAGGCCCTCCATCAATATGCAAATACCTAGTAGAATAAAATGGAATGATCAATCAGTATAATCTGTATGAATGACCATTCACACTTACAATGGTGAATGATGATTCTATTTATAATGTATTTTTCCTCATTTTTTAGCAAACCAAATGTGAGAATGGACATTGTGATGAAATGATCATATTCTATTCCAGTAAACCAAACACTACCTTTTCAACTAAAAATAGTTAGAAAATGTTTAGAATTCAAACAAAACGACATAATACATAGATTCAAACGGAGGTAAAGAGAGGAGATCCCAAGGAAATACCTTGCAAAGAACAGAAGCAGCAGTGAGGCAAGCACGTTTCATGGCGGACCCGAGAGCTTTCTCGTTCGACGTGAACTGCCACGAAGAACCTAGGGTTCCGATCAGGGACATCCTCTCCTCCTCCTCCGCCATGGAATTTTGGTGAGGAGCATTTTTAAAGAGGCGTGAAAGGCTGAATTCTGATTTAAATACCACCAGGCACTGAAGGTAGTGAAAGAGAGCGTTTTAGTAGTGTGTTGTTAGCAAAAAGAAAACATATCAGCCAAAGCGGTTGTGGGACCACCACAGCCGATTATCCAAACTTTTCATTTTACAAGATTTTTTGGGATATCATTCATAAAAATTAAAAAAAAAAATTTAATTAAATTAATCCAATAATTCTAACATATTTAATATATAACACACTTGTCATAAAAAATAATAGATGATTTATATTTAAAAACGCAACAATCGTTTATTTTTGTAATCATAAATGCAATAAATTTTACAATTAGTGGATTGATTACAGTTAGTGGATTGATTTAAATTTTATTTTTATTTTTATTTTTATTTTAGGTGATATACACAAAGGCCACTACAAAATGAATAATTTAAATAGCAATGATTCATACCACTAAAAAAAAGACCAAAAATAGCACCAAAACATTAGGAATGCCAAAAAAAAAAAAAAAAAAAAAAAAAAACTAAAAAAAAACAAGGCATAGGCAATGGGCACCGAGCACCACTTTAGTGTTCTCAACCATTTTTCTAATTTAAATAACCAAAATAGAGCCTATGATAGACTTCATGGGCCAAACAACGCTCTAATCCAAATTTTATACCAAATAAAAACCCAATAACTCGAAATAAGCCTAAACAATCGCTCAAATCCACCCAAATTGCACCCCTATAATTGTGTCCATGCCTAGTGTGGTGCTTACAAATATTGTGAGAGGAGGTGATTCATGCAATTATTTATTTTTATTTATTTATTTGTGTGTTTTCAATTGAAAAAATTGATTACTTTTATTTTGTGTAAAATGCAACCAAGGCAAGTTTGGTGGCTTAATCCGAGATAAGAAGGATATTTGGCTTTGTGGATTCTTCGGCAAGATGGATATGTGTACAAGTCTTGAAGTAGAATTATGAGCAATTTACAGAGGCTTGACAATTGCTTTCGAGAAGGGAAACAAAGACCTCATCTTTGAGACTGACTCCACCGAGGCCATTGAATTACTGAAAGTGGAATTTGTGATAACTTCCCCAACGAAGAGCCTGGTAGAAGACGCAAAGTTTCTCATCAGCAGATTTGGTTACACAGTGCAACATGTTCTGAGAAAAGGAAACAAGAGTGTTGATGGGTTATCCAAAATGGGTGCTAACCAAGACAAGGCCTTTGTAGTTATGGAGGACCTAATGGCAAAAGAGAAGCATTGACATTGATGTCCATTTAAAAAGCATTTGGGTACTCAATGAAAATGAAACTGTTCCATCTCAACTTGCAATATTTAATCTGTTTTATCTTCCATAGCATTTAAAACAAGTACAGCCTATTTTATGTACAAAATCATTCAGAACGTTATAAGAAAATATCATCAATTTTATTTCTTTTTTTGATGTATCCGTTTTCTTTGGTAATTATCCAACTTTAACAAATGAAATAGATGCATGTGGATGCCGTTGAAAACAAAATGAATTGACTTGATTGAAGATTTTAGATTTTTTTGCAAATGGCACCATATTAACAATGCATTTGGTTCTCTAGATTCTATGGCAATAGAGAACTCCATGGTGTATTGAACTGCAAAAATAAGTTGAAATATAGAGCAAACCTGTGTGCCCCATGGTTCGCTCTGATTCATATATCTCATGGTCATTTCCTCCCTATTCAAGCAACATCCAAGCCCTTTGTTTAGTCCCAACAGTGTACCCAAAACTAGTCAGCAAAATAAAAATGAACTAATACAACACAACACAAGACATCACTACAGGGAATTGAACCTTCAATAACAAGTTAGTGTCACATGGCAACTACCAAAAACAGAAGGGAATAACCAAACTGAAGAGAGAAGATAAAATTGTTTCCTTGTACGCTTTGTCTCCAAAGAAGTGGATTTCATGAAAATCATCCACATATCACAAGCAATAAGTCTTGTCCCAACCTTGAGGTGATTTTGGTAACTATTTCTAAAAAAAAAAAAAAATTAATAAATAGCACATTAATGTTGTGAATCAAGCAAAAAAAAAAAAAAAAAAAAAAAAAAAAAAAAAAAAAAAAAATTGCTTTGTTTTTAAAAAAAATTTAAATCAGTGGTAAATTTTATTGATTTGAATAATTGAAGTTATAAAATTTTTAATGAATTTATAAATATTTTGTGAAAATGCCATTGATTTGTAATTTTTTAATTATTTTTACGAAATTGATAACTAACTCGTGCCATCACCTCACTGATCGGCACGACTTCAAGATAGATTTCGTGAAAGACTTCAAGACATACTTATTAGCGTAAATTATGGTAAGCTCTCATAAACTACAACTCACTTATTGGTAATTCTATTTCCACAAATCAATTATCCTCAGTGCATACACTTAATGAACATTTTCTCAATACACATATCAAAAAAATAAAAAATCTTAGCACACATCTCTTGATTTCAATAATATCCACATTTTCAATTTTAAAACCCTAATTTTTCTTCCATCCATCCACCTACCCTCCATCATTGCCATTACAGCCACTTTCAGCCCTCCATCAACACCATCACTACTACTTTCATCTCCCTTTCATCCCAGACCTCCATAGTCAAACCTTGAAAGTGGGTGGTTTGCGGTAGGAAACTTGTCGGAGTGTATGGTTTTATAGAAGAACCATAGGTGAAGAGGGAAAAGATGACGGGAGGGGGTGGCGGAGGAGAGAGGTGTCGACGGCGATGGGGGGATGGTTGTCATGTTTTAGAATTAGGGTTTGGATGGAAGAAGATAAGGGTATTATGGTATATTTATTCTAGGACAAAATTGTACTAAGAAAAAATTTCATCGAGTGTGTGAACTGAGTAAAATTAGTGTGTGGAAATAGAATTACCCATCATTTACACTTTGCCTTCAAACTTCAAAACTCAATAGTTAATACCCTCAAAGTATTATTTTATTACAATTAACTCTTTTTGTTAGGATTCTGTGATAAATTTATAGAAAATCAGATTATGTATAAATCAAATGACAATTTATTGATTTTTTAGAATAATGATACATGTAATTTATTGTATTAGGATAATAATATTCTTATTTGGTGATTTTATTTGCATTTTGTCTCTCTTATTTTAGTGGCAAAATGCAAATGGGATCACCAAATAAGGGCATTATTGTCCTAAAAATTTAATAAATATGTCATGTGCTTTACACGTGATTTAATTTTTTTTGTAAATTTTTAACAAAATCCTAACAAAAATAGTTAAGTGTAATAAGATAATACTTTGAGGGGGATAACTGATGAGTTTTGAAGTTTAGGTAGACAAAATACAAATGAGTCATAGTTTAAGGGAATTTATTGTAATTTACTCTAATTATTATCACATTTTTTTTTCAATTTTTTTTTTCTTTAACAATTTTTTTTTCTGGATGTGTCAATATATTATGTAAAGGGAGTCACCCATCCTTATATAGAGGAGAGAAGAGGGCCAGATAAACTTTATCAGAAGAATTCTTGTCCTTCAACGTTTGCTTCTTATCTTAGAAGAGTAATTATCCCATATTTAAAATTATAATTACTGAACTTTATCTCAAATATTAGCTTTATCTAGTTGTGGAGTCCAAATAAAATAAAACATGTAAAAGATATGTAGACTATTGGGTCACACCAGAAAATAAATCCAACATTCTCCCACTTGGCTCATTAAGCTGATTATGATGTAACTATGAGGTTTTTTTTTTTTTTTTTTCAAAACATGCAATTTATAAAAAATTTGACTCATTGGATTCCACACTAAAAACTTTGACACGTGATCACAAAATTTTAAAATAGCCAATAAGTTCAGATATATTAGAAACTATAATTCTTCATATCACAAATGTGAGTCATAGCAGTTATATTTTATTTATGTCATATTTCCTTCTATGCACCACGCCATCGATAACCTTCACTAACCCAGTCCATTATTGGGATATGTAATTATTTTCCTGAAAGACCCCTGTAATTTGTCTTGTTAAGACATTTCTTGTTTATTAATATTCAAATTAATGTGTACACACACTTTTAGAACAGGAAAAATAGAAACAAAATTATTATTGTGCAAATAGTGTCAAAATAAAAATAAGTACTCAAGATTAACCATACACATTGCTTAAAAGACCCATTCTGATAACATGCTTTTTGTATGTCTTTGGTAGCAATCCCTTTGTGAATGGATCAGCAATCATAACAGAGGTGCTTAAATTTTCAATTAACACTTGTTTTTTCTAGACTCTTTCTCTAACAACTAAGTACTTTACTTCTACGTGATTGGAACCACTGGAGTACTTTCCATTCTTAGAGAAAAAAACTGATGTAGTATTGTCACAATATATCTTCAGCGGCCTGGCAATTGAGTCAACAACACCAAGTCCTGAGATGAAATTTCACAATCATAAAGCGTGATTTGTAGCCTCAAAGCATATGTAATGTCCTTCATTTGCTTTCTTTTCATGTCATTCCTTGGACATTGTTTTTCACTAATGTATCATCCTTCAAAATAGGTGCATCATCGACTAAACAAAACTACATATTGAATCTCTCCAAAATACAATCAATATATCCTTTCTGAGATAGTCCTAGCAATCCTCGAGATCGATCCCTAAAGATCCCTATGCCAATAACATAGTTTGCCTCACCAATATTGACTATTTTAAAGTTCTTGGAGAGATATTCCTTAGTTTCATGCAATAAGCCAAGGTCATTACTATAACAAAATATCATCCACATATAGCACCAAAGTAATGAACTTACTCCCACTAACTTTCAGATATATGCACTAATCAACTGTATTTTCCTTAAATCCGAAGGAGGTAATGGTATCATTAAACCTTAAATACCATTGCCTGGAAGCTTGTTTAAGGCCATATATGGATTTCTTTAATTTGCAAGCTAAATGTTCTTTACCTTTCTTTGCAAATCCTTCTGGTTGCTCCATGTAAATTTCTTTATCCAAATTCCCATTTAGAAAAACAGTTTTCACATCCATTTGATGCAACTCTAAGTCATAATGAGCTACCAATGCAGGAAAGATTCTAAGCGAGTCCTTCTTAGATACTGGAGAGAAGGTCTCTTTATAGTCTATGCCTTCTTTTTGAGTAAAACCCTTGGCAACAAGTTTGGTTTTAAATCGTTCAATATTGCCTTTTGCGTCGCTCTTGGTCTTGAAGACCCATTTACACCCGACCTTTTTACAATTATTAGGTAATTCGATGAAATCCCAAACACCATTCTGTTCCATGGATTTTAACTCTTCATTTATAGCATTGACCCATTTAGTAGAATCATCGCTATTCATAGCTTGTGAAAATGAGACTGGATCTTTGTTAATCCCAATATCAAAATTAGATTCCTATAGATACACCGTGTAATAATCTGGAATGGCAGGCTTTCTTTCCCTCTGAGACCTTCTAAGAACTGCCGGTTGTGGTGGTTCTACAATATTTTCAATGGTGGTGTCTTCATGACGTGGTGGAACATGAGGTGGTGAAGGATTTTCATTATGTTGTTCGTTTCCCTCAGCCTGTGAAATAGTTTGAGGAACAACAATTTTTCGATAAGGGTCAAATGTTGGCACATCCACCCTAATTTCCTTGAAATTCACCACTCGTGTTTTCTCACTCCCACTAATTTCACCATTTTCTAGGAATCTAGCATTACTAGTCTCCAATATCCTCGTATTGTGATTAGGACAATAGAATTTATACCCTTTAGACTTGTCTGGACAACCAATGAAATATTCAAATATTGTTCTTGAGTCCAATTTTTTCTCTTTTGGGTTGAAGATTCTTGCCTCTGCTGGACAACCCCAAATATGTAAGTGTCTCAAACTAGGTTTCCTACTAGTCCACAACTCAAAAGGAGTTGTTGGGACCGCCTTACTAGGAACCCTATTTAAGATATACATTGCAGTCTTTAAAGCTTCACCCCACAGTAAAATGGGTACAATTGAGTAACTTAACATACTCCTAACCATATTTTTAAGTGTACGACTATGCCTTTCAGCAACTCCATTCTGCTGTGGCATACCTGGCACTGTATATTGAGCACAAATGCCTTTTTTTTCTAAGAATTTGGCAAATGGGCCAGGATTTTGGCCTGACTCATCATATTTACCATAATACTCACCACCACTGTCTGATCTCGCTATTTTAACCTTTCTATCTAATTGTCTCTCAACTTCAGTTATGTACACCTCAAGGATGTCAACAACTTGAGACTTTTCATGAATTAGATACACATATCTATAACGTGAGAAATAATCTATAAATGTGATGAAATATTTTTCACCACTAAGACATGGGATGTTGAGTGGCTCGCAAATATCTGTATGAATTATCTTAAGAAGCTCATTACTTCTTGTGGCACCTTTCTTGGTGTGTTTGGTTTGCTTTCCTTTGATTCAATCCACACATATATCAAAATCAGTGAAATCTAGGTTTTTCAAAATCTCATTCTTTACCAATTTTTCAATTCTATTTCTAGAGATATGCCTAAATTGTCTATGCCACAAGATTAGGGATTTTTCATTAATTAGACCACGCTTTAAACCAATATTCGAATGCAGAGTTACTAATGATTGTGCAAACTCATGATTTAAGGTAATTTTATATAAACCATCACATAAATTACTAGAACCAATCATTATTGAATTAGACATTAAATTGAGTTTTTCACAACTAAATAAAACTGAATATCCAACATGATCTAATTTGGATAACGAAACTTAAATTCCTAGAAATTGAAGGAACATAAAAAGTGTCTTCTAGATCTATCTGATGGCCTGTCTCTAAGATTAGTCGATAGGTTACTACAGCTACAACTTCAGCTTTGAGACGATTCTCCATATAGACAAATCTTTCACAAACCTTCGATTTTCTAGTTGAGAGGGTATCCCTGCATAAATTCAACCACCATATCGTCGATGTAAGCCTCCATTGTCCGGCCAAGCAAAGGAGCAAACATTTTGGTCACCATCCTCTGAAAGGTTGCCCCGGCGTTCTTCAAACCAAAAGGCATGACTCGGTAGCAGGATAGTAGAAGTTTGGTTGGTCGAACCAGTTGAACCAATAGGTCCGGTATTTATTTTCTTTGATGGGGCTGACCTAGATCCTCCGATTGGTTCCCAAAGCTGCTTCTTTTGACCAATTCCACCTGAACGTGCGGTTTTAATTCCCTTCTCAGCGATGTATCCCCGATTTACCACATCTGTATAGGCTGGTGGTTTCAAAACCTCAATCTTATCTTTGATTTAAGCATCCAACCCCACTTCGGCGCAAATCGCGCCAGTCAAGTGAACTTACTTTCGTATTCCGCAACCGACATTATTCCTTGCCTCAAGTGTAGGAACTCTAATGCCTTCTGCTCCCGTAGTGATTTTGGAAAATACTTTTCATAGAATACTTCTAGGAATCTCGCCCAAGTCACGATCTCTTCTTTTTCTAAGGTGAGAATGCACCATTCTTGCGCATCTTCTTTAAGAGTAAAGGTAGCAAAGGACAATTTATGTTCTTCTGTGTAGGGTAGAGCACGAAAAAACTTTTCCATTTCTTTCACCCAAGCTTCAGGTAGCAATGGGTTTGAGTCTCCTATGAACGTGGATGGTTTCAGGTCTTGGAACTGTTTAATCATAGTTGGCTGTTCACGATGTTCCAGTAATCCATTGATTACATTTTTATTGTAGAGCTTGCAAGAAACTAGCAATCGTACTTTTTGTAATCTTTTCCATTGGATTGGCTCCACTGGATGATGATCCGGTACCATTTCTATCGTTAGCCATAGCTATAAAACAATTTTAATAAACGTGGTGCATGATTTCTATTAATTACCTAAATCAAAACATATTCACATAATCTACAAAACATAGACAATATATACATTATTCACAAAACACCGATTTTATTCATGTCTAATGGTGTTGGTACATCACTTGAAATTATGTCAATTTAGTGCCTAACCCTCCATGACAAAATGGGTTGGAACTAGGTTATGGTCAGCTCACTTGGACACCAAACACAAGGAAAAAGAAAAACACAAAAACAACAAAAGAAATGATTTTTTTATCAGGATCTTAGGTTAAAAATAGTCATAGGTACTGTAGTTACATGTGATGCTCAAACTCCCAACCACTTTGCTTGATGCCAAAGCATCGCCATATCACCTTCACTCGGTATATGGGGATGCTTGTCTCGTAACCCCACAGCTGTCGTCTTGTGATATGCACAGGTACCTCCACATATGTCGTAATGTCACCAAAGTCAATCATCTGAGTATTAATTAGGTTTTGAGGGGGAAGGACTCTTGCTTGAATGTGATCACTTAAGAAGGCATTTTCTTGTCGAGCCATAAACTCTGAAGGTAAAGGTGCCACTAAATAACGAGGATATCCCTGACTCGGGGCCATGCCCACTACTCGTGTAGGTCCTAAAAACCTGTCTAAGGTACTCATAATGTCAACTCTCCACCACTGTGTGTCTACTTAAGTGGGGACGGCCCTTAAGTATACTGGTCGGCCCATGAGTCAGTTGAGGGTCAGGTCTGCCTGCCTAACTATTACTTCTTAATCACCTATTTCCTTTGGTAAGTTTGGAACGTAATTGTTATTTTCAAAAATTCCTTTAATGTCCTGGGGATCAGGCCCGTACCAAAAAGAGTCGCCAAAGTTAAGTTCTGACATTGCCTGCACCACAAGATGCCCAATTTAGCTATAGAACTAAAAAAAGACTTATCGCTATAAGGACTAAGATAAGATTTTTTATTTTTTATTTTTTATTTTTTATTTTTTTTAACCATTGTTCTGATACCACTAATATATATATATATATATATATTTAGAGTGTATATTGAATGGTTGATAAAGTGAAATGTTCAACAAAAAAAAAAGAAAAGGATATACACAGCCTGTCACCACCCTAGCACATAGGGCGGTGAATATGCATATTTAGATAAGCACTTGGATAAGTCATCTAGGGAAGAAGCAAGTGGCAAGTGGTTTGAGTGACACGTGGTGGCAAAATTTACCACATGATTGTGCACATTACCCCTATAAATAGTGAGTCGCCGAGCTTCGGAAAGAAAACAAAAAAGAGATACATAGATTCAAAACAAGTACAGCGTACTAGTAAGCAATAATAGGGAAGTAAAGGCTAAGGGTTGATAATAAGGTGAGTAATATTATACCTTGAGTCACCATAAAATATTTTACGTTGAGTTACCACGAATTATTTTATATAATTTATGTTTTATGGTTATATTAATGTTTTAATTACGTGGATTATTTTCTGAACTCTATTGGCTTAGATTGAAACCCATGGATATGTTTGTTTAAATTTTAGAAAATATTTGACAATGATTTTATAAACATTTGTTTTGAATAAGTACCACCATGGAGATCCCATGCCTTAGGGACTTAAATAATTACTAGCCCTCTGAATTGTCACTTTAGTGACCCTCTGACAGTCTCATGTCTTGGGGAACTTAAATAACCTTTGGCCATCTGATTAGTCACTTCGTGATCCTCTATCTGTCATGGATCCATTGACCCTCCATTCTGTTTTGTACCGTAGTTATAATTATTTTGTTTATATGATTTTGTGTTATATGCCTGTTATTAAAAATAATTTATTCACACCAAACTATTCATCGTTTAGCCTAAATAATTATCCATGGTGATTTTATACCATCATGCTCTCAGTACAATATTTCTCACTCGGCTATGTGCTTATAGCTGTTAAAACCCTTTCAGGTGAAGAAATTTAAAAAATGATGGTTTTACCTTGTGGATCAGAACCTCAAATTTGATATGGATATCATGTTTTTTTTCTTCTAATCATTATCTGATTAATGTTACATCGTTACATAAATAATAACTTCTATGTACGTTTTAGATATTTATCTACATCTTTTATTTTAATTCGCTGCATTATTTAATTTAATTACTTGGAATTAATCTAAGAAATTTTAGAATTAGGTAGTTGTGAATTCAGCCCTGGTCACTGGGATGGGTCGTGATAAGAATAGTTGACTGCATCTTGCTCAATGTGTCCAAATAATCTTTAGTTATTTGGCTAGTAAAGTAACTGGTTCCTATTTGTCTGCAGGAATATGTACTGGCTGACTCGAAATCATAAAATCCTTTAAACTGAGGTATGGGAAATTTTTTAACTAAAGGTTCAACTTCTACCTAGTCATGGTAAATACCAAGCTTGGATCCTTTAGCTACTACATAGAAAGAAAAGTTTTTAGACAAAGGTTAATTTTGGATTTTTCAAAAATATATACTGAGAGAATTTAAAGCTGACAAACGTTTAGCTGGGTGGTTAAGGTTGTTTCAAAGGTTATTTAAAAGACACTGTTAAACTGAGTCTAGCTCGATTCCTGTTAATAGTTTGAATTTGTTTCTGCCTAGATAAATGGAAAGAGGAAATCCCCCAAAGTTCATTGTTTTGCTATTCTCCATTATTTGCACAAAAATTAAACTGGTCATTTGCTTTTTCTAAATAAATTTTCCTACTTAGCCAATCCGTTAATTTATTATCACTCCCTTTAATATGTTCAAATTCTACTTTATATCCTTGTCTTATTATACAATTTAAAAATTTTGCCTATCTTCTACTACTAAATTTACGCTTATTAAGTTTATTATGAAATCTAACTATAGTTTCGCAATCTGTTCTAATTGTAAAGGGTTTGTGTAAAAATAATCTAAATTTGTTTATTGCATATACTATTCCTAATATTTCAATATCTAAGCTAGCCATGGTTGTATCTTTTTCTTTAAATTTTTCGGAACTATACCTACAAATGCGCTTTTTATTTTTACTATCATATTTGTTGGGTTTAGCTAATAGCATTATTCCCCATCCTAATTGGCTTGCATCGGTTTCTACAACTATGTATTCTGATTCTAATGGAAGTTGTAAATCGGGTAAATTTCTACAAATGTTTTTAATTTTTCTTACTAAAGCTATATCTTGTTGGTTAAAATATTTTTGTCCAGTGGGTGTGGTCTTGCTATATAGAGGTCTTATTATTTTACTAAGGTTAGGAATGTACATTTGTGCATAATTTAAAATCCTTAAAAATAATTGAAGTTGTTTTGTATCTTCTAATTTATCTGGGTAATCTAAAATTTTCTTAACTATGTGGGGTTGTAGCCTGATTTTTCCATCTCCCAACTCCATTCCTAAAAATTCTATGTGAGGTTTATTTAATACCATTTTTCTCTTACTTATTATTATTCCATTGTTCATAAATTCTTCTAATACTATATGCAAATGATCTATGTGACTATTTTTATCTAGTTATATACCAGTATAAAACTATATTTATTAAATATACTATCCATCTTGCGCTGAAATATGAAAGGTGCATTTTTTAGTCCAAAAGGCATGACTAACTATTCATAATGTCTTTGTGGACAACAAAAGACTGTCCAATGTATGCTTTCATTTTCCATTTTGATTTGCCAAAACCCTGACTTGCAATTAAATTGCTAAATATTTTTGCTATCTATATTCTATTTATAAGCTAATCTTTATCTGGTATATTATATTTATCATCTTCTGTATTGTCATTTAATCTTTTATAATTTATAACCATTCTAGCTTTCCCTGTTTTTATTTATACATGATTTCTAACCATAAATGCGGTGCTCTTATGTGGGCTATTACTAGGTCGAATTACTTGTAAATCTAATAACTTTTTAATCTATGTTCTAAATTCTTTTATCTCTGTTGGCGTATTTGTGTTGATGTAATCCTATCATTTTTATTTTTTATATTTAAACTAGCTAAAACTTTATTTATTTCCCAGTATTTTATGGGTTGTTCTCCTAAAATTTCTGTTGTTTCAACTAATCTTATTATTTCATCTAAATCATTTTCTATTCTTCTATATACTGGTTTTTTCTTCAGTTTTCCTATTTTTGCAAAAATTAATTCTAGGTTAACAATTTGTTGGAAATCTTCTATACTCCAAGAATCATATTTTTCTTCTAATTCAACATCTTCTATGTTTTTTGATTCAAAATCTTCTCTGTCTAAATTTTCTAAAGAAATATTTGCTATCTCTTCATTTGGTATATATTTTTGGACTAACTCAGGGAAAATGTTTCTACTAGGAAATAAAAAAACTAGCGGGAACTGAATCTACTCCTATGGTACCACCACGCTTCGTACGCAACTCTGATAAATGGGCAATGGTGCTAAAGGCATATGCTATGGGTGTATGTACTGTTCGTTTGAAGAAAGTAATGCTATTATGGCTGATAAACATGTCACGTTGTAGACTAAGTATGAAATTAAGGCCCAATATAAAGGGATGGTTTTGTCAAGTATTACCAATCCAAACTTGGGGTAAAGGGAACCACTTTATATGTTGAGTTTAAGAGCCTATGTGATGAAAACTAATTTGTACTCCATTGATGCAATGTGTATATGTCTGTCTAGTGCCATCGGCTATACTAATTAAAGCTGGGATTACTAAAGGTGAACTCCATCCTGGTGGAACTATGTGTTGTTCAATATATGACTTACTAGCCTCAGTATCTATCATGGCATTTATACTGAGTTTTTTCTGCAAATTTGATTACACAAGAGATCTCTACTAAATTTGGCTTGGGTATAACAGGGTAGTTAAATGGTAAATATGTGTTGTCGGATTGTGCTTGGGAATATTGACTAAAGGGTTGAGAATCAACTAGGTTGACTAATTCTAAAGAGTGCATATGTTCTTCAACAAGTTTATCTTTTAAGGGGTATTTAGGTCTCGTTTGGGGAGTGGCTATTTTAGCCAAAAAGTCGAAAAGTCAACTAAAACTAGTCACATCACCTCTCTACTTTTCTGCACATCTTTTCATAAAAAGTCAAAAAGTTACAAAAATAGCCTGTTCCCAAACGAGACCTTAGTATGAAATTGTTCTGGCTGCTGTTTAAACTGTTTATTTTCTGCTTCTAAAAATTTTATGTCAAAATTAGCCTTAGTTTCTATTTCACGTATTTGTAGTTTAAGTTCTCTTACTTGTATCTCTAATTCTCTAATTGTTAGATGTAATTCTTTGTTTTCTATACTAAAATATTCTCGTATCTCATCATTACTTTCTAATGTTATCTTGTGTGTCATGTTTAATTTTTCTAGACAAACTATACAATAGGTTATATTGCATAATAAACATTGAGCTCTCTTACTTTTAGCGGGAAACCAATTACAATAACTACATTTAGTGGTATCAAATCCTACTCCTATCCTAAAATTATGCTGACATTCAGTATCTGCATTGCATTCCATTATAAACAAATTATCATGGGAAGAGGATATTCCTATTTCTTGGTTAAGCTGTCCTAAAAGATTGTTTGTCTGTATCACTTTCTAAATCACTATTTGAACTTATGGCTTCTATTTGGTATCTATAATCACTGACTATGTTATAGACCTCTGAATCATCACTGTTTATGCTAACTATATTGTAATAACCCTCGTCACTGTTTACCGAATAACCACTGATTACCGTTAAACTGAAACTGATTATGACTGATAAGTGAACCGAATAAACTACGGAACTGATTGACTGAAATCTGAAACTGATTGATTGAATATACCTGTTTGAATTGCATTTCTATTTGTTGCCTGTTTGATTATCTGTTCATGCCTTTGTGTTTAAATTGCGAATTGAAGGCCTTATCGGCGGCTGAACCGGAAATTGATTAATGTTTCATGATCCTCATAATTTATAGGATTTTATGGTATATTTATCTGAAAACTGATTTGGTATGATTAAATTAGATTAAATAGTGCTAAATTACAAGAGTTGCATTATTTACCAAACTAATCCCTAGTGGACCACTATACCAAACTTTGGTTAAGCCTTAGCCTTGCATTACAAAACATTTCCTCAGCTTCTTTTGAGCACACCACCGAACTAGAGAGAGAGGAAGTGAGAGAGTTGAATTGTTCTAGAGAATTGGCTTGGAAGACTTGAAGGGATCATAGGAGAATTGCCTAATTGGACTTCTATACTTGTAATTGAAGCTCTAGGTGAGGAATTCAACCTCTCATTGTTGTGCTTAAGTGGATTCTTGCATTGTTCATGTCTAAATTGATGAATTGAGTCATGTTCTAGTCCTAGCATGTCAAATTGAAGCTCATTCCATGCATGCATGTTTGAATTGTTGAGTTGTGAGTTGATTTCATGGTAAAATGTTACATGCATGTTCATATTGTGTTTAAGTCCAGGATTTCATCTTGTCCTTGGAAGAATTGGCTCACTAGAGCATGAAATTAAAGCTTTGAATTGAGTTAAACTCATGCATGTCATGTTTGAAATATTGTTCATGAAAATTGGTTTCAAATTGAGTTTATTTGAAACACCCTTGGGTTTTGATTTTTGCAAATTGAGCTTTAAATCATGTTAAAGTACGAGTTTTGATGTGTTTTCTGGAAAGTTGGCCCAAGAGGATCGAATTTATGGTTTGAAAACTTGGTTTTGAGCTTGAGGTTCAAATCTGGAATTTTCAGAATCTGGACTCACGCTCGAGCGGGGTGACTGGCGCTCGAGCGTGGAAATCGTGCTCCCAGCATTTTTGTTCTGTTTTGAAGTCCGCTCGAGCGGAATAATTGACGCTCGAGCGGGACATTGTGTCTCGTGCTCGAGCGGGTGTCAAGCGCCAAATCGAGTGTGATTTTCACCTTTCCAGCACTTTTGACTGTTTTGTAGAACGCTCGAACGGGTAAGTCTACGCTCGAGCGAAAACCTTTGTCTGCATATCCGCTCAAGCGGAGTAACCTACGCTTGGGCGTGACCCCTGTTTTCTGAAATTCTGAAAATTCTTTTAAAGTACATCTTTGCATCCTCATCTCATCCTAGGCATTATTAGACCTAGTTTAAGACATCTTTTTGAGGATGTAGATGTAGAACACACCGAGGCAAATTAGGGGTTAAGTTATTATCTTTCCCAACTGTGTAGCTTAGCGTGTGTTCAATCTGTTAACTGTGTAGGGTTGGCGACTGGGGAGACGCGGTCTAGTTTACTGTAGCCCATAACTCTGTGAGTAACGATTGTGTAAAGATATGTTCAGAAATGATTATTTTCTGAACAACTGAACTGTACTGTTTCTGAATTGAATACTGTTAATTGAATGAATGTATGTCCTGTCTATTGAACTGTATTGTGGCATCCTTGGCACCTACTGTTTACTGTTACTGTTACAGAGATCTCTGTCGGTTCCCTTGTTGGAACCACTACTGTTTATTGACTGATGGCCATCACTACTGTTCGGTCTTTTAAGTCCTACTGTTTACTGTACTGTTATGCTAATGGATGTACCACATATGACTGTACTGACTAATTATCAAAATAAATAAATAAATAATAAATGATTGGGCCGAAGGCTGATTGATACAAGTGGAATCAATGAACTGTTTTCATTACTGTAAGGACATTCATTCCTAACCCCTTTACGCATTATGTTATTCACTGGGCTTTAGCTCACTGCTCATATATATATGTAGGTGTACAGGCACCAGACCGTGACTAGAAGCGTCGAAATAGACTCCAGTTTTGTCAAGCCAACCTACGTGTCTCACCGCGAGGTTCCGAACCTGCCATGCTTTGGCTTAGGGGTCTTTTTATTCTCCCCTTCTGTACTGTTTTGAGAACTGAATAGAATGTACTGTACTGTACTGTTAACAGGGATTGGGTCCCTGATCGGAAAGATTGTAAATATTGTACATGCTGTTTTGTTACTGACTGCTTATATATATATATATATATATATAAAGTCTTTTTGCATACAGACTGTCACAGCTCATTGGGCATTGTTTATTTACTGTATTGGCTTCCGCCAGCCCCTGTACTCTATATTACTGTATTACTATTAAGCAGGCCTTCGATAATCTCGGATTACTGGCCAGTTACGGTGCTAAACCCATAGGGGCGGGTTTGGGTCGTGACATATATATTCTTCTAAGTCTTCTATAATATGTAGTCTTTCTATCTGTTTATTAGTATTAGGCATCTGTCTTTTTGGGCAGTTTTTTTGCAAAATGATTGGGTTCTCTACATATAAAACAATTGTATTTTTTACTATTAGGTTTTCTAACATATCTCTGTTTTCTTTTATCTATCTCTTCTTTAGGTAGTTGCTTATAATTTATCCTATTAAAAGCTCTACTCTTTCTAATGAATTTTTGTTTTCTCCATGGTTTTCTATATTTTCTTTTCCAATATTTTTATTTTCTATATTTTCTATATTTTTTATATTTTTTGTTATTATATTTATCTTCATATTGTTGAGGAGTATATATTATGCTGCTACAAAAACCATAGTTTTGATTTTTCAAATCTTTCTGTATTTTAACTTCTATACATTTTTCTTTAAGCCTTTGAAATGTAAAAACTATTCTAGGTCATATTCCTAAAACTCCTCTTATGTTTACTTCTCCTTATGCTATTCTTGCTGGTAAGTTGGCATAATAAATTAACCATTTATTTTCTATCTCTCTTCCTAATTCTCCTCGTAATTTTTTAAAATATTTATTTCCTGCCTCTTCATCAAAACTTTTTCCAGTTCTAGCTGCTATGGCTAAATATTATTTGCTAAAGGGTACAAAATATTTCCAACCTCCTAATGTTATCTGGTCTAACTTGGTTAATGCTATGCTTTGAGTATAATCATTTCTTCTAGAAAGGTTGTATCCTATAAGCATTTCTTTTATAAAACTAGTAAAATTCCATAGGTTATCTCCTAATCCTTTAAGCTGTCTAATTGTCTCCTCATATTTTCCTTTAAAAGTTAAATATATATTAAAAACTGAATCTCCTAAAAGTATTTCCATATATTCTCACATATCAGTTGATTCAAAGGGATTATTCATCCATGATCTTATAGATGGAGCTAACCAAACTAATGGGCCTATAGTCACCCAATCCTGAAGGATTATCCTTCTTAGGAATAAGCACAATGAAGGAACTATTGATCCCACTTGACATTTACACTAAATTTACATAATATTTTTCATATATATATATATATATATAACACAAATTAATTTTACATATATATATAACTATTAATTTATAACAAATTTTACATCTTAAATCTCTTTCACACTCATTTTCACTTTGATATTTTATTAGAAGTTAAAAAATATATATATATTAACTATAGTAGAGCAGAACGGTTTAAAAGGCGGATTATAAATCTTAAAGTTTAATCTGTAGTTAGTAGATAGAACGGTACGGATTAATACGAAACAATGCGATTTTAACGATATTTTGCATAATCCTGATCACAACTATGTGCTTCCCTTTCCATCTCCTTACTTCGTCACTAGGCCCAATCACAGTTACGGACACAATCCCTGACATTGGTGGGCTCACAAAAGGTTTTGGCCCATGACTTAGAGCCCAATTCACGGTCCAAGTACTAAAGCCCAGCATCCTTGAGAACCCAATGTTGAACCAGGGACCAATGGCATCTAAACACTTGTCAAGTAGGGAACCAGCCACATAAGCAGACAAAGATCTACAAAGTTATTACACCCATACATCAGCCATTAATGAGACCCTAGTAGCATTAAATGCGGCATCCCCTTCACGTCGAAGAAAATAGGCTCACCGTAAACGAGGTCAGCTAAACCTTAGACTTATGGCTGACGATATAGCTGGGAAGGGACAAGGAAATGATGAATGAAAAGATAAAAGGCTTCAAAAGAACGACATAGGTTAAGTTTTCTCTCACTCCTCTCATATATTATCTCTCTAGAACAACCTCCTTGTCTTGAACTAACTTGATCGTCAAAGTGTCTGCCGGGGGACTTCCCCTCATTGGACCGTTTTTGCAGGTGTATTCTGCAACCTATAAGCCTAACAGACCTATCTGAAGTGTGGATCAATCTGGCTTATCCATCCTCCAAGTTTATAGTGTCATCAGTTGGCGCCGTCTGTGGGAACCACAACTCCGGTTGACAGTTGTGCTCATTGTTGCCAGAGACCCATTCCCAGTTACTTCTACTTCCCTCCCGTCGAGGTGGATGGTTACAACGAGATCCATGGCTTCTCAACATAATGTCGTCGACCCCCAAGCAGAGCCTTCTAACCCAAACAATCTACCTCAGTACTTCACGGAGCTCGCCAACAACATCAACCGCTTGACCGAGCAAAACCAGGCCTTGATCAATGCTTTACTCCAACGAAATCTCCCTATTCGTCCTCCACCACCACAAGACATTCCTCCCAATCGAGAACAGACCCCGAGCCATCCTTTCCAACAAGCCCACCTTTCTAACCTAGAGGGTCTACGGGCTCCACCTTAAGACCTACACCCACCACCACAGGGCTTGCATCCATCAAATCACGCACCTGTCCCTAAAGGAAATGCCAATAGTGTTCAGCCCTCGCTACACTCCGGAAGGGACAACGTTCCTATTTGGGACGCGGAACTACAAGCCATGAAACTCCAACTCCAAGAGGTAATACAGAACATACAGAGTAAACCTTTCATAACAGCCAACTCCCTATTTGTTTCCTCCATCAGATATAAACCCCTACCCTTCAAGTTCAAGATGCCATCGATCGACACCTTCGACGGCACAATCGACCCTGTCAACCATTTTGAGGCCTACGGGACCCTTATGATCATTCATACTTTCCTTGACGAAATCATATGTCAAGCTTTCCCCGTGGCGCTCACGAGGTCGGCGCGACTATGGTTCAGTCAGCTATCACCAGACTCTGTCTCTACTTTCCAACAGTTAAATGACTCCTTCCTGAGCCACTTCGTCGGTGCTTAGCGCCAGAGACGTCCGACAACTCAACTGCTCAATATCCGGCAGAGGGAAGGAAAGTTGTTGCGTAGTTTTGTCACCCGTTTCAATACCGAAGCCCTACAGGTGGAGGAAAACGACGACAAGGTCATCCTCACGGCTTTCATGGCCAGTTTACACCAATCAGATTTCCTTTTCTCTCTTTTCAAAAACCCCCCGACCGCCATCTCCTTTCCAAAGCCCAAAAATTTATGAATGTCGAAGACTCTTTGGCAGCCCGCCATGACTTCACATCCAAAAACCCACCCCCCAAGGACAAAAGAAAAGAACTCGAACCCAGATCCTCTCAATATCTACATCAACCCCTTCAATATACTGACCGACCTACCCGCGTAGACCGACTGGCACCTACCCGACCACCTAGTCAATTCGAACGATACACCCCTCTTAATTCACCCATGGAGCACGTCTTGAACAAAATCCAACGAGACTACAACCTGAAATGGCCTCCACCATCACGATCTCCCTATAACCGGCGAGATCAATCCAAGTACTGTTGTTTCTATCAAGACCACAACCACAACACTAAGAAATGTGTTAACCTTAAAGACCAAGTGGAGAATCTTAGTCGATTCATGGCAACCCGTCCCCCGCAAATGCCAATGACCGACCCGCTAGGGGACCACCGTCGACATACTCCCCCCGACAACCTGCACAACCTAAGCAAGACAATGACCAGGCCCATCACAACCCCGAGCACAAGGCAATCCTACCCCCCCGGTTGGCGAGATCAGAGTCATCGTCAGCGGGCTCGCATGTGGCGGACCATCTCGATTGGTACAGCGAGTCGAGCTCAGAAAAATCAGATAAGGCTCCGACAAGGAAGTAACAACACTGGACTGCCCCCTGCAAACAACCCAAGCAATGGCCTGAACCCATCATCTTTACGGAGACAAACTGTGCAGGTATTCGTTACCCCATCGTCATCTCCGCTCTCTTATCAAACTACAAAGTCAGACAGGTCCTTGTCGACAATGGCAGCTCTTCAGACATCATCTTCCTGAATGTCTATCGCCAACTCAAGGTAGAAGAAGAAAAGTTATCCCCTTTCCAAACCCCACTGGCCAGCTTCATCGGGGATCGGGTAACCTCTATAGACTCCATCGATCTCCCCATTACCATTGGAGAATATCCATTGCAGACCTCCAAACTACTCACTTTCCTCGTCGTCGACTGCCCTTCTGCTTATAACATCATCATCAATCGCACGACTCTCAATGCCTTCCAAGCTATCACTTCCACCTACCATCTGGCCATGAAATTCCCGACCGACCTTGAGGCCGACACAGTGATGTGCAAGTAGACGATGGCCAGAGAGTGCTACATTGCCTCGCTAAAGGAGGTCAAAATGAGGGAGGCTATGATCATCAAAGGCCTTGATGTCGGAGACGAGGAAGAGTTAGTCAGGGGGAACTAGTGGAGTAACTTGTCGAAGTGCCTATTGATCCTACCGATTCAGCCAAAACAGCTAAGATTAGCAGTCAACTATCCTCTCAGGCAAAGGCTGACCTCACAGCTCTCTTAGTCGAGCACAACGATATCTTCGCTTGGACCCACTCAGACATGCCAGGTATCGACCCCTATTTTATTACTCATTGTCTTAGTATTGAGCCTCACTTCCGACATTTCCGCTAGAGGCAACGTATTTTCCATCTAGAACGCAATACCCCCATCGTCACTGAGGTCGACAAACTACTGAAGGCACAGTTTATCAAAAACGTAGACTATCCCAAATAGTTATCCAACGTGGTCTTGGTCCACAAAAATAATGGCAAATGATAACTTTGCGTCGACTATTCTGACCTCAATCGGGCGTGCCCCAAAGATAGCTACCCCATTTCCTGGATAGATCTGTTGGTCGACGCAACTGCAGGACATCAAATACTTAGCTTCATGGATGCCTTCTCCAACTATAATAAAATCCTGATGCACCGAGTCGACCAGGAGCACACCTTCTTCATCACCAACAGAGGGAGTTATCACTATCGTGTTATGTCATTCAACTTGAAGAATGCAGGAGTAACTTACCAACACCTAGTTAACGTCATCTTCCAACAGCAGATAGGTCGGAACGTGGAAGTCTACGTCGATGACATGCTGGTCAAGAGCAAACTCTCCTCCAATCACTTGGCAGACCTGCGAGAGACCTTTCAAACCTTACACAAATATCAGATGAAGCTCAATCCGGAGAAATGCGCCTTCGGTGTGGGGTCTGGGAAATTCTTAGGATTCATGGTTAGCCAACGAGGCATTGAGGCTAACCTTGAAAAGATCAAGGTCCTAATAGAAATGCGATCTCCCAGAACGGTCAAGGAGGTTCAATGGCTCACAGACAGAGTTGCCTCCCTCAACCGCTTTATTTCCTGAGCAACCGACAAGTGTCTTCCATTCTTCAAAGTCCTTCGGCAAGTGCTCAAATGGAACACCAAATCTGAGAAGGCCTTCCAACAATTGAAGCAATGCATGGCCAACCCTCACCTCCTCTCTCAAGCACTGCCAGGCGAAACCCTCTTCATCTACTTAGTTGTATCAAACACTGCGGTCAATGCTGCCCTCATTAGGAAAGACGACATAGTACAATGTCCAGTCTACTACATTAGTCGCGCCCTCAGGGGGGCCTAACAAAACTACCATTTGTTAGAAAAAATAGCTCTGGCCTTGGTCATAGCCTCCAGATGCCTCCGACCCTATTTCCAAGCTCGCTCCATAGTGGTTCTCACTGACTAGCGTCTAAAAAAGGTCATGCAACAACCAGAATTGTCAGGAAGACTTATGCAATGGTCCGTTGAGTTAAGTCAATTTGAAATCTCTTACAGACCCCGAACAACAATCAAAGGCCGGGCTGTCGCCGATTTTATCTTGGAGTTCACCAATCTCACTCCGAACATACCTCCTCCACTAGCATACGTCACCACTAATGCAGAAGACCCTCACTCCTGGACCCTCAGTGTCGATGGTTCATCTATCAAAAAAGGTAGTGGAGCCGACCTAATCCTCACCACCCCAGAGGGTGAGTACTTGAAGTGTGCCCTCCGTTTTCTGTTCGACGCAAACAATAATGAAGCCGAATATGAGGCCTTGATAGCAGGTCTTTGGTTGGCCAGAGACATTGGTGTAGACCATATCCAAGTGTTCAGTGATTCCCAATTGGTTATCAGACAGATTACTAGGGAGTTCGACGCAAATGAGGAGATAATGCGAGCATACAGGAACATCGCCCTTCCCCTCGTCCGCCTCTTCATTACTTTTCAGATCATGCACATCCCTAGGTCAGAAAACTCTTAGGCAGACGAAATGGCTCACTTTGCCTCGGCCAATCGGTCAGACTTTAATCATGACATCCACATTGAATACCTGACCCATCCAGCGACTTTGCCAAACCCACAAGAGATCCACTTCCTCCAGAACAAGCCTATCTCATGGGCCCAAGACATCATTCCATTTTTGGAGTGCGGAGAGTTACCAGAAGATAAGCAGCAGGCCTCTAAAGTTAGAGCCCGGTCATCTAATTATGTCATCATTGGTGGTGTACTGTACAAACGGGGATTCTCACACCCATACCTCAAGTGTTTTAGTCTTACTCAAGCGACCTATGCGATAAGAGAAGTACACGAGGGTGTTTATGGTAACCATTTAGGTGGCAGATCCCTGGCCTATAAGATTCTCCGTACAGGTTACTTCTGGCACATGCTCAATCAAAATGCCAATGAATTTGTGCTTAAATGTGATAAATGACAGCGCTTTGCTAACATTCCCCATGCCCCGCTAACAGAACTGATTACATTTAGCAGTCCCTACCCCTTCGCTAAGTGGGGCATCGACTTAGTCAATCCTTTATCCACTGGCGGGGGCCAAACCAAGTTCGTTGTGGCTGCCATTGACTACTTCACCAAATGGATAGAAGTAGAACCCCTTGCTATCATCACTGAACAGAACACCACCAGGTTCATCTAGTAGTCAATCGTGTGCCAATTTGGAATCCCCCAGGCCATTATCTCTGACAACGGAAAATAATTCGACAATTTCAAGTTCAGAAAATTTTGTGAAGAGCTCAATATCAGACCATGTTTCTCTTTCCCAGGCCATCCCTAAGCTAATGGGCAAGTCGAAGTCACCAATCGCTACCTTTTCAAGATCATTAAGACCAAGTTGGAAGCCACCAAAGAACTCTGGGCTGAAGAATTACCAAATGTGCTCTGCGCTTATCGGACCACAGCTCGAACCCCCACTAGGGAGACCCCTTTCCACCTAACATATGGCGTCGAGGCGGTCATCCCAGTGGAGGTCGGCCGACCCCCTGAATGCTACATATGAATCCCGATCTAAACGAGGAGTTGCATCGGGCTAATCTGGATCTAGTTGAAGAGCTTCGAGAGTCAGCTGTTGTCAGGAAGACATCATATCAACAGAGAATGAGAAAACATTATAACCGCAGAGTCTGACCTCGGTAGTTCATAGCGGGAGACCTGGTCTTGCGCGAAGTAACCCTCGCAACCAAAAATCCGACCGAGGGCAAGCTAGCAGCCAAATGGAAAGGACCTTACGTTGTCAAAGCCAGACCCCACTCTCAGCCAAACCTGTAATTCAACGAGTAAGAAGACCGACGTTGGTACACGTGGAAGCAGTGGAAGAAGAAGTAGACAGACTTCTTAAGGCCAGGGCCATTCGAAAGGTAAATTACCCGACATGGTTATCGAACACAGCAGTGGTGAAGAAAAAGAACGGTAAATGGAGGGTGTGTGTAGACTTTACCAGTTTAAACAAAGCCTGTCCCAAAGATAGCTTTCCTCTACCCAAGATTGACTAGCTGGTAGACGCCACTTCGGGGCATGGGAGGATGAGCTTCCTGGATGCATACAAGGGGTACCATCAGATAGCCATGTACCCCCCAGATGAAGAGAAGACTGCGTTTATCACCCCCAAAGGACTGTACCGCTACAGAGTGATGCCTTTCGGGCTGAAAAACGCAGGAGCAACTTACCAAAGATTAGTAACCAAGATGTTCAAACACCTGATTGGCGGAACGGTAGAAGTGTACATTGACGACATGGTCGTGAAGACCAAGGAACCTAAAGGTCATCTGGCCGACCTGAAAGCAGTCTTCGACATCCTTAAGACATATCGGCTCCGACTCAATACAACAAAGTGTTCATTTGGAGTAGGATCTGGTAAGTTTTTGGGATACCTGGTGACTAGAAAGGGGCATAGAGGCCAGCCCAGATCAGATCAAAGCCATACTGGATTTGAAGAACCCGATGTTGGCAAAACAGGTGCAAATGCTAACTGGAAGGGCCGCAGCCCTAAATAGGTTCATCAGCAGAAGTTTAGACAAATGCAAACCTTTCTTCAACTTAGTAAAGAAAGTCACGGACTTCCTGTGGACCGAGGAGTGCGAAGCCGCTTTGGCCGACCTGAAGAAGTACTTGACCACAGCTCCAGTTCTTTCAAATCCAGAACTTGGGGAGGAGCTGTTCCTGTACTTAGCGGTTTCAGAACACGCAGTGAGCGCAGTGGAAATCCGAGAAGAAAAAGGGGAGCAAAGAGCTATTTACTATGTAAGCAAAACCTTGGTCGATGTAGAAACAAGGCATATACCCTTAGAGAAATTGGCACTGGCTTTGGTAATGGCTTCAAAGAAACTGAACCATTATTTCCAGGCCCATAAAATTGTAGTGCTAACTGAACACCCCTTGAAGTCCTTGCTGCAACAAGGAGACTTGACAGGAAGAATAGCCAGATGGGCAGTCGCCCTGGGGCAGTATGACCTGGAGTACAGACCCAGAATAGCAATCAAAGGCCAAGTTCTGGCCGACTTCGTGGGCGAGTTCACGCCAGAATCCATCGTACATCAGGCTCCGTTGAGCCAAGATGAACGATATCCAAACAAGCAAGGAGAAGCCCAGGTAAAGGCGAAAGAACAAAAGAAAGAAGAAAAACTCAAACCCTGCAGCATTTACATTGGTGACTTCTTTTGACTGTTCGTTGATGGGAGTTCCAACCGACAGGGAGCGGGGGCAGGAGTAGTTTTGATATCTCCAGATGGGTAGATAATAGAACAATCGATTCGTTTGGGGTTCAAGGCCTCAAACAATGAAACAGAATACAAAGCACTCATTGCAGGGCTGAAGCTGGCAGCAGCAGTGCAAGCAGATGAGGTAATAGTTTTTTGTGATTCACAACTGATAGTTAATCAAACAACAGGCGAGTTTGCAGCCCGAGATGAACGAATGTCGGCCTACACAAAGGAGGTCATCAGGTTGTCAGCCTTGTTTCAAAACTGTCGACTACTTCAGGTAAGTCGAGATGATAACAGCCACGCCGATGCGTTGGCCAACCTAGCTAATGCGGTACAACTTGGAAAAGTAAGGACCATGACGGTTGATTACCTGTCGGGCCCGAGCATCGAACCACTGACCACAGAGGGTGAAGCGATGTGTGTAGACATGGGACCAAGCTGGATGGTGTAGACGTCCCCGAACGCCCCGGGAGGGTGAGTCCCCCATTCTGTTCATTTGGGGTCACTACAGCTCAGGACTCTCAAATTTGTCACGGTTCTAAGTCTGAATCAAAGAGTCCAAATCCGGCAAATCGTTTTGAGAAAATAGATTTTGAAAGAAGTGCCAAACATGGACTGCTTTGCCAGATACAGAGTCGCCACCTAAATATTTTATTTTGGAGAAATTTAGGAAACCCTGACTCGTTTGCCTAAGGCCACGTGTCCGTCATCACCAAAGTTGCCTCGGCTCGGGAACTTGGGTACGATTGGGGAAGGTCACTTCATGAGCACCCCCGCTCGCCCGATCAAAGATCGGCCTCTACTAACCATGATATCAAATTTTGAAAACATTGTGTTCTTATTCCGGTTATTAGCCTAGATTACTATGTGATGCGCACAGCATACAAGTATAGACTGGATCGTCTGAATTGGAACAAAACATTACATGTTTGTTTGTTGAAAGATGGTTTGATGGTGCTACTCGCAAGTAGGCTAAGACGTGGATTTGCTACCCTCGGGTGGGCTTAGAAAACATGATTTTGCCACTGTCTAGTGGGCTTAAAACACACATTTGATGAATTGTTCCAATCCAAATAACCCAACCTTCACCCACAGGCATTCAGGCAGTTATATGACATAAGCAATTAGCCTCATGGTAAGCATGCTATTCATGGCAGTCACTCACACGCATGCAAGGATGCTAAAGCATAAAACTTACCGAGTACTCCAAGCCAAAAAAGAAGCTAATTAGAAATCCATGCATGATCCTAATTATACAGAAGTGCCTAATGCAACACATGCAAAAATGCAACTATAGCAGGCTCGGCTATTCTAAACATGGCATATGAAATGCTGCAGCTAACAAGTATTCAACTTTGAAATTAAAATATAAATGCAGTTAGTATGATGCGCCGAGCCCGGTGCGTACAAGACAGATGAATGAATGCAAACATGCTATCATACTGTACACCAATTGAAACATGCCCTAATCTAACCGTCATAAGCGGGTAAATAAAAGGGAGAAAGACGTGGGGTTGGAAGACATACAACACACACACGCATACTTATTACAGTTAGGCCCTCGCGCAGAGGGTCCGAATAAATAGTACAGTCCAAATATAGACAAATTCCTAATTAATTTACAAATTAACTAAGAAAAATAAACTGGCATGCAAGCCAGGGACTGCCTTGACTCTTCTTTAGATGATGGATGATGCATGTCTGGGCTGCCTTGCGCGGAAATCCACTGAGATGCCCCGATTAGCCTCTGTTTTACAATGATTTCTTGGAAAGCACGCCAAGCTCCGGAAGGTTGCTAATTCTTGATTTGCTGCAACAGAGAGCAGGAAAGGGGCATAGCAATGTATTTTCACAAATGTATGCATGCCTCGATCCTTGTGCCACCAATCACGCATATCGATGCATGATGGCCGAGGAGTCGATTTGCATTACTCAATATAGAATGAATGCACATGAAAACTCAACTAAAACCTAACTCCATCATGGATAATCCGGAGTGTCGGTGACTTGGAATTGAGACACGTTCCGTCACTCGGAGTACAAAACGTACCTCGTTTCCCGTGCTCGGGCTAACCCTTATCCCAAGCATGATGCAATATGCATGATATGCATGAAATGCAACTAAGATACAACCTAGCATACACAATGCATGAGGTAACATGGCATACACAATGCGCTAACATACAACCTAGCATACGCAATGCTATGATATAAAATGGCATACACAATGCACAATGGACTTACACTAATATGAGTGGACCTCAGCCACACTCACATAGGAGGCCATACGATGAAAATGAGACAACTCGAGATGCGCGCACGCATGCACGCAAACCGAAGACCGATCCTAAGGCACAAAATGCCACTCTAACAAGACATGGCAAAGCATGGAATATGATATGCAAACATGCAAATTTCAGCGCTAAAATATGACCCGAAACAGCCCCGAATCATGACAATATAGCACCTGATGCATGAAATGGTCCCGAAATGCAAGATTAAGCACATGAAATGGCTTGTAGCTACATCAAGCATGCATTATTTGTACATGAGGTATGAAGACAGATTCAAGTCAGCCCCAAAACAAGAATTTTTACAGTTTTAAGCAAGACCAAACAGCAAACACAAATAGGGCAAAACTAGCATGCAAAAATGGCCCTAAATGTGAGATAAAGAGGCAAGTCACAGTTGCAGACCTCAAACAGATGAGGGCCCTTCAACAATGTTGAAGAGGGACCAAAAATATGATATTTCACAGTTTATGGAAAACCACAAAAACCAACACAGGTATGGCTAAGCTCTCATGCAAGAAATGGGCCAAAATGAGGGACAAAGAAGCAGGTGGTGGTTTCTGGCCTCAAACACAAAGGGGCCCTTCAACAATGTTGAAGAGGGGCCCAAAATATAGCACTTTACAGTTGATGGACAGACCCAAAACAGTATGCATGCAAGCCTAAGATACTACACAAAATAAGGCCCAAAAGAGAGATATAACACAAAGTATATAAAGGATGCCTCAAACAATGAAATACCCTTAATGAAACATGAAGAGGGGGTCAAAATAAGGTTATTTATAGTTTGGACCACAGCCCAAAAACAGAAGCAAAAGAGGCTAACAAATCATGCAAAAATATGGCCAAAAGAGAGATATAATGGAAAGTAGCAAATGGAAGCCTCAAAAAGCAATGAGCCCTTCAACAATGTTAAAGAAGAGCTCAAAATAAGAAACTTTTCAGTTCATGACAGAGCTCAAAACAGTTTATACATAGGCCAAAAATACTACACAATGAATAGGCATACAAGAGGGATAATGAAGCAAGTGCAACAAGGAGGCCTCAAACAGTGTGAGACCCTTAAACAAACATGAAAAATGGCTCAAAATGAGCCTAGTTCCAGTTAGGGTCGGAACCCAAAACAGCAAGCAAGTATGACTTATATATGAATCAAGAAAAGGGTAGAAAAGGGAAAAAAGGAGCTCACCCTTGTAGACCAAGTCTTGACAGCCTCTTGGCTTGAGTTGCAGCACTCCTAAGCTCTGAAGAATCACCTCCAGCTGCTGGAATGACGGATGGAAGGGTGGTGCTAGGTGGTGGTGCAGAGAAGGGTATTGGACTTGAGAGGTTTTGGGCTTGGAAGTATATGGAGAGAGAGCTACAACAAGGGAGCTTCAAGGGGAATTTTTGTACCCTAATGACAGAGCTGGAGCCTCTGTTATAAAGGAAAAAAGGGGGGGAAAAAGGGGGGAAAAATTGAGGGAAAACAAACCAAGTTTCCCTCTAAAATGCAGCCCCCCGGATACAGAATCTGGGGGGAAAACAGATGCATATTTGCACTGTAGATGATGTAAGGATTCTGGCTGACCAGTTATCTAGGTTACAGGTGGTTGGCCGGCTACCTCCCATGGCCGGCCGGCCAAGGGTCAAAAGGTTCAAGTGTGATTAGTGGCCGGCCACCACAGAAAAAGGGCCTCTGATGTGTGCACAACACAACCCTGTGATTGAACACTAGAAAAAGTGAACCAGGAGAGAGAACAACCCACTTTTAGAAGGGGTTCAAAAGGGTCAGAAAGGATTACTGGCCGGCCACCAAATATTGGTGGCCTCCCAGATGTGTACATCACAAATATGTGGTTTAGGGTTCAAGAAAATGGCCCAAGGGTGTTCAACATTGGCTTTGAAGTGAGGAAAAACGGGCGACGGAGGGCGATGAAGGGATAAAGTTGGCTGACAGAACAATTACTGGCCTCCCACCCTTCTACGGCCTTCTTACCAATGAAACAGAGGTCCCTGCCAAAAATGAACCAAAACCGATGCAGAATGAAGGTTCGGGGGCCGAAACGCGCAGCTCGGGGCCTCGAAAACGAGTTGTTAAGCACCGGGAGTGGTGTTCGACCACGAAGTCGGTCTCTCGGACCACAGTGTCCCTCAAAATGGAGCAAATAAGAAGTATGCCAAAAACTGAAGCAAATGGAGGTTGTTAAGCGGTCCCGAACCGAGGCACACGGCCAACGGCTCCGAAAAATCGGAAACCGGACTCCAAACGGGCAAAATGTCCTACGACCACAAAACGTAGCCTACGACCACTGAGAGATGATCTACAAGACCTCTCCCTCCCTTCGCGAAGAAAAAACAGAGAAAACCGAGCCTGGTTCGCAAACCGAGGCAAAGCATAAAAGAGTCCGGAAGTCCGAAGGCAAGGCTTGCAGCCGAGACTCTGAAACCTCTGGACAAGCACGATATGCAACATCACCAAGCGCTCAATCGGTGACGTCTGAGTCTTAAGGTCGGTCAAAAATGGGGTGTCTATAGATGGAAGCAATTGTTACATTCTTGAAAGAAGGAAAGCTGCCAAACGACCACAAGGAGGCACACAAGATCAGATTGAAGTCGGCAAGATTCAATCTGACAGCAGAGGGACACCTCTACAGAAGATTCTTCACTAGACCCCTTTTGAGGTGTGTACATCCTTCACAAATTGAAGATTTTTTATATGAAATTCATGAAGGAATTTATGGAAGCCACTCTGGAGGCAGATCACTTGCCCATAGGGCCATTACCCAAGGGTATTGGTGGCCTTACATGTAGAAGGACGTAGAAGCATATGTGAAAAAATGTGAAAAGTGCCAGAGATTCGCACCACTGATACACCAACCAGCAGCAGACCTGAACCCTGTATCCAATCCTTGGCCATTTTCCTAATGAATGATGGATCTTGTTGGGCAACTACCCCAAGCAACTGGGCAAATGAAGTACTTGCTGGTGGCAACTAATTACTTCACTAAGTGGATAGAAGCTGAACCCCTTGCCAAAATCCGAGATGTAGATGTAAAGAAATTCATTTGGAAAAATATCATCACCAGATTTGGGATTCCAAGAGCAATAGTTGCAGACAATGGAACACAATTTGACAGTAAGCTAATTAAGAGCTTCTGTGCAAAGTTCAAGATCAAGAACTACTTTTCAACACCAAGCTTTCCCAGAGTGATGCCTTTTGGGTTGAAAAACGCAGGAGCGACTTACCAAAGGT
>NW_021024556.1:2796936-2841936 GCF_004153795.1 Camellia sinensis
TCTTAAGAGCACTTAAAGAGTGAAAAACATGGAAGTGTAACGACACTATATGCTCTGAAATATCATTCCAAATGATGCCAAAACATGCAAATACCACAAATCAAGCATGCAAGATACCTCAAACTCAAAGCTAGTCAAAGCTATTGCACTACAAGCATGAATAACAAGCATCATTCGACCAAGAAGCCTCAAAACAGAGCTAAAACATGTTAAAACATGAGTGAAAACTTGCTGGAATGGAGCTAAAACATGCTAGAATAATGGGCCAAAATACCAAGTATACTAGGCTAATGAGCAAAGTTTACACTACAAGTGTAAGAAGCAAATGAGGGATGCTCTAATCCACCAAAAAAAGAGTTGTATCATGCCAAAATAACACCGAAAACATGCTACGATAGAACCAAAATAAGCTAGCATGATGGATCATGGCATTAAACACACAAGGCTAAATGGCAAGATTACACTACAAGTGTAAAAAGCATATATGAGATGACCAAACCAGCCATGAACAGAGTTATACCAGACCTAAAAACTCACAAAAACATGTTCACACTAAGCCTCAAGAGGATAGAAATACATGCTCATTTGATAGGCCAATAACACAAACAAACAAGACAAAAAGAGAGGGGACCACCCCCTCTCATTTGAGGCCTCAAAACCACATTTCTACCACTAAAAATCCACTGGATTTCAGTGGTTAGAAGACCAAATAAAGATTTCCTCAAGGGCCTTAAGAGATGGCTCAAAACAAGGCCAAACAAGATACACAAGAGGTTAGAACACCCTCAGCACCAAAGAGGCTTTAAACAACCATCACAAGCATTAAAATATAGAACTTTTTTCAGTTGAAAGCAAGGCCTAAAACAATATGTAAGGATGGCCAATATGGTATACAAACAAAGGCTTAAAGGAGGAATACACTCACCCTTGAAGCACAACTTTGAAACCAGCAACTTCTGATGCAAAAACCAACTTCCAGAGCTCAAATAACACTCCCAAGAACCTCAGCTCAAAGATGGTGGTGTGTTACTAGGTGTTGTAGTGCAAAAGTGAAGAGAAAATACACTTTAAGGCACAAACTAGCTCAATATAGAGAGAGAAAAAGAGTAAGAAATATATATAGAGAGAGATATATATTGTCTCTCAAATTGCTGAACCTCTGTAAAGGGGAAGGAGCCTCCCCTTATATAGAGGCATGCAATGCAAAGCTTGTTGAACAAGCTTAAAAAGGGCTTCATCCCTCCATAGTGTATGGAGGAGGGATTAGTGAAAACCAGCTGGCTCAAAAGATCTAGCACAAAATCTGCTGAGACAAGGTGTTCTGCCGGCCATCAATGGCGGCCGACAGTGCCTCATTGATGGCCGACAGTCTTCATCAATGGCAGGCAGGGATAAATGCATGGCCGGTAGTGCCAAAAAGTGACCGACAGTACACTACAATAAGCATGCTAAATGTATATACTTTGTGAAAATTCTCTACTGGGCTTTACATGCATGATATGTAATGATATGTTTTCACAATTTCAAGGATGAGTTTTGAACAATTGACAAAGCTTTTAGGCTTAATTTTGTGACATGATTTTGAATTCACCATGTTTTATTAGTTTACTAGTGTTTTCTCAAGTTTTAGGGTCAAAAGTTGTATTTTGAGACTTTGAATTTGGGTTTTTGCAGCTTGGAGGTGAATCTGGAAATCCCAAAATTCAACCTCTCCGCTTAAGCGGCAGATCTTGCGCTCGAACGGCCACCTTTGTTTTTACATCTCCGCTCGAGTGACCATAAGTTCGCTCGAACGTGAAATGCAAGCTCCCAGAAGTTTCATGTTTTTGCAGACCACTCGAGCGATAAGAGTTGCACTCGAGCGAGAACCTGAGTCTCACGTTCGAGTTGAGCGAAAAAATCACACAACCAGTGCTTTTGCAGAATTTACAGATCGCTTGAGCAACCACTTAGATTTTTAAACCTCCACTCGAGCGAAGGAAGTTGCGCTCGAGCGGGGACCCTGTTTTAAGCAAATTTGCCTAAGTGTTGAACAACATAATTTGGCATCCTCATTGCACCTTGAGCATTTCTACGCCATAATTAAGACATGATAATTAGGGTAAAACGTAGAAACACACTAAGAACATAATGTAACGAGTTAAGTATATTTTGAGTGTGTGTTTCAAATGTGTATTTGTTATGTGTTGATGTAGGTCACGCGCCGTAAACCATTTGATTAGTCTGCTCTGTCTGTCTGTCTGCACTCGGAGTCATCTATGAGTAATAACTTAGTAAAGCTATGTTCAACTTTATTCATTTTCTGTATGATGAAATAAGATCTGTTTTCCGAAATGTTATGTTATGTACAATGAATGATTGTCAAAATTCTGACATGTATCCGTGGCATCCTTAGCATCATGTCATATCTGTTAGCTGTTACCTGGTATCGGAGGTTCCATTATGGAACTTATTATGTCTGTCATCTGTTACCCGTACCGGAGGCTCCATCATGGAGCTCAGCATATCTGTTATCTGTTACCGGATCCAGAGGTTCCTTTATGAAACTGGTTATTCATAACCATCATATGTTCTGCATCTGTTCTGTATCTATTTTATTAGCGCTAATAGATGTACCACGTATGATTAAGCATGAACTTTGATTTTTGTATATGATTTGAACAAGAATATGAATCTGTTTCTGAATCTGAATTCTAATTTCTGAATCTGGTATAGACATCATTCATTAAAAACCTTTACTCTATTATTATTCATTGGGCTCCCGCTCACTATTTATATTATGTATGTAGGTGAGCAAGCGCGTGACCAGGCCTAAGCTGCTGCCTGGAAGTTTTGAGGTTAGCCGGCCTCCGTGTCTCTCAGGGAGGTTCCCATGTCTAGAAGTCAAATTTTGTGGACCATGTCATGAGTTATTTTGTGTATTATGTTAAGAACGTTTATGTTTTGTCTTGTTTTGATATCTGTATACTAGGCTAAGTTCTTTTTGAAGACGCTTGCACAGTGTTGCAACACTTATATGAACATGACATCTTAGGTGTATAATTTATAAGGTTTCAAATTCCTGTCCTATGTATGTCTACACAGCTCTATGGACTATGTATATTTTGTATATTTGCTTCCGCAGCCCTTAATTATATGTTATCCTGTTAAGAGGCCTTTGGTAATCCAATGATTATTGGCTGGTTACGACACTAAATCTATAGGGACGGATTTGGGTCGTGACAGAAAAGATCGGGGATGATGTCCCATATGGGAGTGGTAAACATGCCGATCCTAACACCAAGGAAGAAAACCATAATGAAGAAGCACATGATCAGAATCCCGAGGGTAAGCATGTCGGCAAGGAGGTAGACCCCCCAAAGAAATCAGGCCGAGATGAGTATTATATCGAAAGCGACTTCTAGGTATAGAAAGATGGATGCCTAAGAAGGGATGGCGAGATGAAAGGAATGGCCAACAAGTTAGCAGAGCTATAGTTGGTTGTCAACTTCATAATGCAGAACAATGTTATGCAACCACTGTTTTCATTGCAAGACACGCCGATGCTAGAAGCCAAGATTGACGCCCAGAAAGGAGGGCAGAAAACAATCCCAGTAGTTCCACAGCATAGAAGGGAAAATGAGCCCTCACATTGGCCTTCACTGGAAGTCAGGCGAGGAGAGTCGGTCAGAGGTGACTCGCAGAGGACACCTCGTACTAGGGGAACATATGCCAAAGAACCTAGAAATATCCAAGGGAAGGGCTTGTGTTTTAACACGATGAATGAAGAGAAGTACAAGAGGACACATAATGACACTGGGAGTAGTGCACCAAAAAGACTGAAGTCCGTTGACAGCTGAGCTCCTAGTTAGACTAAGCAGGATTTGAGAGACTACCTCCAGAGGAAACGACATATCTCCCATCAAGCTGAGAATGCTGTTCTCAGTTGAGTTGGACAGGTTTGGAGCCCCAAAAAGGTTCCATATACCGAGGTTCCAAATTTATGACGGTAAGTCCGATCCGAACTTTCACGTCGGATTATATTTGAATTCGATGACTTTGTATACCAGGAAGGAACCATTGTTCTGCAAAGTGTTCCCCTCATCTTTTGGGGAGATTGCATCAGATTGGTTCCACAAATTACCAAAGGGAAGCATAAAAAATTGGGAAGGCCTAGCCGAGATGTTTGTGACCAGGTTCGTGACAAACAAACTGCAGCCATTAAGGGTGGACGCATTGATGGCCCTGAAGATCAGCAAGGATGAAGGCCATACGGCCTATGCAAAAAGATACTATGAGGTGTTCAATCGAATACCCGAATGCAATCAAGAGGTGGCGGTCGTATCCTTCAAGAACGGCCTAAAAGACAATTGCCCACTACGAAAGTCTTTGGCAAAGACATTGCCACAAAGTATGGAAGAGCTCATAGCGAGAATCGAGAAGTATGCCAAAGCCGAAGAAGACACATCGGGGACTAAGGAGATAAAGCAAGAGAAAGGAAACGGCTCGCCAAAGCGAGGCCGAGGTAACAATGGATCGAGCAAACAAGAAACAGAACTGAGGGCCACACAGGCAGTAACAACTGTGTTCTGAATCCCAATTCCCAAAGTCCTGGACCGGATTCGGAACCAACCCTATTTCAGAACACCAGCGATGGCACCAGGAGAGCTTATGGGAAGGAACGTTGGTAGACATTATGCTTACCACAATGAAGATGGGCACACGACTCAGGGTTGTAGAGCCCTGAAAACACACTTGGAAGAACTGGTGAGGCAAGGCCATCTAAGAGACCTCATCAATGAGGCCAGGACAAGGGAAGAACAGGCAAGACTGCCTCAGGCACCAGCAGCTCCGCCTCCCCCAGCACAGCAGCCACAAGGACCTCGGGTAGTCAATGTAATTCACTCGAAGGTCAACGAGAACGAAATTAGGGGAGAAACCCAGAAGGTAAAGCACCTGCAACATGTCTACCAAGTCGGGGAGAAGAGACATCGGGTAGGAGCGCCAAGGACCAGTAGTGTCCTTTTCAGAAGCCGACCTTGAGATAGTACAACATCCGCATAATGATGCCTTGGTAGTATCCCTCCAAGTTGGGGAGTGCCAAGTAAAACGCATCCTGATCGACCAAGGCAGCTCTTACGACATCATGTACGTTCGATGTTACAAAGAGCTTGGCCTTCACCCAGACGATATGGAGCAATGCAATAGCCTAATGGTCGGGTTCAATAGAACATCGACATGGCCACTGGGAACAACCAGCTTGGAGGTGCAGGCGGGCACCAGGAAGGTAACAACAAAGTTCACTGTAATCGACACACCCTCCTCTTACAACATCATCTTGGGAAGGCCTTGGTTGCATGCAATGGGAACTGTTCCCTTAACACTACATTAACTATTGCGGTTCCCAACAGAGCATGGGATTGAAGATATAAGAGGAGACTAACTACAGGCAAAAAATTGCTCCATGGCAGCAATGAAATCCACCTACAGCATTCGAGAACCAGAGAAGGCAGAGATTGAAGATGAGGACGTGGAGGTCCTAGAGGATGTCGGCAAGGAGCCAGCCGAGAAGAGTGAAGAAGCACTGAAGAAAATCCTCGTCCAAGAGGGAGATGAAGAACGCTTCTTTCTTCTTGGCTCGGGCTTAAACAAAGAAGAGGAAAAAGAGTTGGAAGCTTTTTTGAGAGCAAACATTGAGGTGTTCGCGTGGACACCTTACGAAATGCCAGGCATTGACCCCGAGGTCACTTGCCATAAGCTGAATGTTGACAGGTCGGCCAAACCTGTAATTCAACGAGCAAGAAGACCGACGTTGGTACACGTCGAAGCAGTGGAAGAAGAAATAGACAGACTTCTCGAGACCAGGGGCATTCGAGAGGTAAATTACCCGACATGACTATCGAACACAGTAGTGGTGAAGAAAAAGAACGGTAAATGGAGGGTGTGTGTAGACTTTACCAGTTTAAACAAAGCCTGTCCCAAAGATAGCTTTCCTCTACCCAAGATTGACTAGCTGGTAGACGCCACTTCGGGGCATGGGAGGATGAGCTTCCTGGATGCATACAGGGGGTACCATCAGATCGCTATGTACCCCCCAGATGAAGAGAAGACTACGTTTATCACCTCCAAAGGACTGTACTGCTACAGAGTGATGCCTTTCGGGCTGAAAAACGCAGGAGCAACTTACCAAAGATTAGTAACCAAGATGTTCAAACACCTGATTGGCGGAACGGTAGAAGTGTACATTGACGACATGGTCGTGAAGACCAAGGAACCTAAAGGTCATCTGGCCGACCTGAAAGCAGTCTTCGACATCCTTAAGACATATCGGCTCCGACTCAATACAACAAAGTGTTCATTTGGAGTAGGATCTGGTAAGTTTTTGGGATACCTGGTGACTAGAAAGGGGCATAGAGGCCAGCCCAGATCAGATCAAAGCCATACTGGATTTGAAGAACCCGATGTTGGCAAAACAGGTGCAAATGCTAACTGGAAGGGCCGCAGCCCTAAATAGGTTCATCAGCAGAAGTTTAGACAAATGCAAACCTTTCTTCAACTTAGTAAAGAAAGTCACGGACTTCCTGTGGACCGAGGAGTGCGAAGCCGCTTTGGCCGACCTGAAGAAGTACTTGACCACAGCTCCAGTTCTTTCAAATCCAAAACCTGGGGAGGAGCTGTTCCTGTACTTAGCGATTTCAGAACACGCAGTGAGCGCAGTGGAAATCCGAGAAGAAAAAGGGGAGCAAAGGGCTATTTACTATGTAAGCAAAACCTTGGTCGATGTAGAAACAAGGCATATACCCTTAGAGAAATTGGCACTGGCTTTGGTAATGGCTTCAAAGAAACTGAACCATTACTTCCAAGCCTATAAAATTGTGTTGCTAACTGAGCACCCCTTGAAGTCCTTGCTACAGTAAGGAGATCTGACAGGCAGAATAGCCAGATGGGCAGTAGCCTTGGGACAATATGACCTGGAGTTTAGACCCAGAACAGCAATCAAAGGCCAAGTTTTGGCCGACTTCGTGGCCGAGTTCACGCTAGAATCCATCGTACATCGGGCTCCGTTAAGCCGAGGTGAACGATGTCCAAACAAGGAAAGAGGAGCCCAGCCAAAGGCGAAAGAACAAAGGAAAGAGGAAAAACTCAGACCCTGCAGTATTTACATCGGCGACTCATTTCGACTGTTCGTTGATAGGAGTTCAAACCGACAGGGAACAAGGGCAGGAGTAGTATTGATATCTCTAGATGGGCAGATAATAGAACAATCGATTCGTTTGGGGTTCAAGGCCTCAAACAATGAAGCAGAATACGAAGCACTCATTGTAGGGTTGAAGCTGGCAGCAGCAGTGCAAGCAGATGAGGTAATATTTTTTTGTGATTCACAACTGATAGTTAATCAAACAACGGGTGAGTTTGCAGCCCGAGATGAACGAATGTCGGCCTACACAAAGGAGGTCATCAGGTTGTCAGCCTTGTTTCAGAACTGTCGACTACTTCAGGTAAGCCGAGATAATAACAGCCACGCCGATGCGTTGGCCAACCTAGCTAGTGCGGTACAACCTAGAAAAGTAAGGACCATGACGGTTGATTACCTGTCGGGCCCGAGCATCAAACCACTGACCACAGAGGGTGAAGCGATGTGTGTAGACATGGGACCAAGCTGGATGGTGTAGACGTCCCCGAACGCCCTGGGAGGGTGAGTCCCCCGTTCTGTTCATTTGGGGTCACTACAGCTCAGGACTCTCAAATTTGTCACGGTTCTAAGTCTGAACCAAAGAGTCCAAATCCAGCAAATCGTTTTGAGAAAACAGATTTTGAAAGAAGTGTCAAACATGGACTGCTTTGCCAGATACAGAGTCGCCACCTAAATATTTTATTTTGGGAAAATTTAGGAAACCCTGACTCGTTTGCCTAAGGCCACGTGTCCGTCATCACCAAAGTTGCCTCGGCTCGGGAACTTGGGTACGATTGGAGAAGGTCACTTCGTGAGCACCCCCGCTCGCCCGATCAAAGATCGGCCTCTACTAACCATGATATCAAATTTTGAAAACATTGTGTGTTCTTATTCTGGTTATTAGCCTAGATTACTATGTGATGCGCACAACATACAAGTATAGACTGGATCGTCTGAATTGGAACAAAACATTTCATGTTTGTTTGTTGAAAGATGGTTTGATGGTGCTACTCGCAAGTAGGCTAAGACGTGGATTTGCCACCCTCGGGTGGGCTTAGAAAACATGATTTTGCCACTGTCTAGTGGGCTTAAAACACACATTTGATGAATTGTTCCAATCCAAATAACCCAACCTTCACCCACAGGCATTCAGGCAGTTATATCACATAAGCAATTAGCCTCATGGTAAGCATGCTATTCATGGCAGTCACTCACACGCATGCAAGGATGCTAAAGCATAAAACTTACCGAGTACTCCAAGCCAAAAAAGAAGCTAATTAGAAATCCATGCATGATCCTAATTATACAGAAGTGCCTAATGCAACACATGCAAAAATGCAACTATAGCAGGCTTGGCTATTCTAAACATGGCATATGAAATGCTACAGCTAACAAGTATTCAACTTTGAAATTAAAATATAAATGCAGTTAGTATGATGCACCGGGAGTATGATGCGCCAAGCCCGGTGCGTGCAAGACAGATGAATGAATGCAAACATGCTATCATACTGTATGCCAATTGAAACATGCCCTAATCTAACCATCATAAGCGCGGTAAAATAAAAGGAGAGAAAGACGTGGGGTTGGAAGACATAACAAACACACGCAACTTATATCAGTTTAGCCCATCGCGCAGAGGGTCGAATAAATAGTACAGTCCAAAATAAATAAGTCAAATATATACAAATTCCTAATTAATTTACAAATTAACTAAGAAAAATAAAACTGGCATGCAAGCCAGGGACTGCCTTGACTCTTCTTCAGATGATGGATGATGCATGTCTGGGCTGCCTTGCGCGGAAATCCACTGGGATGCCCCGATTAGCCTCTATTTTACAATGATTTCTTGGAAAGCGCGCCAAGCTCCGGAAGGTTGCTAATTCTTGATTTGCTGCAACAGAGAGCAGGCAAGGGGCATAGCAATGTATTTTCACAAATGTATGCATGCCTCGATCCTCGTGCCACCAATCACGCATATCGATGCATGATGGCCGAGGAGTCGATTTGCATTACTCAATATAGAATGAATGCACATGAAAACTCAACTAAAACCTAACTCCATCATGGATAATCTGGAGTGTCGGTGACTTAGAATTGAGACACGTTCCGTCACTCGGAGTACGAAACGTACCTCGTTTCCCGTGCTCGGGCTAACCCCTATCCCAAGCACGATGCAATATGCATGATATGCATGAAATGCAACTAAGATACAACCTAGCATACACAATGCTATGAAATGGCATACACAATGCACGAGGTAACATGGCATACACAATGCGCTAACATACAACCTAGCATACGCAATGCTATGATATAAAATGGCATACACAATGCACAATGGACTTACACTAATATGAGTGGACCTCAGCCACACTCACATAGGCGGCCATACGATGAAAATGAGATAACTCGAGATGCGCGCACGCATGCACGCAAACCGAAGACCGATCCTAAGGCACAAAATGCCACTCTAACAAGACATGGCGAAGCATGGAATATGATATGAAAACATGCAAATTTCAGCGCTAAAATATGACCCGAAACAGCCCCGAATCATGACAATATAGCACCCGATGCATGAAATGGTCCCGAAATGCAAGATTAAGCACATGAAATGGCTTGTAGCTACATCAAGAATGCATTATTTGTACATGAGGTATGAAGACAGATTCAAGGCAGCCCCAAAACAAGCATTTTTACAGTTTTAAGAAAGACCAAACAGCAAACACAAATAGGGAAAAACTAGCATGCAAAAATGGCCCTAAATGTGAGATAAAGAGGCAAGTCACAGTTGTAGACCTCAAACAGATGATGGCCCTTCAACAATGTTGAAGAGGGGCCAAAAATATGATATTTCACAGTTTATGGAAAACCACAAAAACCAACACAGGTATGGCTAAGCTCTCATGCAAGAAATGGGCCAAAATGAGGGACAAAGAAGCAGGTGGTGGTTGCTGGCCTCAAACACAAAGGGGCCCTTCAAAAATGTTGAAGAGGGGCCCAAAATATAGCACTTTACATTTGATGGACAGACCCAAAACAGTATGCATGCAAGCCTAAGATACTACACAAAATAAGGCCCAAAAGAGAGATATAACACAAAGTATATAAAGGATGCCTCAAACAATGAAATACCATTAATGAAACATGAAGAGGGGGTCAAAATAAGGTTATTTGTAGTTCGGACCACAGCCCAAAAACAGAAGCAAAAGAGGCTAACAAATCATGTAAAAATATGGCTAAAAGAGAGATATAATGGAAAGTAGCAAATGGAAGCCTCAAAAAGCAATGAGCCCTTCAACAATATTGAAGAAGGGATCAAAATAAGCAACTTTTCAGTTCATGACAGAGCTCAAAACAGTTTATACATAGGCCAAAAATACTACACAAGGAATAGGCATACAAGAGGGATAATGAAGCAAGTGCAACAAGGAGGCCTCAAACAGTGAGAGACCCTTAAACAAACATGAAAAATGGCTCAAAATGAGCCTAGTTCCAGTTAGGTTCGGAGCCCAAAACAGCAAGCAAGTATGACTTATATATGAATCAAGAAAAGGGTAGAAAAGGGAAAAAAGGAGCTCACCCTTGTAGACCAAGTCTTGACAGCCTCTTGGCTTGAGTTGCAGCACTCCTAAGCTCTGAAGAATCACCTCCAGCTGCTGGAATGAAGGATGGAAGGGTGGTGCTAGGTGGTGGTGTAGAGAAGGGTATTGGACTTGAGAGGTTTTGGGCTTGGAAGTATATGGAGAGAGAGCTACAACAAGGGAGCTTCAAGGGGAATTTTTGTAACCCTAATGACAGAGCTGGAGCCTCTGTTATAAAGGCAAAAAGGGGGGGAAAAAGGGGGGAAAATGGAGGGAAAACAAACCAAGTTTCCCTCCAAAATGCAGCCCCCCGGATACAGAATCTGGGGGGAAAACAGATACATATTTGCACTGTAGATGATGTAAGGATTCTGGCCGGCCAGTTATCTAGGTGGCAGGTGGCCGGCCGGCTACCTCCCATGGCCGGCCGACCAAGGGTCAAAAGGTTCAAGTGTGATTAGTGGCCGGCCACCACAGAAAAAGGGCCTCTGATGTGTGCACAACACAACCCTGTGATTGAACACTGGAAAAAGTGAACCAGGAGAGAGAACAACCCACTTTTAGAAGGGGTTCAAAAGGGTCAGAAAGGATTACTGGCTGGACACTAAATATTGGTGGCCTCCCAGATGTGTACATCACAAATATGTGGTTTAGGGTTCAAGAAAATGGCCCATGGGTGTTCAACATTGGCTTTGAAGTGAGGAAAAACGGGCGACGGAGGGCGATGAAGGGATAAAGTTGGCTGACAGAACAATTACTGGCCTCCCACCCTTCTACGACCTTTTTACCAATGAAACAGAGGTCTTTGCCAAAAATGAACCAAAACCGATGCAGAATGAAGGTTCGGGGGCCGAAACGCGCAGCTCGGGGCCCCGAAAACGGGCTGTTAAGCACCGTGTTCGACCACGAAGTCGGTCTCTCGGACCACAGTGTCCCTCAAAAGGGAGCAAATAAGAAGTATGCCAAAAACTGAAGCAAATGGAGGTTGTTAAGCGGTCCCGAACCGAGGCACACGACCAACGGCTCCGAAAAATCAGAAACCGGACTCCAAACGGGCAAAATGGCCTACGACCACAAAACGTAGCCTACGGCCACTGAGAGATGATCTACGAGACCTCTCCCTCCCTTCACGAAGAAAAAACAGAGAAAACTGAGCTTGGTTTGCAAACCGAGGCAAAGCATGAAAGAGTCCGGAAGTCCGAAAGCAAGGCTCGCAGCCGAGACTCAGAAACCTCTAGACGAGCACGATATGCAACATCACCAAGCGCTCAATCGGTGACGTCTGAGTCTTAAGGTCGGTCAAAAATGGGGTGTCTACAGATGGAAGCAATTGTTACATTCTTGAAAGAAAGAAAGCTGCCAGACGACCACAAGGAGGCACACAAGATCAGATTGAAGTCGGCAAGATTCAGTCTGACAGCAGAGGGACACCTCTACAGAAGATTCTTCACTAGACCTCTTTTGAGGTGTGTACATCCTTCACAGGTTGAAGATTTTTTATATGAAATTCATGAAGGAATTTGTGGAAGCCACTCTGGAGGCAGATCACTTGCCCATAGGGCCATTACCCAAGGGTATTAGTGGCCTTACATGCAGAAGGACGCAGAAGCATATGTGAAAAAATGTGAAAAGTGCCAGAGATTCGCACCACTGATACACCAACCAGCAGCAGACCTGAACCCTGTATCCAATCCTTGGCCATTTTCCTAATGAATGATGGATCTCGTTGGGCAACTACCCAAGCAACTGGGCAAATGAAGTACTTGCTGGTGGCAACTAATTACTTCACTAAGTGGATAGAAGCTGAACCCCTTGCCAAAATCCGAGATGTAGATGTAAAGAAATTCATTTGGAAAAATATCATCACCAGATTTGGGATTCCAAGAGCAATAGTTGCAGACAATGGAACACAATTTGACAGTAAGCTAATTAAAAGCTTCTGTGCAAAGTTCAAGATCAAGAACTACTTTTCAACACCAAGCTTTTCCCAAAGCAATGGACAAGCAAAAGCATCCAACAAAGTAATTCTAGACAGGATAGAAAAGAGGTTGCAGGCAGCAAAAGGAAAGTGGGTGGACGAGCTGCCCAATGTGCTCTGGGCATATCGGACTACGCCGAGAAGATCAACAGGGAAATCCCCCTTTGCCATGGCTTATGGCACAGAAGCAGTTATTCCGTTGGAGGTCGGCATCCCAGGAATCAGAACCCAGGGAGTAGAGAACGGAACTAATGATGTACTCTTAGCCCGAGATCTAGATCTTCTAGAAGAACAAAGGGAGAAAGCTGCGATTCAGCTCGCAGCGTACCAGCAGCAGCTTGCCAGAGCTTATAACAAGAGGGTTAACCTAAGGGAGTTCCAAGTCGGCGACCTGGTCTTGAGAAAAGTCGTCGACAACAAAAAGGATCCCAGAAAGGGGAAGCTTGGCCCAAATTGGGAAGGACCCTACAGAATAATGCAGGACTAGGTAATGGAGCTTTGACGCTTGAAATTAACTGAGGGCAAGAGTTGCCAGCCGTTGGAACACTTGCAATTTTGAAATTTCTTTCTATCATTAAGATTTCCTTGTTCTTTTTCATTTCCGAGGTAAATAAATCAGATTAACTGGTTTCTTTTCAAGATATCTTAGAAATAATGTATAATGAGAACCCAAGTAGAAACTTTAGGTTCACATGAGGGCAGAGAGAGGCTAAAATCATGTTTAACACTTGTTTGAAAATCTTTGGACAATTTACAAGTTAAGTTTAAACCGAAATCATTGTTTAACATTGTTGAAATTTGTGAACAATTTACAAGTGAAGTTAAACCGAAATCATTGTTTAACACTTGTAAATTCTGTGAGCAAATTGTACAATGTTGAAGTTAAACTCCGAAAATCATATGCTTAAACACTTGTTGAAATTTGTGGACAATTTACAAGTTAAAGTTAAGCCAAGTTAAACACTTGAATTGAAAATTTTAGAAAAAATTTTACAAGGTAAACCAAAGTTATGCCAGAAAAGTATTGGATACTCCTTAGTGAGGTTAAAACTCAGTTTGTATACCGAGTGCTTGTCACCCCGAAGAATGCACGAGGATTGAAGTATATATTAAAGATATGCAAAAAGAGGCATACAATGCAAGCATGCAAGCATTCAAAAGCAAAAGAGTTGTTGTATTAAAAACACATCGGCAATGTGAAGAAGTTTACAGTACTTCAAAAAAGAAAAACAAAGTACAGGAAAAGAAGGGAAAAACATAAGGCTAAGACTCCTCAGTAGTAGCAGTTGGTTGAGTTTGAAGTTCAGACGATTGTTGGGAAGACATCTCAGCAGCCTTATCTGCCGCGAGCTCGGCGTCAATTTCTGTAAGAGTTTCATCTAGGCTCTTGTCGGCAAGGGGAGCGACGGCCGATGTCTTCTCAGCTGCAGCATCTTTTGGGACCTCTTCACCCTCCTCATCTTGAGTCAAGTCCAAGATTTGCTCATTCAGAGAAGGGGACTTGGTCCCAGTAGTCTCTTTTGATTTCCTCACCAAAACTTCCTCATCGGCTTCATCCTCAGAATCAGATTCGTTGTCAGATTGACTAGGAGGTGGAGTTGGAGGGAATGACAAAGGAATGGCATCGGCGTTCCTCAATGAGGAGTCCTCGGGGACATCAACTTTCTTCAGCAAAGTCATCTAACCAAGGGAGAAACCCTTGTTGTATGCTTGCTTGACTTGCTTTTCATAGGCCTCCGTAACATCGGCCATGCCCTGGGCATACGCCTTCTCGTCGGCGTCCTTGATTTCGGCCTCTTTGGTGGCCAAGGCGTCTTGAAGCTCTTTTTGGGCCTGGGCCACTTTATCCTCGGCCTCCTTCAGCTGGGCTTGAAGGACTTTGTTTATCGCCTCAGCAGCACTAACCTTCTCCTCAGCTTCGTCTTTTGCTTTAATAGCGACCTCGGCCTGATTCTCCAGGGTCTTCATCTTGGATTGCAAGTTTTTATTGGTTTTTTGAAGGCTAGAGACCTCCCTCTTCTTTTCGGCTAGCTTCTCACAGTTCTCAAAAGATTACATTGAGAAAGAGTGGGCATGCTGGATGGCCTAAAAGAAAACAGAAGTATTAGAAAATATTCTAAGTATGAAATGAAGAGAAATAAAGAAAAAGTACCAAGCAAAAACACTTACCTGAACAGAGCACTGAAGCATCAGAGCGTAGTTCTCGTACTCGCTGAACTCGGCGTTTCGCTCCAAATCGCCTGGAAGAAGCAGAGCAGTACTAAGGGCAACGCCAACATTGATGTCATCGACGTTATCACTAGCCATAACAGGCTTATCTTCCAGAGTGATTTCGGGGGCCCAGGGGGCATCAGGCTTTTTAGACCCCGAGGTCGTTGCAGAAGATGACCTCGGCCTTTTGGATTTGGTAGATTCAGATTGAAGTGTTTCAGCGGACCTCTTCACAGGGACAGAGGCAGTTTTCTCACTCGGAGCCAGTTTGGAAATTGGTAAGGTATCCTCAGAATCGATCTGAGGCACCTTTGCCTTTGGCTGAGCCTTTTTTATTCGTTTTGGCTTTGAAGGAGGCTGGGTTTGTGTTGGCTGAGCGTCAACATCAGAGGGAATGCTGGCTAGAGATCTTTAGCAACCGATTTTGGGCGGCCCATCTCAACAGGAAAAACGGTTCGTTGCTGACGTTGTCGCTGGGACATCGGGATCAAGTATGGAGCCAAGGTTGACAGCTGCTCAGCTGGATCTGAGGTTGATCCTTGGTCTGTTCGAGATGTGGACACACCTTGTGGTGTTGTGGCAAAAAGTGGAGAAAGGCTTTTCTTCTTCTTTTTTGGGACGTCGAGAAGAGCCGACTTATACGTCGGAATGAAATTAAGAAGAAGAGGGGCCTTCCGCTTGTGGACTAGCAAATTCAGTAGTTTCTTCAAGTCTTTGTTGGGGAAGAAAGACTGACAAAAGCCCTTTGGTGGCTGAGGAAGAACTGCAAAACAAAAAGAAGCATAGACATTAGAGCAAGAATATTGAAAACTTTATGCAAGAAAACAAGAAAACTTGTGAAGGATGGCCTTTACCAGCTCCTTCCCCGAAAACTGTTCGACTTAAGAGATAAAGATGGAGGTCATCGTTTGGCTGAAACTCCCAGTTACCCGAAACGATGAAGTAATCATCACCCGCCCCCTTGTTGGAATCAGGGAGGTTGGCAACAATTTTGTATTCCGTAGATCTCGGCTTAAGGTAATAGATGTGGCATTTTTCTGATTTCAGGCGACACATGGTATAACAGAACTGGAAGTCGGCAAGAGTAATCCTAGCATTCTCTTGTTTTGCTAAGGCTATGGTATCGTTAATAACTCGGTAAGAGTTGATAGCAAGTTGCATTGGGTTCAACTTATAGAAATGAAGGATTTGACGGAAAAAATGGTCAAGTGGAAACCTTAGTCCACACTCAATAAACGCACCCACTGGGAAAGGCATGAGGTTTTCATCGGGCATGATAGAGTCATCCTCCCCAGCCAACCTCAGATGAACGTCGGCCGGGATTTCGAACTCCTGCCTAAAGTACCCTAATTTTTTCGGGGTGTTTACCCTATGTTCCCACATACCCATGACGTCGACTTAAATGGAGATATTGGATTTCAGGAAGAAGTATGTTTGAAGGGTTTAAAGGACCTCGGCTAAAAATCTAAAAATATGCTATGATAAGGGTTTGTATGGATCTAGAAGGAATTCTTTTCAATTTTTCCTAGAAATTGTGGGTTCTACAAACAAGTCCCAAACCTAAAGCTATGGAGATGAAGATTGAAGGAACGAATCTGGAAAATAGAAAAATAGGGATCCGTTTCAGAAACAAGAATGGTGATGAAGACATCAAGAAATCAAGACAAAAAGTTTGTACAAGTGTATCAGGCCAAGAACAGTGGCAGAAACCAACAGGTATGTGAACAGTGCGAGTATTCAAGACATGGACGAAGAGCAAAATTATGAAATAAACATGCTCAGATACATGATTCGCGAATCAAATATTCGAATAAAATAGCAATGGCAACTAATGATGAAGCAAAATTTCATGGAACACAACAAGAACTGAAAACCAGGAGGAATGGTGACTTACCAGAGAAAAGAAGCCGATGCTTGAGATCGTCGAAGTCAAAAGAACGGCGGCGGTAGAACAGATTGGCAAGAACCACGCTGGAAGAGGTGAACAGTAGCGATGGCAGAGCTTCAGAGCTTGAAAAAATGAAGGATTAGAGGAAGCTATAGAGAGAAAAAGTTCTGAATGAAGACAATGCAAAATGAAAAAAAAAATGAAAGGGGGAAACAAGTTTTGTCAAAAACTTGAAACAGCGGCAAAATAGGGCAATTAATGCACCTGGAACAACGAATACATCAGACAGCGCATGTAGGCGCGAAATGACTTATAAGCGCGTCCAGAGTACGATCCAGTAAGGAGAAAACACGTGGCTAAACGGTTGAGTTGTTATGCATAACAGCTCATACGGGTGAAGAAGCTCTTGGAATTCTTGATCTCTGAAAAAGACATATCGGCCTGTGATGATGATCTCGGCTAGGCCGATGTACTGGTAGGAAGGAATGATATAGGTTCTATCACCTCAGAATGTCGAGGTAATAGAACCTAGGGGCAATTGTGGGGATATATTTTCTGAGTACCAACACGTGGCTAAGGTGACGCCGAGGTGTCAGTCGAGGTGTCACATGTCCTGGTCATGATGTCGAGATGATCTCGGTTAGGCCGAGGTTATCTGCGAGAATATCGGAATCCGAGATAAGCGGATAAAGCACAAGAGTCCTAGACAAGGGAAAGACTACAGTTGGGAAAGGATAAGACTCTTAGGGAGTTTATCCCAATCCTATTGGAAGTCCAAGGTTAATAGTAATCCTAAGTACATTAGAGCTAGGCTCCTGTTGGGACAAGGATTGAGTTAGCTATAAAAGAGAGGCACCCCTGTGGGTCTAAGGTACGCAATTTATGTTCTGGACGGTGAATTTAGCACTATTGATTATCTTTGAGAGATATACTGACTTGATCGTCAGAGTGCCCCCGAGTGGACGAACCACCGTCGGAATCTTCTCTTTCTGTTGCAGGTCAGCCAGGTGTCATCTATTCTGCCAGTTCTCTCCAGCTGAATACTGAGTTGGGCAATGTGATCGAAAAATCACTCACACAATTTTGTATAAAATTTTTTATATTTATTTTCTGTTTATATAATATTACTCTAACTATATATATTGAAGACCAATTAAATCCATGGATCTACTCTCTCACATGAGCTTTTTATCTAATAAACCTTTTACTTGGTCAAATATTAATACATATATAGCTTACAGATCAGATATATCTTATTTGTTTCCTCAACCATAGCACTCTACACTTGAACTTTTCTCTATCAAAGTGATCATTCAGATCTCTCTTTCTCTGTCTTCTTTTTTGTATTAGGTGGTGCAATTGGAAAATGGCAAGTAATTGTGGGATGTTCTTGGAAATCCTACTTGCAATCTTGCTTCCTTCGTTGGGAGTCTTCTTCAGACGTGGTTGCTGTAGTGTTATATGCTTATAAATATATATTTTTTAATATAAAAATGTATACATCGTATAAAAAAAGGAAAATAACATTCCTACATAAAATTTTAACAGAATTGGTCGCTAAAATGATATGAGTGATATTTTGTAAAAATAAATTTAGGTCTCATTTGGTAACCTTTAATTTTAGCCAAAAAGTCAAAATGTTACTATAAGTTATTACATCATTCTTTTTACTTTTTTGCACATCTATTCATAAAATGTCAAAAAATTACTAAAATAGTATGTCCCAACGAGGCATTAGTGGGTTTGTTAATTTGAAGTGATCGGATCACATAACAGTTTTTTTTATTAGCAAAAAAACTCTTTATTGATGATAACAAACAAACATTACATCTTGGTACACATCAACAAAGAGGGAAGACAAGAGCAAAAAGCATCATTGTAAACCTCCCCAATCCCAACTAGGTTGGCACCAAAGAGAAAGTACAATCATCTGCTAGCTCAAGCCACGACGTTGGTGAGAAACCAACCAAAGAGAGAACAAACAAAACTAAGACGGAAAACTAGTGCAAAAACATATCACAGCAAAACATAACACAACTCCGACTCCAAGTCAATAAGACTCCAACAACAACATCATACAATAGCAGCATACAGCAGCAGCATGCACTGATGAAAAATATACACAACAGATGATCACAAAAACACAGACAAATAAACACTCTAGCAACATCAACCAGAGGACAGCCTTTGAGCACCCAAGCATAAGACAACCAGCCCTGCAGCAACACACACAAGAAACCAGTGGCCTTTGACCCTGCTGACAAGAACACCACCCAACAAACACTTTCAAACAGCAAAGCAACCAAACATTTGAAATTCAGAGCCAACTGTTGGTGCCAAAAAACAAAGCATCTAAACAGAGCATCTATTGCAGAAGTCACCATTCAGCCACCATTCTAGCTGCAATACAAAAGCAACAATAACAGCACAATCACAACAGACCAGTCCCCAAACATCAGAAGACAACCACAAACAACAGCCACCTTCCTGAGATTCCAGCATACAACAGCAGCAAAAAAAGTGCAAACTCATACCTCAACTCCCTTATGTATTCAGCAGCACAGACCAGAACTACTTCATACAGCAACATACAGCAGCCACAAAGCAGCAACATACAGCAGCAGCATTCAGTAGCCCAAACAGATCCAAGAGTAGTAGCAACCATTAGTAGCACAGCAATTAGGTTCACTCCAATCCATCAACAACCCTAACACAGCTCACTTGATGCATCTCCTGATCCAAAACTTCCAGCATCCAATGACACACCAGCAGCAGAGTAGGAATACATACCAGAAATACCAGTAGCAGAGCATAAATACCAGAAAAAAACTAGAATTCACCCTTCACCTGAATCTATGTCTGTCCAGTAACCATCCTCAACCTAACACCTCTAGTACTTCTCTGCAGAAGATCATACTTTTCTACTTTATACAACAGTACCCATCACTTCATACATCGCCTGATCTGTTGTAAGATTGAAACACACTGATTAATTGAATAATATCTTCCCACCATATTTGACTTCAAGCACATGGCCACCCTAACTTTGATAATCTTACACAGATCTTCACTGTTGGGCTGAACCTCATTGAAGATGACATCATTTTTGTGCTTCCAAACAGACCAAAAAATTGTTACATGAATTGCTTTTCATATCTGTAATTCCCTTTTTTTAAACTTCCAGTCACTCCACCACTGAAGTAGCCCTTCCACTGTACCGGGCACTACCCATTGCATACTCCACCATTTTATTATGCTAGACCATATATATTCCATACAAAATGACAGTGCAACATTATATGATATAATGACTCCTCTTATGTTCCACACAGAACATATAAAAGTCCCACTCTTGGATCAACAACTCCAATATTATGTAGAAAGTCCATTGTCTTTATTCTCCCTTTCCATACCAATCAAGCAAAGAATTGTGTTTTTGGAGCTGCTGTATTGTTCCAGATCAAACCAGATAGCCTTTGCCTAGAACCAGTAAGCTGTTCACACCAGTTGAAAACTGATTTAACACTGAAACACCCAGAACAATCAGCTTTCCACCTGATGTTATCCAAATTTTCCAGGCACAGACTTGGTCTTGAGCCTAATTCCTCTTTCAACTTTCTTAACTCCTCCTCCCATGCCAGTAAAAGTCTTCTAAACCTGAAAATCCAATCATCAATGTTAACTTTTCTAACCACCATGTCTTTCAGTGATACCCCTTTATCAGTGGAAATACTAAACAGTCTTGGATATTTATCCTTCGAACAGAATCTGCCCAGCCACGCATCCTTCCAGAACTTAATCTTGCTCCCACTCCCAACTCTGATTTCAACATTTTCCATGAAAAAAAATTAAAGAGCCCAGTATTAGAATGAACTACTGATAGTATATCACTCCAGATCTTGGAGCTATTACAATCAACCATATAAAAAGGGAACCATCTGCCACCTTCAACACTATACCTTCTACAAATCAGAATCTTCCATAGTGCATCATCTTCAACTCCGAACCTCCACCACTATTTGACCAATAGACTCTCATTTACTGTTTTAATGTCCCTGATCCCTAGGCCTCCAAGATTCTTACTCACTGCAACTTTCTTTCACTTCACTAAGTGTATCTTCCTCTTCAGATCAGAGTCAACCATAAGAATGTTGATTGTATCTTATCAATCTCCTTGGCTATTCCTTAAGGCATCTTAAATAAGGACAAGTAATACACTGGCAGGTTGGATAGCACAAATTTAATTAGTGTCACTCTACCAGCAAAAGAGAGCACTCTTCTCTTCCAACCAGCTAATTTTGCCTTGAACTTGTCCACCATAGGTTTCCAAAATTGCTTTCTTCTAGGATTAGCCCCTAAAGGCATACCCATGTACTTAAAATGAAGTGTTTGACTTGTGCAATTTAGTCTGGAAGCAAACTCAGCAATTGTATCCTCATCAATTCCCACTCCACTGACAGCACTTTTGTGATAATTAATCTTTAGCCCAGAAACTACCTCAAAACATCTTAAAATTCTCTTCACATTTGAGACCTCTACCCAATTTGCCTCGCAAAATAAGACTGTGTCATCAGCAAATTGCAGTTGAGATAACTTCACTCCTTCATCACCAATCATGACCCCTTTTATCAATCCTATTTCCCTGGATCTTGATAACAACATATTCAGCCCTTTAGCTGCGATAATGAACAAAAATGGAGAGATTGGATCCCCTTGCCTCAACCCTTTTTGGGGATACACTTCCTCGGATGGAGAGCCATTAACTAGACAAGATACTGAAGTTGAACTTAGGCAAGACCTCATCCATTCCACCCATTTGGTCTCAAACCCAAACTTGCCCAACATATCAAACAAATAACTCCAATTTACCATATCATATGCTTTTTCAAAATCAAGTTTTAAAATTAGCCCACTTTTCTTGGATCTTTTCCACCAGTCTATCACTTCATTTGCTACTAATATCCTATCTAGTATACTTCTCCAACTCAGAAATGCAGACTATGTTTAGCTAATGATACTTGGTAATACTTGTTTTAATCTACTAGCTAAGACTTTTGATAGAGTCTATAACTCCAATTTACTGTATCATATGCTTTTTCAAAATCAAGTTTTAAAATTAGTCCACTTTTCTTGGATCTTTTCCACCAGTCTATCACTTCATTTGCTACTAATATCCTATCTAGTATACTTCTCCAACTCAGAAATGCAGACTATGTTTAGCTAATGATACTTGGTAATACTTGTTTTAATCTACTAGCTAAGACTTTTGATAGAGTCTTGTACATGGAATTTATGAGACTGATTGGTCTATAATCTTGGATACTTGTTGGGTTTTCCTTCTTAGGAATTAAGGATACAAAAGAAGCATTCAGACCCTTCACCAGCTTCCCATTCTCATGAAAATCTGCCATAAATTTGAGAATATCATCCTTCATTATCCTTCATCCCTTTTAGATGCAAATCAAGTTAAATCCATCAGATCCAGGGGCTTTATTCCCATCACACTCCTTAATAGCAGCCCATACTTCTGATTCAGAAAACTCTTTCACCATTAACTCAGCTAGACAAGGTGGAATTGGCCTAAAAGCTCCACCAAGCTTTGGTCTAACCCTCCAAGCTTTGGTCTAACCCTCCAAGCTTCTACAAATGATTCTCCAAAGTACCTTGCAATTTCCAGTTTCATTTCTTGAGGATTGTTGTAAGAAGTACCCTTGATTATGATTGAATCCATCAGATTTCTACTCAACCTCTTTGTAGCCATAATGTGGAAATACCTACTATTTCTATCTCCTTTTAAAGCCCAATTTACTCTGGATTTCTGCACCCAAATCCATTCCTTCATTTTTCTTAGCTTCCAAATCTCCCATTTGACCTCTCTCTCTTCTGAATATTTCAATATCATTCAAAGGCCTTTCCTCAGCAGCCAAGTCTAGAACATGCATTGCATCCTTTGCCTCTTTGAGCTTGTATTCAACATTCCCAAACACTTCAAAATTCCATACTTTTAGAGCTTCCTTCAAGACTTTCAGTTTAACCTTTAATCTAAACCCAACCCATCCATCCACCTGAGTATTTTCCCAAACTGATTTTACCTTCTCCAGAAAGGTAGGGTGGAGAACGCAAGCATTTAAAAACCTAAATGGTTTAGGCCCTCAATCCCTCTCATCCCCCATTAATAATATTGGACAGTGGTTAGATAATGTATAATTTTTTGTAAATTTTTTTTTTTTTTTTTTTTTTTTTTTTTTTTTTTTTTTTTTTTTTTCCCCCCAAAAAAAAAAAAAAAAAAAAAAAAAAAAAAAAACAGAGATGTAGCCTCCATTCATTCTAATTCCCTTTGAGAGTTTTGTTTCTCTTTTATGCTTTATTTCTATTTAGTGATTATTTAAAAAAAAAACATTTTATACCAGTATAGCTGATCTCAAAAATTTGGATTTTTTTAATTAAGTTCCTTAGCAACGAAAATCCATTTTCTTATAATAAAAAAAAAAGCTTGAAAAACATTTTTTTTTTAATTCTTTGGTAACTTCGTAAAAAAAATTTCTAAATTGTTTTTAATTTTTAAGATTGTTAACTTTAGAGGGGCTACAAAAGTATATAAAAAAAAAATGTTGATTCAAAATTAAAATATATTCACTAAAAAAGGAAAAAAAGAACTACAAGTTAAATGATGCTTAAGGAGGTGTTTGGTGTGGATTATTATAAGTTAAAAGCTGATAATCAGAAAACTATAAGTAGAAGCACGCCTTTCCCAACTTCTAAATAATCAGCTTTTCACAGCTTATTTAAACTATTTCTGTCTAAAAAGCAGTAAGCAAAAGCTACACCAAACAATCTGACACAAAGTTCCAAATTAAAATAAGTTATAATCACCCCTATAATCCACGCCAAACACCCCCTAAGTATGGTGTGAATCACGTTCAAAATGAATCTCAGATATATATTTATTTTTTTGTGTTTTTTTTTTTGGGAGGGGGATGAATTATTGTTGATATCATTTAGTCTTCCAAATTATCACACAAAAATTGATTTAACCCATATTTTTTTAATAATATCAATGTTATACTTCAACTATTTAATTTTGCGTCAATTTTACCCCGCCATCAATTATTGTCTATAATCAAATAAATATTATTGATGTGACACCAATTTCATTTGAAATTTTATTTTATTCCCAAATTATTCTCAAAATATCAATTAGATCCCTGAATACAATGGAGTTTAAAGGTCTAATTGATATCTTCAAAATAATTTTTGGAGTAAAATAAATTTTCAAATAAAATTTCAGTATCGCGTCAACTTCCGTTTAATTATAAATGACAACTAATGGTAAAGATAAAACTAATCCGAAATGAAATAATTTAGGCATAAATTTGATATTATTAATTAAAATAAGAGTTAAAATTTATTTTTAAAAGATAGTTTTAGAAGCAAAATGATATTTTGCCAATACAAAAACATGTGTAAACAAAAAAACATATATATATATATATAATTTGTATTGATTGTTTTTATTTTTTATTTTTTGCAGTGTGAGTTCCTCCTTTGCGTGGTACTGACACTCTTTGGTTATATACTTGGAATAATCTACGCCGTCTATGCCATTATTGTTCGCGATTCACATCCGGACGATGAATGGCGTCCTCTCAATGCCTAGTCAAGTCTCTCTTCATCTCTAACATTTTTGCAATTTAGATTTGTATTACAATAAAAAAAAATTTAAATTTTTTTTTGGTACAATAATTTTAGCTCTTGTGATTCAATAAATTTTTTAGTTCTTCATTCATTTGAATATGATATTATTATGGCTTATGGATATGAAGTATTATGATGATTAGTAATTAATCTTTCGTAATTAGTTAAAGTCGTTTTCGCTTGACTACACAATCTGTTTGGTAGAAGTCACTCTGATAGATCATTCACTTGAATTATATTTAATCTTGATGCCTCGGAGCAGGGACGGAACTAGGAAAAGATTATAGGGATCATGTCCCCCTGTTTCTATAAAAAAAAAAATATGATTTGTCATGACATTTTAAAATATATCTTATTTTATAAATAAAATAGCCTCTCAGTATAAAAAATACATATCTTATTTTTATCCCATCTTGTATTCTCTGTTTATTTTACACCAAAAAAACTTTTTCATCCTATTAGAAATTACTTCTATGGTATTTGAATTTTTTTAATGTGTATAGATCTAATTTATATATCATATTGTATATACATGCGTGCTTATATATATAGTGAAAATTTTTATTTGTCTTTTGGCTCCTCCGGTGATGAAATCCTGCTTTCATCCTTGCCTCGGAGACAAATCTAGATTTGAAAAAAAAAAAAAAATCAGAACTTTCAAATGAACTTTTTTATTTTTAGATTTTTAAATAATTTTTTGGAGAAATTTTATGTGAATGTAAAATTTAAAAAATAATTACAAATAAGTGATAAAGTTATAAATATTAATAATTAAAATCATAATCCTTTTCATAAATATGTAATAGTTTTTTTTTTTTAAATTACTACTGATTGGTAATTTCTCTTAATTTTATTTTTTTTATTTATTTATTTTACGAATCTAAAAAAAATGACTACAATAGCAACAACTCACTAAAGATAAAAAAATAAATAAAAATAAATCTTAAAAACTAAACTAAACAAAGATATATTACCAGGCTACGCATGAGCACACACAATGATGGATCTTTGTTTTGGGGGTGGGGGTAAGATGGGGGGATTATAAGAGTTCGTATTTCTAAATTTTTTTTAAATAATTTTAAAATTATATATATAGAGTAGTCTCTAATTTTTTAAACTATAGAATAATTCCCTTAAAAAAGTCTCAATCCTGAATCTGTCTCTGCACACATATGTAGCAAAACGGAATATAATATATATTAGAAATTTTAAAATTATAAGAGTTCGTATTTCTAAATTTTTTTTAGATAATTTTAAAATTATATAGAGTAGTTTCTAATTTTTCAAACTATAGAATAATTCTCCTAAAAAAGTCTCAAACTTGAATCCGTCTCCGCATACATATGTAGAGTCCATTGTCTTGACCTTTGTCACATTCGAAGAAATAATTTGGGAGAAATAATAATGAGAAAATAACATGTAAGTGGTTTTTGTCAAAATTAATTATATATATATACATGATAAAGTTTGTACTTTTACTTTTTAATATGTATAAATTTTACCATTAATTTGTAAATATAATTTTTTTTAAATATACACTGAAATGAAATTACCCCAATAACAATTAATTGTAACTTTTAAGCGATAATTATAAATCAATAGTAAACTTTACAAATATTAATAATTAAATCAGTAATTTTTTTCATAAATTTGAAATAAGTTTTTGAAATTATCATTGAATGCTAATTTCTCCCACAAAGTATGGATTTTGTTGATCTTAATCCAAATGTTGGACAGCCACTTATTTGCCATCATATGACAATTTTTGTTATTTTAATTTTTTTTTAATATTCAGAGCAATTTTTTCCATTATTTAATAGGATATCTGAACTTTTTTTTTTTGGGATAACAATGATAAATCCCCTAAATTTGAACAAACTACAGTTGGAAAAATCCACAAATCGGTGTAGCAAAATTTAACTTTTGATTTGTCTTCTTTAATATTCAACAAATTGACTGTTGATCTTGTGGCTCAGACTAATGTTGCAAAAATCGTTGAGCCCAAAGCTCAACAGTTCCACGAAATAAACACCTTTTTTACTTTGTCCAAAAATTTCGAAGTCCTTGATTTTTTAAAGCTAGAACAAGAGCACAAGAAAGGTAAGTAATGGTTCATTTTATATTATTGAATATGTTGAACTTGCATATGTGTATATATATATATATATATATTAGTGAAAAAAAAGGCCCGTGCAAGGTATGGGTCAAATGTTAGAAAAAATTTGTGAAACATTTTTCTTTAACTTTTGGTAGCCGGGGATATATAAGAGAGATATAATATATTTTTTCTTATTAGTTAGAATCACTCAATAATATTATTAGAGAAATTTTAACTCGTTACATCTGTTACGAGTTAAAATTTCTCTATGAAATTAAATTTTCTTTTTGAAGAGCTAAAATTTTTTTTGTGAAGAAAAATCTCTCTGCGAAATTTCTCTGTCAAAATATTAAGAGACTTTAACTACTATGAAACTGTTGTATATCTTTATCTTATAAAATCTTAATATTAGTGACCTTAAACTAAAAAATCCCAAATGTTAAAAATAAAAATTTTGTATGAGAAAATGTAAATTAATTAAATTATTTAAGTTGATTATTTGTGTATTCAGTGACCTTAAACTAAAAGCCCCGAAATGTTAAAAATAAAAAATTTGTATGAGAAAATGTAAATTAATTAAATTATTTAAGTTGATTATTTGTATATTATCTTCTATGAGAAGCATAGATGACTTAACTTTTTATAAATTTTAAGCACCAAAATTTAAAGGAAGCATTTTTATATATTTTATACATCTTTAATGTTTAAATGTAAAACTTGTTTCCTGCTTTGTATGTAATATTAATAATTAATTTTTTTGCCATTCAAGTTTGTTAATATATTATTTTGAAGATTTTTTTTTTTGTAAATAAATAAAGATAAGATGCATCAAAAAAGTTTTTTAAAAAAATAACTAAATGAAAAGAAATACTAAAAACAAATGAAAACCTAAATAAAAATGTACTACATCGCTTTGCCTATTGAATTAAAAATTGTAATACTTTAGCTCCATCATCTATGAATTATTATTTTTCAATCTTAACCTTTATGACGAAATACCATTTCAACAATATGACAATTTACACATTATTACCTCATTGAACTATTATCTAATATCACTTTACATCCTCAACTAAGAAATGCTACATTCTTTCACCTTAGATACTATTTTGTATCTTGTTCTAAAATAAATAAATAAATAAATATATATATATATATATATATATATATATTTGTATCAATGTAAACATTTTATTAAGGACTTTTTATAAATAAATGGAAAATTGACATATGAGTTGCGCATGACACCTTAAATAGAATACTTAAAATGATATTATCAGTTTGTTTGATTTAATTTTTAAAAATTATTTTTGAGTTTTTTAGATCTTTTTTAATCTTTAGTGAATGTATTTTAGAATAAAAAAAAACAAAAAAAAAAACTTTGTGAGATACTTTTGTCATTACTTTTCAAATTGAAAAAAAAATTAATAGATGAGGGGGTTGAGTGTTATAATTTTTAGTTAAAGGGGTGAAACGATATGGAACAATAGTTGAGGGGTTTAAAATGTAATTTGTCCTTATTTATATTAAATATATAAATTCATGAGTAAATTACAATCACACTCATTGAGGTTTTCTGAAAATATGAATTGTTTCTTATAGTTCTCAAAATTATATTTTGCCCTTTCCAATTTCAAATTGCATAACAAATTATCCCTTTTATTTATTAATCATTAAGTCAATTATTAATTTTAATGATATCATAAATATATTTCAATTAACAATTTTAATAATTTTATTGTTGTATTGTAGACAACAATTCATATTTTAATCAAATTTTAGAAGGTGTATTTGGAATTTATCCTAAATACATTAGATAAAGATAACGACAAAGAATTGTAAATAATACCAAAAGAAAGGGCAAAATGAGAAAATAGAAATACAAACATCAACTTCTCTTGTAAATAATACCAAAAGAAGAGGCAAAATGGAAAGATAAAAATACAAGCCCTTAGAGCTCAAGCAATTCTTATATATACATATATACATATATACATATAGATGGTACAATGAGTTCAATTCATTCAAGTGGGAGTATAAAAATGGCCCGTGGTTCGAGGTGGGCTTAGCCTGGTTAGGCCCAGTTTGTTTCGGGCCCGAGCCTAACCCGGGACCCTAATCCTGGGCCTAAATCGTTATTTTGAAGCCCGGTCCGGCCCAACCCATGGCATGCACAAGGCTCACTCAAAACCCGGCCTACCCGAGGCCCAGTGTCATTTTTAGTGGAAAAGAATAAAATTTTAGTGAAAAAAATAGAAGAAAAAAAAAATGTTCAGGCCCGGCCCAAGCCGAAGCTCAGACTCAAGCTCAAGCTCAGGCTTAGGCCCAAGATAAAGATGAGACTGATTATTCTTATGTAGTTGAGAGTCCATGATAAGTGTTATACTTAAGTCCTATGAAGTGATACTTTTAGGGGACGAGGGCACTTTGCAGACGTCCCCGAACGCCCCGGGAGGGTGAGTCCCGTTCTGTGCATTTGGGGTCACTACAGCTCAAGACTCTCAAATTGTCACGGTTCTAAATCTGAACCAAAGAGTCCAAATCCGGCAAATCGTTTTGAGAAAACAGATTTTTGAAAGAAGTGCCAAACATGGACTGCTTTGCCAGATACAGAGTCGCCACCTAAATATTTTATTTTGGGAAAATTTAGGAAACCCTGACTCATTTGCCTAAGGCCACGTGTCCGTCATCACCAAAGTTGCATCGGCTCGGGAACTTGGGTACGATTAGGGGAGGTCACTTCGTGAGCACCCCCGCTCGCCCGATCAAAGATCGGCCTCTACTAACCATGATATCTATTTTTGAAAACATTGTGCGTTCTTATTCCGGTTATTAGCCTAGATTACTATGTGTATATATATATATATATAGATTGATGGTGCAATGAGTTCAATTCATTCAAGTGGGGGCATAAAAATGGCCCGTGGTTCGAGGTAGGCTTAGCCTGGTTAGGCCCGGTTTGGTTCAGGCCCGAGCCTAACTCGGGACCCTAAGTCTGGGCCTGAATTGTTATTTTGAAGCCCGGTCCGGCCCAATCCATGGCATGCACAAGGCCCACTCAAAACCCGGCCTACCCGAGGCCCAGTGTCATTTTTAGTGGAAAAGAATAAAATTTTAGTGAAAAAAATAGAAGAAAAAAAAAATGTTCAGGCTCGGCCCAAGCCCAGGCTCAGACTCAAGCTCAAGCTCAGGCCTAGGCCCAAGATAAAGATGAGACTGATTATTCTTATCTAGTTGAGAGTCCATGATAAGTGTTATACTTAAGTCCTATGAAGTGATACTTTTAGGGGACGAGGGCACTAAGAGCACCCTCAGAGGTTTAAGGTATGCTTTTACTTGTGCATTATTTATTTGTTCCGATATCTTCGAGAGATAAGTTGACTGACTTGAGTGTCAGAGTGCCCCCGGGAGGACGAGCCATTGAGGTGTTTCATATCTTCTTGTCCGCAGGTGCTTGACTTAATCTATTCTACTGCGTGCTCTCCAATTAAGTTCCCTAGATCTCAGTAGATGTTTGGTTGTGAGATTAGAAATCGACACCCACAATTGGTTGGCCATGGTTGTTGTATGGCATTTTTTTAGTCCATCAAATTTACAAACGAATAAGATATTATTTTTGTTAACCAATTTATCAAAATTAACTTTTGATGTAAACCACAAACCCATGGTGCTCATTGGGTAGCAGAAACCATAATATCAAATGGTTTTAGAAAATCTAAACCTTAGACAAAATTAAAAATGTCAAAATATTCAAATTCAACAAATGTGGGTTATTCATAATTCTCAGCTAGGGATGGCAATGGAGGGCAATGAGGCGGATATTAATTCCCTATCCTTATTCCCCTATAATAATTTTTCTCTATTCCCCATTTCCTATCCCCCATGGGTACTATCCTCCCCATCCCCAAATGAGTTTGGATTTTTTCCAACCCAACTTGACCTCCATTCCTTTTTTTTTTTATTTGATATATTTAAGTGTGGGGATATATTTTCTGAATACCAACACGTGGCAGGGTGACGCCGACGTGTTAGCCGAGATGCCACGTGTCCTGGTCGTGACGCCGAGGTGATCTCGGCAACACCAAGGTTATCTCCAAAGATATCGAAATCTGAGATAAGAGGATAAAAGATAAGGGACAAGAGTCCTTGAATAAAGAGGAGATTTAGCCAAGATAAAGATAAAGCTCTTAGAGAGTTTATCTTTATCTCTTGAGGAGTCCAAAGTAAGTACTGAATTAGAGTCCATAGAAGTGAGGCTCCCCCGTGGGTCTAAGGTACACAATTTATGCTTTTGATACTCAAGCTTGTGAGTTTAGCACTTGATTTATCTTTGAGAGATATACTGACTTGATCGTCGGAGTGCCCCCGGGTGGAAGAGCCACAGCCGGAGCCTTTTCTTTCTGTTACAGGTTAACTGAAGCCATCTATTCTGCCAGTGCTCTCTAGCTGATTACTAAACGGGTAGTGTGGTCAGAAAATTACTCACACAATTTGGCGCCGTCTGTGGGAAATTAGAAGAATAAATGGCCAGTAACGGACAGAAGGAAAAGATTGGGGACGACGCTCCTACTGGGAGTGGCAGACCAATCGACCTTGATATTGAAGGAGACAACCACAATGCAGAAACCCGTGACCAGGGCCACGGAGAGAACGACGTCGGCCAGGAGGGCGACACTTCGAAGAAGACAGACCAAAGCAAGTACTATAACGAAGATAACCTCCAGGTATGGAGGGATAGGTGCTTGCGGAGGGATGAAGAAGTAAAAGAATTGGCAAACAAGTTAGCAGACCTGTAGTCGGTCGTCAACTTCATGATGCAAAATAATGTCATGCAGCCACCGTACCCGCTGCATGACACGCCGATTCCAGCAACTACTACCTAGAATGGAGGAAGGAAAACAATCCCTGAAGCCCCTCAGCACACCAGGAGCGGAAGGTACTCTCACCGACCTTCCAGGGAAATCGGACGAGAGGAGCCGAGACGAGAGGAGTCCCGGAGGACATATCACACGAAGGACCCAGAGCCCAAAGAACATCGGCATGTTCAAGGGCAGGCGCTCTACTTTGACACAACCCATGGACAAAGATCAAAACGGGCTCACCACGAGGCCGAAAGTAGTATGCCGAAAAGATTGAAGTCCAAAGATAGCCGAGCTCCAAGAAGGAGTAAAGAAGACTTGAGAGATTACCTCAAGAGGAAGCAACAGAATGCTGAAGCCGAGGTAACTTCCCCGGTTAATCCGAAGACACCATTCTCGGTGGAACTGGACAAATTTGAAGCACCAAAGAGATTCAGTATGCCGAGGTTCCAAATATATGATGGTAAGCCAAATCCCAACTTTCATGTTGGACTATATCTGAATTCAATGACGTTATATAGTGGAAACGAACCGTTGCTCTGCAAAGTATTCCCCTCATCCTTCGAGGAGATTGCATTAGATTGGTTCCATAAACTACCGAAAGGAAGCGTAAAGACTTGGGAAGGCCTGGCCGAGATGTTTGTGGCCGGGTTTGTGACAAACAAACTACAGCCCTTAAGGGTCGATGTATTGATGGCTTTAAAAATCACCAAGGATGAAGGCCTTAGGGCCTACGCAAAAAGATACTACGAAGTGTTCAATCGAATACCCGAATGCAACCAAGAGGTGGCGGTCGTGTCTTTCAAGAACGGCCTGAAAGATGACTGCCCACTACGGAAGTCTTTGGCAAAAACATTGCCAAAAAGCATGGAAGAACTCATGGCGAGAATCGAGAAGTACGCCAGAGCTGAGGAGGATACGTCGGGAAACAAAGAGACAAAGCAGGAGAAAGGAAACGGCTCGCCGAAGCGAAGCCAAGGTAACAATGGACCGATCAAACAAGAAACGGAATTGAGGGCTAAACAGGCAGTGACGACTGTATTCCGAGTCCCGATCCACAAAGTCCTGGATCAAATACGAAACCAACCCTATTTCAGAGGACCGACAAGAACACCAGGGGAATTTATGGGAAGAAACGTCGGTAGGTATTGTGCTTACCACAATGAAGAAGGGCACCCAACTCAGGGTTGCAGAGCCCTAAAAGCACACCTAGAAGACTTGGTGAGGCAAGGCCATCTGAGGGACCTTGTCGATGAGGCTAGGACAAGGGAAGAACAGACAAGATTGCCTCAAGCACCAGCAGCTCTGCCTCCCCCAGCACAGCAACCACAAGCAGGAAGACCACGGGTGGTTAATGTAATTCACTCAAAAGTGAACGAAAACGACATACGAGGGGAGACCCATAAGGTAAAACACCTACAGCACGTAAACCAGGTCGGACATAAAAGACCTCGGCCTGAAGAATGCCAGGGACCGACGATAGCCTTTACTGAAGCCGACCTAGAGATGGTCCAACATCCACATAATGATGCCTTGGTAGTATCCCTCCAGGTTGGGGAGTGCCAAGTAAAACGCATCCTGATTGATCAAGGTAACTCTTGCGACATCATGTATGTTAGATGTTACAAAGAGTTAGGCCTTCATCCTGATGACTTAGAGCAATCCAATGGCCCGATGTCGGCTTCAATAGGACGCTGACGTGGCCACTGGGAGCAACAAGTTTGGAAGTACAAGCCGGCACTATGAAGATCAAGACAGAATTCATGGTAATTGACACACCCTCACCATACAACATCATCTTGGGAAGGCCATGGTTGCATGCAATGGGGACAGTTCCCTCAACATTACATCAACTATTGCGATTCCCAATAGAGCATGGGATAGAGGAAGTTAGAGGCGATCAGCTACAGGCGAAGAATTGCTCCATGGCAGCAATGAAATCTACCTACAGCGTGTGAGAGCCAGAGAAGGCAGAAATTGAAGATGAGGACGTGGAAGTCCTAGAAGATGTCGGCAAAGAACCAGCCGAGAAGAGTGAAGAGGCACTAAAGAAAATCCTCGTCCAGGATGGGGATGAAGAGCGCTTCTTTCTTCTCGGCTTGGGCTTAGCCAAAGAAGAGGAAAAAGAGTTGGAAACTTTTTTTAGAGAAAATATTGAAGTGTTCGCTTGGACACCTTACGAAATGCCTGGCATTGACCCCGAGGTCACTTGCCACAAACTGAATGTCGACAGGTCGGCCAAACCCGTAATTCAGCGAGCCAGAAGACCGACGCTGGTACACGTTGAAGCAGTAGAAGAAGAAGTAGACAGACTTTTGGAGGCCAGGGCCATTAGAAAAGTACACTACCCAACATGGCTATCCAATACAGTGGTGGTAAAGAAGAAGAACGGTAAATGGAGGGTCTGTGTAGACTTTACCAGCCTCAACAAAGCCTGTCCCAAAGACAGCTTTTCCCTGCCCAAAATTGACCAGCTAATAGATGTCACTTCAGGGCATGGAAGAATGAGTTTTCTAGACGCCTACAGGGGGTACCACCAGATCGCCATGCAGCCCCCACACGAAGAAAAAACCGTATTCATCACCCCAAATGGCCTGTACTGTTACAGAGTAATGTCTTTCGGGTTGAAAAACGCAGAAGCAACTTACCAAAGGCTGGTAACCAAAATGTTCAAACACCTAATTGGCCGAATAGTAGAGGTCTACATCGATGACATGGTCGTGAAGACCAAGGAACCTCAAGGTCATCTTGCCGACCTAAAAGAGGTCTTTGATATACTCAAAACATACTGGCTCTGACTCAACGCATCAAAGTACGCATTTGGAGTTGGATCAGGTAAGTTTCTAGGGTACCTGGTAACAAGAAAGGGCATTGAGGGCAGCCCATATCAAATCAAGGTCATCCGAGAGTTGAAGAGCCCGACGTCGGCAAAACAGGTGCAGATGCTAACTGGAAGGGCCGCAGCCTTAAACAGATTCATCAGCAGAAGCTCAGACAAATGTAAACCTTTCTTCAACCTGGTGAAGAAGGCTACGAACTTCCTATGGACTGAGGAATGTGAGGCCGCTTTGGCCGACCTAAAAAAGGATCTGACCACGGCTCCAGTCCTCTCAACACCTGAACCTGAAGAAGAACTATTTTTGTATTTGGCAGTTTCAGAACACGCAATAAGTGCAGTGCTAATCCGAGAGGAAAAGGCGGAGCAAAAGGCTGTTTATTATGTAAGCAAAACCTTAGCCGATGCAGAAACAAGGTACCTACCACTAGAAAAATTAATGCTAGCCTTAGTAATGGCTTCAAAGAAGCTGAACCATTACTTTCAAGCGCACAAGATTATAGTGCTAACAAAGCACCCACTAAAGTCCTTGTTACAACAAGGAGACTTAACTGGAAGAATAGCAAAATGGGCAGTGGCCTTGGGCCAGTACGACCTGGAGTTCAGGCCGAGAACAGCAATTAAAGGCCAAGTTTTGGCCAACTTCGTGGCCGAATTCATGCCGGAATCCACCGAACATCGGGCTCCATTGAGCCAAGATGAACGATGTCCAAGCAAACAAGGAGAAGCCCAGCCAAAGGCAAAAGAACAAGGAAAGGAAAAACTCAGACCTTGCAGCATTTACATCGGCGACTCCTTTCGCCTGTTTGTCGATGGGAGCTCAAACCGGCAAGAAGCGGGGGCAGGAGTAGTGTTAATATCTCCTGATGGGGAGATATTGGAACGGTCTATTCGATTAGGGTTCAAGGCCTCAAACAATGAGGCAGAATATGAAGTATAGCGATCCCGATTTTTCCTTTTTGTATTTGTTGTACTCCGGAACTTTGGTTCCGTGGAGTTGGTAGTTGTGTATCTTGTTGTTGTCCTTTAATTCCCTATGTTTGAATTTTAGGATGTGTTGGGCGTGTTTCGAGCAGGTAGGTTGAGTCTTGTTATCAAGTGTTGTTGCCTAGAGTTTTGGTGTTACGCTCGAGCGGGCCATTCTGCGCTCGAGCGAAGTTTGCTTTTGGTTGACCGCTCGAGCGGGTCTTCTTGCGCTTGAGCGGAGTTTACACACTTCTAGTATTTCGTGCCTCTGCCAAACTTCTGCAGGTATGTTTTTCACGCTCAAGCGGGTTTTCTTACGCTCGAGCGGGTGGAGCTCGAGCGGACCTATTGGCGCTCGAGCGGGTAGTGTTTTGTCTATAAAAGTTCTGGGAGAGGGAAATCTACGCTCGAGCGGATTGGTTTTCGCGCTCGAGCGGATGTGCTTTATCTCTGTGTCTTGGAGCTCGAGCGGGCCTTCTTGCGCTCGAGCGGACCATGCTTTTTGTTCTTGATGCTCGAGCGTTGTGTTTTCCGCTCGAGCGGACCTGTCGTATATCAGATAGCAGTTGGGCATTTTTGAATCACTTTTCACTTTTCTTCTCTCTCTCTAACTTTCCCAAAATCGATTTTGAGAGCTTCTCTCTCTAGAAACTCCATTCTCTTTAGGGTTTGATCTAGATAGAGTGCTTACTTTCCCTTCGGCCTTTGTAAAAGTTGTGTTGATCGTCAAGGGCGTCGTTTTGATCCGAAAAGTTTGGAGTTTGGAGCACTTTGGTTTTGGTCTCTTCTCCGTTTGAGCTCTATCTTCGAGGTAGGAATATCCTACTCCTTCTCATGAGTTTTGTCTTTGAATTTTAGCATTTTGATGAGTTGGGGGTTGTTGGGTAATTTTGAGAAAGTTTGGGCCTTTGTGTAATTTTACAAAACGTTGGAGTTTTGTTTATATAAATTTATATGCATGTTTGGCATAGAGAAATGAGATTAATATTGGATTATTGGTGAAAATGGAACCTTAGGGTTGTGATGTTAATTATGAGAAATGCTCTAATTACATTGATAAATTAATTGGTATAATTAATTTGAAGAAAAGAGGAATTAAGTTGAGAATGTTGGAATTGGATGTGTATGGGATTAAAGGGTGTAGTTAGATTCGTTCATCGCTCACCTAGTTGAAATGTTGATTATATATCCATATGGTGCATTTATTTTCAGTATAGAAATAACTGCTTTGGGCTATCGGTGGAGGATAGTCTTCATTGTTGTAGACACTGCATGATGATTAGGCAAACTAAAACTAATCGATTGAGTATGCTATTGAATATAGCGACTGGAATAATACATTAATTCTATGTATTGATTGATTGTATATGATCTTTGTTTATATACATGTGTTGTGTGGGAGAAGATAGGGGATGTACTACACGGTTTAGGGGAAGATAGGGGATGGACCTCTAAACCGGATTTTGTGTGACATTGATATAGCGCTACAATGTGTATCAAGTGTTGATTATGGAAGTGTTTGAATTGATTTGATATAGCACTAAAATGTATATCGTTATCAATTGTGGAGTATAGAAGTGATTCTATGTTATGTTGATACAGCACCGAAATGTGTATCTTTCGCAAAGTGTGGAATGGTTTATGTGTTATTGATACAGCATTAAAATGTGTATCCCTCATGAATTTCGAAAGTGTTTTAAAGATGAGTCTAAATCTCATTAAGTTATTTGGCTAGGTGTTGAGCCCTATTTTCAAACTCAAAGTTGGAAAGACATGGGAAATGAAATGTAACATGGACTTAATGTCATGAAACCGAAATATGATATATGTGGATGTATCTGTGTTAGCCATCTATCAACTGCTAATCTTTTAGTCATTGTTCATAGCTGGTTTAGTGTATTTCTACTGGGCTGTGGCTCACCCTTTATGGGACATCATTTTCAGGTACAGGTAGCATGCCACCTCCAAAGACATAGCTTGGGAGGCTAGAGGCAGACAAACTACTTTTGTTGTTTGTTTTCTTTTGATGTATTACATGTAAATTCAAGCCAAGGACTTAATATGTATCGAGTTAGCACTCTTCTTTTTGTAACCAAGTGTTAACTTGGAAAGTTGTAAGCCCGTAGGGCATTTGCTTTTGTTGTTAACATGTAATACTTTTGTAAGAATTACTTTGATTAATGGAAAGATGGTTGGTTTCTTTGTATCAATGCATGTCTAAAGAGATGGATTTTATGTATTATTTTAAGGGCGTTACACGAAGCATTGATTGCAGGACTAAAGCTGGAAGTGGCAGCAGAAGCAGATGAGGTAATAATTTTTTGTGATTCACAACTTATAGTAAATCAAACAACAGGAGAGTTTGTAACCCGAGATGAGAGGATGTCGGCATACACAAAGGAAGTCATCAGGCTGGCAGCCTTGTTTCGTAACTGCCGACTTCTGCAAGTTAGCCGAGATGATAACAGCCACGCCGACGCATTGGCCAACTTGGCAAGTTCAATACAAACTGGAAAAGCAAGGACAATAATGGTTGACTATTTGTCAAACCCGAACATAGAACCACCGATCACAGAACAAGAAGCAATGTGTGTGGACTTGGGACCAAGCTGGATGGATGTGATTGTTGCATTCCTAAAAGAGGGAAAACTGCCAGAAGACCATAAGGAAGCACACAAGGTCAGATTGAAGTCGGCAAAATTCAATCTGACAGCGGACGGACATCTCTACAGAAGGTCCTTCACTAGACCCCTTTTAAGGTGCGTACACCCTTTGCAGGTTGAAGATTTTCTATATGAAATTTGTGAAGGGGTTTGTGGAAGCCACGTTGGGGGCAGATCACTAGCTCACTGGGCCATTACCCAGGGGTATTGGTGGCCCTACATGCAAAAAGATGCAGAAGCCTACGTGAAGAAGTGTGAACAATGCCAAAGGTTCGCCCCTTTGATACACCAGCCAGCTGCTGACTTGAACCCTGTATCCAGTCCATGGCCATTTGCCCAATGGGGCATGGATCTCATTGGGCAGTTGCCCCAAGTAACTGGGCAAATGAAGTACTTGCTGGTAGCAACAGATTACTTCACAAAGTGGATAGAAGCAGAACCTCTTGCCAAAATCCGAGATGTGGACGTCAAGAACTTCATATGGAGAAACATCATCACCAAATTTGGCATTCCAAGGGCAATAGTTGCCGACAATGGAACGCAGTTTGATAGCAAACTTATCAAAAACTTATGTGCAAAATTCAAGATAAAGAATTACTTTTCAACACCAAGCTTTCCCCAAAGCAATGGGCAAGCAGAAGTATCCAACAAAATAATTTTGGATGGGATAAAGAAGAGGCTGCAAGCAGCAAAAAAAAAGTGGGTAGACGAGTTGCCCTATGTACTCTGGGCATATCGGACTACGCCGAGAAGATCAACAGGGGAAACCCCTTTTGCCATGGCTTACGGCACAGAAGCAGTCATCCCACTGGAGATCGGCATCCCAGGGATCAGAACTCAGGAAGTAGAGAATGGGACTAATGACATACTTCTAACCCGGGATCTAGATCTCTTAGAAGAACGAAGAGAGAAAGCTGCAGTTCAGCTCGCAGCATACTAGTAGTAGCTTGCTAGAGCTTACAATAAGAGGGTCAATCCAAGGGATTTTTAGGTCGGCGACCTAGTCCTAAGAAAAGTTGTTGGCAACAAGAAGGATCCCAGAGAGGGCAAGCTTGGCCCAAACTGGGAAGGACCCTACAGAATTACTTCGGTATTAGGCAATGGAGTATACCGGCTTGAAGATAATGAGGGCAACGCATTGCCAAGACCCTGGAACACTTGTAATTTGAAAATTTTCTATCATTAGCTATTCCTTGTTATTTTTTCTTTTTGCCGACGTCATCAATAAAATCTTAGCAGAATTTTCCAAGACTTGTGAGTTGATAAAAGATGCATAATGTTATTTCTGAATAATGAGAACCCAAGTGGAACTTAGGTTCACATTGGGGGCAGAGAGAAGATACAAATGCTTAACTCTTATTGAAATTTATAGCAATTTACAAGTTGAAGCTAAGCCTAGATTATTGTTTATCTTAACTTGTTGAAATTTGTAGCAATTTACAAGTTGAAGTTAAACCGAAGTAATGCTTAACGCTTGTTGAAATTTGTAGCAATTTACAAGTTGAAGTTAAGCCGAGATTATTGTTTATCTTCACTTGTTAAAATTTGTAGCAATTTACAAGTTGAAGTTAAACTGAAGTAATGCTTAACGCTTATTGAAATTTGTAGCAATTTACAAGTTGAAGTTAAGCCGAGATTACTGTTTATCTTTACTTGTTGAAATTTGTACCAATTTACAAGTTGAAGTTAAACCGAAGTAATACTTAACGCTTGTTGAAATTTGTAGCAATTTACAAGTTGAAGTTAAACCAAAATAATACTTAACGCTTGTTGAAATTTGTAGCAATTTACAAGTTGAAGTTAAGCTGAAATTATTGTTTATCTTCACTTGTTGAAATTTGTAGCAATTTACAATTTGAAGTTAAGCCAAGATTATTGTTTATCTTCACTTGTTAAAATTGATGGACAATTTACAAGTTGAAGTTAAGCCGAAATCATTATTTAACACTTGTTGAAATTTGTAGACAATTTACAAGTTAAGTTAAACCAGTATGATGTTCAACATCTGTTAAAAGTTTACAAGAAATTTGTCTATCCAAGGTGTGTCACCCTGAGAAGATTACACAAAGAAGGAAGAGTACATAAGACATGCGAAATATTCTAAGTATATAATCATGCAAGAGCAGTTAGAAGAAGACAAAGATACAAGCATTCACTGAATGAAAGTTGTGTTAAGCATTCAGTTGAAACAGGAGAACATCGGCCATATGAAAAAGCTTACATTGTCTAAGGAAACAAAACAGTACAAAAGACAAAACAGGAAAAACATGAAAATTAAGCTTCATCAGCATCAACAGCAACTTGGGTTTGGACCTCGGAAGGTTCTAAAAGAGCTACCTCGGCCGCCTTCTCCTCTGCAATCTCGGCATCAATCTGGGCAAGGGTTTCATCAATGCTTTTGTCGGCTACAGGAATGTCGGAGGATGCCTGCTCCGGGGTAGTTTCCTTGACAACTCCATCGCCCTCTTTATCTTGAGTCAAGTCCAGGACTTGCTCATTTTGAAGAAGGGACTTGGCCCCATCAACATCTTTGGGTTTTCTCACCAAAGACTCATCCTCTTCCTCGTCACCATCCTCAGACTCAGATTCACCGACGTCTTGATTTGAAGGTTGAGCTGGAGGGAATGGAAGAGGGATGGCATCGGCTTTCCTCAACGGTGAGTCCTCTGGGACATTGAGTTTTTTCAGAAGAGACATCCAACCAAGGGTGAAACCCTTGTTGTATGCCTGCTTCATTTGAAGTTCATAGGCCTCAGTAACGTCGGCCATGCCTTGAGTGTACGCCTTTTCATCAGCTTCTTTTATTTCGGTGTCCTTGGTGGCCAGGGCTTCTTGAAGCTCTTTTTCGGCTTGGACCATTCTTTCCTCGGCTTCTCTCTTCTGAGATTCAGCCACTTTTCTGATAGCCTCAGCAGCCTCAGCCTTCTCTTCGGCATTGTTCTGAGCTTTGATCGCAGCCTTGGCTTGGTCTTCCAATTTTTTCATCTTTGCTTGTAAGCCTTTGTTAGTCTTTTGGAGGGAAGAGAACTCCCTCTTCATCTCAACAAGCCTCTCCCGATTCTCAAAAGACTGCATTGAGAAAGAGTGGGCATGCTGGATGGCCTGAAAGAAAACAGAAGTATTAGAGAATATTCAAAGTATGAAATAAAGGGAAGGAAAGAAGAAAGTTACCACATAGAAGACATTTACCTGAACGGAGTGCTGAAGCATTAAAGCGTAGTTCTCATACTCACTATATTAGGCGTTTCGCTCTAGATCGCCTGGAAGAAGCAGAGCGGTACTGAGTGCGACGCCGACGTTTATATCATCGGCGCTATCACTTGCCATGACAGGCTTGTCTTCCAGAGTAATTGTGGGGGACCATGGGGCATCGGGCTTTTTTGATCCCGAAGTTATTGCAGAAAAAGACCTCGACTTTTTTGGTTGTTGGGATTCTGGTGGTTGAGACTCAGAGCGCCTCTTCCCAACGGAAGGCTGAGATTTATCACTTTCAACCAACTTTGAAATAGGCAGAGTGTCTTCAGACTCAACCTGAGCTACCTTAGCCTTTGGTTAAGCCTTTTTTATTCTTTTTGGCTTTGGTGGAGGAAGGGTTTGTGTTGGCTGCCCATCAACAGATGATGGAATACTGGCCAAAAGATCTTTTGCAACAGGCTTAGGGCGACCCATCTCGGCAGTAAGGACAAGTCGTCGCCGACGTTTTCGTTCTGATATTGGGACCAGGTATGGAGCCGAAGTTGATGGTTGATCAGCTGGATCAGATGTTGATCCTTGATCTGTTCGTGATGTAGATGCAGTCAACGGAGTTGTAGCAGAGGGTGGAGAAAGGCTTTTCTTCTTCCTTTTGGGAACGTCGGGCAAAGTTGACTTGTATGATGGAATGAAATTGAGAAGCACAGGCGCTTTCCTTTTATGGACTGGTAAGTCCAGAAGTTTCTTCAAGTCCTTGCTAGGGACAAAGGATTGGCGAAAATTTTTCAGTGGCTGACGAACAGCTGCAAGAAGAACAGACGTCAGAAATAGACAAAGTATTTAAGACTTTGAAAGAAAACAGGCAAAGCTGAATACTGGGCTCTTACCCTTGCCCTCTAAAACTGATCGGGGAAGAGGGTAGAAATGGATGTCCTCGTCTGGAGCAAACTCCCAATTTCCCGAGGTAATGAGATAGTCATCTCCAGCCCCCTTGTTGGAGTCTGGGAGGTCGGCTACGATTTTGAATTCTGTAGACCTCGGCTTAAGGTAATAAATATAGCCTTTTTCTTTCAAATTAAGGGCACACATGGTATAGCAATACTAGATATCGGCTAGGGTGATCCTAGCGTTTTCCTGTTTAGCTAAGGCTATGGCACCAAAGATCACTCGATAGGAGTTGATTGCCAGTTGCATGGGGTTCAACTTATAATAGTGAAGAATCTCACGAAAAAGGATGTTGAGTGGAAGCCGAAGTCCGCACTTAGTAAAAGCTACAATGGGAAAGGGCATGGAGTTTTCTGTAGGCATGATGGAGTCATCATCCCCAGCCAGCCTCAGATGGATATCGGCAGGGATGGAGAACTCTTGTCTAAAGTACTCAAGTTTGGTCGGGGTATCTACCCTATGTCTCTACATACCCATGATATCGGCCTGAATTAGAAGGGTTGAAATTCAAAAAGAAGATGTTTCTTATTGATGGGACCTCGGCAAAAACCTAGATTTGGGCTGGTACAGAAATTTGTAAGGAATGTTTCAATTTTGCCCTAAATCGTGGGTTCTACAAACAAATCCCAAACCTAAAACTATGGAGATGAGGATCAAAGGCACAGATCTGGAAAAGACACAAAAAACAGAAAGCAAGAATGGAATTTCAGAATCAAGAACAGAGATGGTTTATCAAGAGCATAAAGAATACAAGAAATACAGGGCCAAGATTAGTGACAAAGATACAGGGAAGTAGTGAAACAATGTGTGTGTTCAAGATATGGGCAAGGGCAAAATCATGGGAAGGACACAGTCAAGTGTATGAATCGCAAATTAAAAGTTTCAATAGATGCAGTAAAGGCAACAAGTAATGAAGAATGTCAACAGAATTGAAAACGAAAGGAACAGTAGCTTACCAGAAAAAAGTGAAGCCGGTATGAAGATTGCCGAAGTCAGACGACAGTTACAGATGTAACGAGAACGACGAAAGCTTCACAGGAATGGAGAACGGAAGACAATTGTACAGCTTGGAGCTTGAGCAATGGCAGATTCGAAAGAAAGAGTTTAGAGAGAGAAAAAACAAGAGAAATCAGATGCAAAAGTAGAAAAATGAAGAAAGGGGGAAAGGTTTTGTCAAAAATGAAAACGGCGGCAAAAAATAATCAATACGCCTAGAAGAACGTATACTTCAGACGGTGCACGTGAGAAAGAGACGGCTTATGGGCGCGTCACAGGTACAAACCAGTAAGAAAGAAACGCGTGATTAAAAATGGTTGAATTATGGTGTATGACAGCTCATACGTGTGGAAGGGTTCTTGAAATTCTTGTTCTTCAATAAAAGGATATCGGCCAAAATAATGATCTCGGCTGAGATACTGAAAACCGACGTACTGGAAAAACGGAATGATATAGGTTCCATCACCTCAAATGCCGAGCAGTTGTCGGGATATATTTTCTGAATACCAACACGTGGCAGGGTGACGTCGACGTGTCAGCCGAGGTGCCACGTGTCCTGGTCGTGACGCTGAGGTGATCTCGGCAAGGCCAAGGTTATCTCTGAAGATATCGGAATCCGAGATAAGAGGATAAAAGATAAGGGACAAGAGTCCTTGAATAAAGAGGAGATTTAGCCAAGATAAGGATAAAGCTCTTAGAGAGTTTATCTTTATCTCTTGAGGAGTCCAAAGTGAGTACTGAATTAGAGTCCATAGAAGTGAGGCTTCTAGTGGGACTATGATTAAGTAAACTATAAAATAGAGGCACTCCCGTGGGTCTAAGGTACGCAATTTATGCTTTTGATACTCAAGCTTGCACTTGATTATCTTTGGGAGATATACTGACTTGATCGTCGGAGTGCCCCCGGGTGGTTGAACTACCGCCGGAGACTTCTCTTTCTGTTGCAGGTTAACTAGAGGCCATCTATTCTGTCAATGCTTTTCCAGCTGATTACTAGGCGGGCAGTGTGATCAGAAAATCACTCACACAATATTAAATGCTTAGAATATTGTTTTCAGATGTTTGTGCATGGTGTTCTTGTGCTTGAATGAAAGAAGTTGAGTTTTGATTGCTTCATTGTTAGTATTCTCTCTTTGTTGTAGAAAAGTCACATATCTCTACCTATAGACAGAGTTTGAATATTTCATTAATAACTAAAAATATAGAAAAATGATCTCACTTCTGTAAATTGATTTTGAAACTAGACAAAATTCTCTACAAAAACCCTAAAGAGGCCGAGTTCAGAAAAAATCTAAAAATGCCATTTTGATAGTTATCTTTAAAATAAATCAAATCTGAAAATTTATAAATTTTAGTAATTTTATACTCTTATTTGTTTGGATGTGCCTCTTATTGTTTGTTCAAACTTTTGTATAACATCTATGTATGTTTTGACTATATCTCTTTATATTTTTGTCCTAAAATGCCTATATTTGTATAGTAAATGTTATTTCGATCGTTGTTCTAACCTTAACATAACACACCTAATTCAATGGGAAACTTAATAAGGGTGGTATTGGATTTTCAATCAATAAGGTAAATTTTGTAAGATAATGGCATGTTGATTTCAAGTATTGATTGATGGGATGTATTTCCTATTCGGGGGTTAAGTATTGTGCAAGTGTGTTTTCGAACCCTAATGTGACACAGGAGGTATTTTGGCTACTTAACGGATTTGGGCGGTATAAGGGTAGCAGTGAGCGTTTCACACAAGAAGAGTATCCCTAGAATCCTATTCCCTTGGGGCAGACCATGATGTCACCACTTGGGTATATAACCTAGGTGCGTGGGTATCATTGATAATTGTATGGTAAGCGACGCACTAGTGGTTATGCAATAAATGATGCATTGGTATTTGTTTAACTAAGGGGAAGTCAGAATTGCCCGTAGCCAGTGT
>NW_021024556.1:2844436-2884257 GCF_004153795.1 Camellia sinensis
GATATCTTGCGCACCTCATCGCGCACCTCATCGCATTGTTTTGTGCACATTACTTGCATTTTGCATGGTTTTTGTCGCGATATCTTGCGCACCTCATCGCGCACCTCATCGCATTGTTTTGTGCACATTACTTGCATTTTGCATGGTTTTTGTCGCGATATCTTGCGCACCTCATCGCGCACCTCATCGCATTGTTTTGTGCACATTACTTGCATTTTGCATGGTTTTTGTCGCGATATCTTGCGCACCTCATCGCGCACCTCATCGCATTGTTTTGTGCACATTACTTGCATTTTGCATGGTTTTTGTCGCGATATCTTGCGCACCTCATCGCGCACCTCATCGCATTGTTTTGTGCACATTACTTGCATTTTGCATGGTTTTTGTCGCGATATCTTGCGCACCTCATCGCGCACCTCATCGCATTGTTTTGTGCACATTACTTGCATTTTGCATGGTTTTTGTCGCGATATCTTGCGCACCTCATCGCGCACCTCATCGCATTGTTTTGTGCACATTACTTGCATTTTGCATGGTTTTTGTCGCGATATCTTGCGCACCTCATCGCGCACCTCATCGCATTGTTTTGTGCACATTACTTGCATTTTGCATGGTTTTTGTCGCGATATCTTGCGCACCTCATCGCGCACCTCATCGCATTGTTTTGTGCACATTACTTGCATTTTGCATGGTTTTTGTCGCGATATCTTGCGCACCTCATCGCGCACCTCATCGCATTGTTTTGTGCACATTACTTGCATTTTGCATGGTTTTTGTCGCGATATCTTGCGCACCTCATCGCGCACCTCATCGCATTGTTTTGTGCACATTACTTGCATTTTGCATGGTTTTTGTCGCGATATCTTGCGCACCTCATCGCGCACCTCATCGCATTGTTTTGTGCACATTACTTGCATTTTGCATGGTTTTTGTCGCGATATCTTGCGCACCTCATCGCGCACCTCATCGCATTGTTTTGTGCACATTACTTGCATTTTGCATGGTTTTTGTCGCGATATCTTGCGCACCTCATCGCGCACCTCATCGCATTGTTTTGTGCACATTACTTGCATTTTGCATGGTTTTTGTCGCGATATCTTGCGCACCTCATCGCGCACCTCATCGCATTGTTTTGTGCACATTACTTGCATTTTGCATGGTTTTTGTCGCGATATCTTGCGCACCTCATCGCGCACCTCATCGCATTGTTTTGTGCACATTACTTGCATTTTGCATGGTTTTTGTCGCGATATCTTGCGCACCTCATCGCGCACCTCATCGCATTGTTTTGTGCACATTACTTGCATTTTGCATGGTTTTTGTCGCGATATCTTGCGCACCTCATCGCGCACCTCATCGCATTGTTTTGTGCACATTACTTGCATTTTGCATGGTTTTTGTCGCGATATCTTGCGCACCTCATCGCGCACCTCATCGCATTGTTTTGTGCACATTACTTGCATTTTGCATGGTTTTTGTCGCGATATCTTGCGCACCTCATCGCGCACCTCATCGCATTGTTTTGTGCACATTACTTGCATTTTGCATGGTTTTTGTCGCGATATCTTGCGCACCTCATCGCGCACCTCATCGCATTGTTTTGTGCACATTACTTGCATTTTGCATGGTTTTTGTCGCGATATCTTGCGCACCTCATCGCGCACCTCATCGCATTGTTTTGTGCACATTACTTGCATTTTGCATGGTTTTTGTCGCGATATCTTGCGCACCTCATCGCGCACCTCATCGCATTGTTTTGTGCACATTACTTGCATTTTGCATGGTTTTTGTCGCGATATCTTGCGCACCTCATCGCGCACCTCATCGCATTGTTTTGTGCACATTACTTGCATTTTGCATGGTTTTTGTCGCGATATCTTGCGCACCTCATCGCGCACCTCATCGCATTGTTTTGTGCACATTACTTGCATTTTGCATGGTTTTTGTCGCGATATCTTGCGCACCTCATCGCGCACCTCATCGCATTGTTTTGTGCACATTACTTGCATTTTGCATGGTTTTTGTCGCGATATCTTGCGCACCTCATCGCGCACCTCATCGCATTGTTTTGTGCACATTACTTGCATTTTGCATGGTTTTTGTCGCGATATCTTGCGCACCTCATCGCGCACCTCATCGCATTGTTTTGTGCACATTACTTGCATTTTGCATGGTTTTTGTCGCGATATCTTGCGCACCTCATCGCGCACCTCATCGCATTGTTTTGTGCACATTACTTGCATTTTGCATGGTTTTTGTCGCGATATCTTGCGCACCTCATCGCGCACCTCATCGCATTGTTTTGTGCACATTACTTGCATTTTGCATGGTTTTTGTCGCGATATCTTGCGCACCTCATCGCGCACCTCATCGCATTGTTTTGTGCACATTACTTGCATTTTGCATGGTTTTTGTCGCGATATCTTGCGCACCTCATCGCGCACCTCATCGCATTGTTTTGTGCACATTACTTGCATTTTGCATGGTTTTTGTCGCGATATCTTGCGCACCTCATCGCGCACCTCATCGCATTGTTTTGTGCACATTACTTGCATTTTGCATGGTTTTTGTCGCGATATCTTGCGCACCTCATCGCGCACCTCATCGCATTGTTTTGTGCACATTACTTGCATTTTGCATGGTTTTTGTCGCGATATCTTGCGCACCTCATCGCGCACCTCATCGCATTGTTTTGTGCACATTACTTGCATTTTGCATGGTTTTTGTCGCGATATCTTGCGCACCTCATCGCGCACCTCATCGCATTGTTTTGTGCACATTACTTGCATTTTGCATGGTTTTTGTCGCGATATCTTGCGCACCTCATCGCGCACCTCATCGCATTGTTTTGTGCACATTACTTGCATTTTGCATGGTTTTTGTCGCGATATCTTGCGCACCTCATCGCGCACCTCATCGCATTGTTTTGTGCACATTACTTGCATTTTGCATGGTTTTTGTCGCGATATCTTGCGCACCTCATCGCGCACCTCATCGCATTGTTTTGTGCACATTACTTGCATTTTGCATGGTTTTTGTCGCGATATCTTGCGCACCTCATCGCGCACCTCATCGCATTGTTTTGTGCACATTACTTGCATTTTGCATGGTTTTTGTCGCGATATCTTGCGCACCTCATCGCGCACCTCATCGCATTGTTTTGTGCACATTACTTGCATTTTGCATGGTTTTTGTCGCGATATCTTGCGCACCTCATCGCGCACCTCATCGCATTGTTTTGTGCACATTACTTGCATTTTGCATGGTTTTTGTCGCGATATCTTGCGCACCTCATCGCGCACCTCATCGCATTGTTTTGTGCACATTACTTGCATTTTGCATGGTTTTTGTCGCGATATCTTGCGCACCTCATCGCGCACCTCATCGCATTGTTTTGTGCACATTACTTGCATTTTGCATGGTTTTTGTCGCGATATCTTGCGCACCTCATCGCGCACCTCATCGCATTGTTTTGTGCACATTACTTGCATTTTGCATGGTTTTTGTCGCGATATCTTGCGCACCTCATCGCGCACCTCATCGCATTGTTTTGTGCACATTACTTGCATTTTGCATGGTTTTTGTCGCGATATCTTGCGCACCTCATCGCGCACCTCATCGCATTGTTTTGTGCACATTACTTGCATTTTGCATGGTTTTTGTCGCGATATCTTGCGCACCTCATCGCGCACCTCATCGCATTGTTTTGTGCACATTACTTGCATTTTGCATGGTTTTTGTCGCGATATCTTGCGCACCTCATCGCGCACCTCATCGCATTGTTTTGTGCACATTACTTGCATTTTGCATGGTTTTTGTCGCGATATCTTGCGCACCTCATCGCGCACCTCATCGCATTGTTTTGTGCACATTACTTGCATTTTGCATGGTTTTTGTCGCGATATCTTGCGCACCTCATCGCGCACCTCATCGCATTGTTTTGTGCACATTACTTGCATTTTGCATGGTTTTTGTCGCGATATCTTGCGCACCTCATCGCGCACCTCATCGCATTGTTTTGTGCACATTACTTGCATTTTGCATGGTTTTTGTCGCGATATCTTGCGCACCTCATCGCGCACCTCATCGCATTGTTTTGTGCACATTACTTGCATTTTGCATGGTTTTTGTCGCGATATCTTGCGCACCTCATCGCGCACCTCATCGCATTGTTTTGTGCACATTACTTGCATTTTGCATGGTTTTTGTCGCGATATCTTGCGCACCTCATCGCGCACCTCATCGCATTGTTTTGTGCACATTACTTGCATTTTGCATGGTTTTTGTCGCGATATCTTGCGCACCTCATCGCGCACCTCATCGCATTGTTTTGTGCACATTACTTGCATTTTGCATGGTTTTTGTCGCGATATCTTGCGCACCTCATCGCGCACCTCATCGCATTGTTTTGTGCACATTACTTGCATTTTGCATGGTTTTTGTCGCGATATCTTGCGCACCTCATCGCGCACCTCATCGCATTGTTTTGTGCACATTACTTGCATTTTGCATGGTTTTTGTCGCGATATCTTGCGCACCTCATCGCGCACCTCATCGCATTGTTTTGTGCACATTACTTGCATTTTGCATGGTTTTTGTCGCGATATCTTGCGCACCTCATCGCGCACCTCATCGCATTGTTTTGTGCACATTACTTGCATTTTGCATGGTTTTTGTCGCGATATCTTGCGCACCTCATCGCGCACCTCATCGCATTGTTTTGTGCACATTACTTGCATTTTGCATGGTTTTTGTCGCGATATCTTGCGCACCTCATCGCGCACCTCATCGCATTGTTTTGTGCACATTACTTGCATTTTGCATGGTTTTTGTCGCGATATCTTGCGCACCTCATCGCGCACCTCATCGCATTGTTTTGTGCACATTACTTGCATTTTGCATGGTTTTTGTCGCGATATCTTGCGCACCTCATCGCGCACCTCATCGCATTGTTTTGTGCACATTACTTGCATTTTGCATGGTTTTTGTCGCGATATCTTGCGCACCTCATCGCGCACCTCATCGCATTGTTTTGTGCACATTACTTGCATTTTGCATGGTTTTTGTCGCGATATCTTGCGCACCTCATCGCGCACCTCATCGCATTGTTTTGTGCACATTACTTGCATTTTGCATGGTTTTTGTCGCGATATCTTGCGCACCTCATCGCGCACCTCATCGCATTGTTTTGTGCACATTACTTGCATTTTGCATGGTTTTTGTCGCGATATCTTGCGCACCTCATCGCGCACCTCATCGCATTGTTTTGTGCACATTACTTGCATTTTGCATGGTTTTTGTCGCGATATCTTGCGCACCTCATCGCGCACCTCATCGCATTGTTTTGTGCACATTACTTGCATTTTGCATGGTTTTTGTCGCGATATCTTGCGCACCTCATCGCGCACCTCATCGCATTGTTTTGTGCACATTACTTGCATTTTGCATGGTTTTTGTCGCGATATCTTGCGCACCTCATCGCGCACCTCATCGCATTGTTTTGTGCACATTACTTGCATTTTGCATGGTTTTTGTCGCGATATCTTGCGCACCTCATCGCGCACCTCATCGCATTGTTTTGTGCACATTACTTGCATTTTGCATGGTTTTTGTCGCGATATCTTGCGCACCTCATCGCGCACCTCATCGCATTGTTTTGTGCACATTACTTGCATTTTGCATGGTTTTTGTCGCGATATCTTGCGCACCTCATCGCGCACCTCATCGCATTGTTTTGTGCACATTACTTGCATTTTGCATGGTTTTTGTCGCGATATCTTGCGCACCTCATCGCGCACCTCATCGCATTGTTTTGTGCACATTACTTGCATTTTGCATGGTTTTTGTCGCGATATCTTGCGCACCTCATCGCGCACCTCATCGCATTGTTTTGTGCACATTACTTGCATTTTGCATGGTTTTTGTCGCGATATCTTGCGCACCTCATCGCGCACCTCATCGCATTGTTTTGTGCACATTACTTGCATTTTGCATGGTTTTTGTCGCGATATCTTGCGCACCTCATCGCGCACCTCATCGCATTGTTTTGTGCACATTACTTGCATTTTGCATGGTTTTTGTCGCGATATCTTGCGCACCTCATCGCGCACCTCATCGCATTGTTTTGTGCACATTACTTGCATTTTGCATGGTTTTTGTCGCGATATCTTGCGCACCTCATCGCGCACCTCATCGCATTGTTTTGTGCACATTACTTGCATTTTGCATGGTTTTTGTCGCGATATCTTGCGCACCTCATCGCGCACCTCATCGCATTGTTTTGTGCACATTACTTGCATTTTGCATGGTTTTTGTCGCGATATCTTGCGCACCTCATCGCGCACCTCATCGCATTGTTTTGTGCACATTACTTGCATTTTGCATGGTTTTTGTCGCGATATCTTGCGCACCTCATCGCGCACCTCATCGCATTGTTTTGTGCACATTACTTGCATTTTGCATGGTTTTTGTCGCGATATCTTGCGCACCTCATCGCGCACCTCATCGCATTGTTTTGTGCACATTACTTGCATTTTGCATGGTTTTTGTCGCGATATCTTGCGCACCTCATCGCGCACCTCATCGCATTGTTTTGTGCACATTACTTGCATTTTGCATGGTTTTTGTCGCGATATCTTGCGCACCTCATCGCGCACCTCATCGCATTGTTTTGTGCACATTACTTGCATTTTGCATGGTTTTTGTCGCGATATCTTGCGCACCTCATCGCGCACCTCATCGCATTGTTTTGTGCACATTACTTGCATTTTGCATGGTTTTTGTCGCGATATCTTGCGCACCTCATCGCGCACCTCATCGCATTGTTTTGTGCACATTACTTGCATTTTGCATGGTTTTTGTCGCGATATCTTGCGCACCTCATCGCGCACCTCATCGCATTGTTTTGTGCACATTACTTGCATTTTGCATGGTTTTTGTCGCGATATCTTGCGCACCTCATCGCGCACCTCATCGCATTGTTTTGTGCACATTACTTGCATTTTGCATGGTTTTTGTCGCGATATCTTGCGCACCTCATCGCGCACCTCATCGCATTGTTTTGTGCACATTACTTGCATTTTGCATGGTTTTTGTCGCGATATCTTGCGCACCTCATCGCGCACCTCATCGCATTGTTTTGTGCACATTACTTGCATTTTGCATGGTTTTTGTCGCGATATCTTGCGCACCTCATCGCGCACCTCATCGCATTGTTTTGTGCACATTACTTGCATTTTGCATGGTTTTTGTCGCGATATCTTGCGCACCTCATCGCGCACCTCATCGCATTGTTTTGTGCACATTACTTGCATTTTGCATGGTTTTTGTCGCGATATCTTGCGCACCTCATCGCGCACCTCATCGCATTGTTTTGTGCACATTACTTGCATTTTGCATGGTTTTTGTCGCGATATCTTGCGCACCTCATCGCGCACCTCATCGCATTGTTTTGTGCACATTACTTGCATTTTGCATGGTTTTTGTCGCGATATCTTGCGCACCTCATCGCGCACCTCATCGCATTGTTTTGTGCACATTACTTGCATTTTGCATGGTTTTTGTCGCGATATCTTGCGCACCTCATCGCGCACCTCATCGCATTGTTTTGTGCACATTACTTGCATTTTGCATGGTTTTTGTCGCGATATCTTGCGCACCTCATCGCGCACCTCATCGCATTGTTTTGTGCACATTACTTGCATTTTGCATGGTTTTTGTCGCGATATCTTGCGCACCTCATCGCGCACCTCATCGCATTGTTTTGTGCACATTACTTGCATTTTGCATGGTTTTTGTCGCGATATCTTGCGCACCTCATCGCGCACCTCATCGCATTGTTTTGTGCACATTACTTGCATTTTGCATGGTTTTTGTCGCGATATCTTGCGCACCTCATCGCGCACCTCATCGCATTGTTTTGTGCACATTACTTGCATTTTGCATGGTTTTTGTCGCGATATCTTGCGCACCTCATCGCGCACCTCATCGCATTGTTTTGTGCACATTACTTGCATTTTGCATGGTTTTTGTCGCGATATCTTGCGCACCTCATCGCGCACCTCATCGCATTGTTTTGTGCACATTACTTGCATTTTGCATGGTTTTTGTCGCGATATCTTGCGCACCTCATCGCGCACCTCATCGCATTGTTTTGTGCACATTACTTGCATTTTGCATGGTTTTTGTCGCGATATCTTGCGCACCTCATCGCGCACCTCATCGCATTGTTTTGTGCACATTACTTGCATTTTGCATGGTTTTTGTCGCGATATCTTGCGCACCTCATCGCGCACCTCATCGCATTGTTTTGTGCACATTACTTGCATTTTGCATGGTTTTTGTCGCGATATCTTGCGCACCTCATCGCGCACCTCATCGCATTGTTTTGTGCACATTACTTGCATTTTGCATGGTTTTTGTCGCGATATCTTGCGCACCTCATCGCGCACCTCATCGCATTGTTTTGTGCACATTACTTGCATTTTGCATGGTTTTTGTCGCGATATCTTGCGCACCTCATCGCGCACCTCATCGCATTGTTTTGTGCACATTACTTGCATTTTGCATGGTTTTTGTCGCGATATCTTGCGCACCTCATCGCGCACCTCATCGCATTGTTTTGTGCACATTACTTGCATTTTGCATGGTTTTTGTCGCGATATCTTGCGCACCTCATCGCGCACCTCATCGCATTGTTTTGTGCACATTACTTGCATTTTGCATGGTTTTTGTCGCGATATCTTGCGCACCTCATCGCGCACCTCATCGCATTGTTTTGTGCACATTACTTGCATTTTGCATGGTTTTTGTCGCGATATCTTGCGCACCTCATCGCGCACCTCATCGCATTGTTTTGTGCACATTACTTGCATTTTGCATGGTTTTTGTCGCGATATCTTGCGCACCTCATCGCGCACCTCATCGCATTGTTTTGTGCACATTACTTGCATTTTGCATGGTTTTTGTCGCGATATCTTGCGCACCTCATCGCGCACCTCATCGCATTGTTTTGTGCACATTACTTGCATTTTGCATGGTTTTTGTCGCGATATCTTGCGCACCTCATCGCGCACCTCATCGCATTGTTTTGTGCACATTACTTGCATTTTGCATGGTTTTTGTCGCGATATCTTGCGCACCTCATCGCGCACCTCATCGCATTGTTTTGTGCACATTACTTGCATTTTGCATGGTTTTTGTCGCGATATCTTGCGCACCTCATCGCGCACCTCATCGCATTGTTTTGTGCACATTACTTGCATTTTGCATGGTTTTTGTCGCGATATCTTGCGCACCTCATCGCGCACCTCATCGCATTGTTTTGTGCACATTACTTGCATTTTGCATGGTTTTTGTCGCGATATCTTGCGCACCTCATCGCGCACCTCATCGCATTGTTTTGTGCACATTACTTGCATTTTGCATGGTTTTTGTCGCGATATCTTGCGCACCTCATCGCGCACCTCATCGCATTGTTTTGTGCACATTACTTGCATTTTGCATGGTTTTTGTCGCGATATCTTGCGCACCTCATCGCGCACCTCATCGCATTGTTTTGTGCACATTACTTGCATTTTGCATGGTTTTTGTCGCGATATCTTGCGCACCTCATCGCGCACCTCATCGCATTGTTTTGTGCACATTACTTGCATTTTGCATGGTTTTTGTCGCGATATCTTGCGCACCTCATCGCGCACCTCATCGCATTGTTTTGTGCACATTACTTGCATTTTGCATGGTTTTTGTCGCGATATCTTGCGCACCTCATCGCGCACCTCATCGCATTGTTTTGTGCACATTACTTGCATTTTGCATGGTTTTTGTCGCGATATCTTGCGCACCTCATCGCGCACCTCATCGCATTGTTTTGTGCACATTACTTGCATTTTGCATGGTTTTTGTCGCGATATCTTGCGCACCTCATCGCGCACCTCATCGCATTGTTTTGTGCACATTACTTGCATTTTGCATGGTTTTTGTCGCGATATCTTGCGCACCTCATCGCGCACCTCATCGCATTGTTTTGTGCACATTACTTGCATTTTGCATGGTTTTTGTCGCGATATCTTGCGCACCTCATCGCGCACCTCATCGCATTGTTTTGTGCACATTACTTGCATTTTGCATGGTTTTTGTCGCGATATCTTGCGCACCTCATCGCGCACCTCATCGCATTGTTTTGTGCACATTACTTGCATTTTGCATGGTTTTTGTCGCGATATCTTGCGCACCTCATCGCGCACCTCATCGCATTGTTTTGTGCACATTACTTGCATTTTGCATGGTTTTTGTCGCGATATCTTGCGCACCTCATCGCGCACCTCATCGCATTGTTTTGTGCACATTACTTGCATTTTGCATGGTTTTTGTCGCGATATCTTGCGCACCTCATCGCGCACCTCATCGCATTGTTTTGTGCACATTACTTGCATTTTGCATGGTTTTTGTCGCGATATCTTGCGCACCTCATCGCGCACCTCATCGCATTGTTTTGTGCACATTACTTGCATTTTGCATGGTTTTTGTCGCGATATCTTGCGCACCTCATCGCGCACCTCATCGCATTGTTTTGTGCACATTACTTGCATTTTGCATGGTTTTTGTCGCGATATCTTGCGCACCTCATCGCGCACCTCATCGCATTGTTTTGTGCACATTACTTGCATTTTGCATGGTTTTTGTCGCGATATCTTGCGCACCTCATCGCGCACCTCATCGCATTGTTTTGTGCACATTACTTGCATTTTGCATGGTTTTTGTCGCGATATCTTGCGCACCTCATCGCGCACCTCATCGCATTGTTTTGTGCACATTACTTGCATTTTGCATGGTTTTTGTCGCGATATCTTGCGCACCTCATCGCGCACCTCATCGCATTGTTTTGTGCACATTACTTGCATTTTGCATGGTTTTTGTCGCGATATCTTGCGCACCTCATCGCGCACCTCATCGCATTGTTTTGTGCACATTACTTGCATTTTGCATGGTTTTTGTCGCGATATCTTGCGCACCTCATCGCGCACCTCATCGCATTGTTTTGTGCACATTACTTGCATTTTGCATGGTTTTTGTCGCGATATCTTGCGCACCTCATCGCGCACCTCATCGCATTGTTTTGTGCACATTACTTGCATTTTGCATGGTTTTTGTCGCGATATCTTGCGCACCTCATCGCGCACCTCATCGCATTGTTTTGTGCACATTACTTGCATTTTGCATGGTTTTTGTCGCGATATCTTGCGCACCTCATCGCGCACCTCATCGCATTGTTTTGTGCACATTACTTGCATTTTGCATGGTTTTTGTCGCGATATCTTGCGCACCTCATCGCGCACCTCATCGCATTGTTTTGTGCACATTACTTGCATTTTGCATGGTTTTTGTCGCGATATCTTGCGCACCTCATCGCGCACCTCATCGCATTGTTTTGTGCACATTACTTGCATTTTGCATGGTTTTTGTCGCGATATCTTGCGCACCTCATCGCGCACCTCATCGCATTGTTTTGTGCACATTACTTGCATTTTGCATGGTTTTTGTCGCGATATCTTGCGCACCTCATCGCGCACCTCATCGCATTGTTTTGTGCACATTACTTGCATTTTGCATGGTTTTTGTCGCGATATCTTGCGCACCTCATCGCGCACCTCATCGCATTGTTTTGTGCACATTACTTGCATTTTGCATGGTTTTTGTCGCGATATCTTGCGCACCTCATCGCGCACCTCATCGCATTGTTTTGTGCACATTACTTGCATTTTGCATGGTTTTTGTCGCGATATCTTGCGCACCTCATCGCGCACCTCATCGCATTGTTTTGTGCACATTACTTGCATTTTGCATGGTTTTTGTCGCGATATCTTGCGCACCTCATCGCGCACCTCATCGCATTGTTTTGTGCACATTACTTGCATTTTGCATGGTTTTTGTCGCGATATCTTGCGCACCTCATCGCGCACCTCATCGCATTGTTTTGTGCACATTACTTGCATTTTGCATGGTTTTTGTCGCGATATCTTGCGCACCTCATCGCGCACCTCATCGCATTGTTTTGTGCACATTACTTGCATTTTGCATGGTTTTTGTCGCGATATCTTGCGCACCTCATCGCGCACCTCATCGCATTGTTTTGTGCACATTACTTGCATTTTGCATGGTTTTTGTCGCGATATCTTGCGCACCTCATCGCGCACCTCATCGCATTGTTTTGTGCACATTACTTGCATTTTGCATGGTTTTTGTCGCGATATCTTGCGCACCTCATCGCGCACCTCATCGCATTGTTTTGTGCACATTACTTGCATTTTGCATGGTTTTTGTCGCGATATCTTGCGCACCTCATCGCGCACCTCATCGCATTGTTTTGTGCACATTACTTGCATTTTGCATGGTTTTTGTCGCGATATCTTGCGCACCTCATCGCGCACCTCATCGCATTGTTTTGTGCACATTACTTGCATTTTGCATGGTTTTTGTCGCGATATCTTGCGCACCTCATCGCGCACCTCATCGCATTGTTTTGTGCACATTACTTGCATTTTGCATGGTTTTTGTCGCGATATCTTGCGCACCTCATCGCGCACCTCATCGCATTGTTTTGTGCACATTACTTGCATTTTGCATGGTTTTTGTCGCGATATCTTGCGCACCTCATCGCGCACCTCATCGCATTGTTTTGTGCACATTACTTGCATTTTGCATGGTTTTTGTCGCGATATCTTGCGCACCTCATCGCGCACCTCATCGCATTGTTTTGTGCACATTACTTGCATTTTGCATGGTTTTTGTCGCGATATCTTGCGCACCTCATCGCGCACCTCATCGCATTGTTTTGTGCACATTACTTGCATTTTGCATGGTTTTTGTCGCGATATCTTGCGCACCTCATCGCGCACCTCATCGCATTGTTTTGTGCACATTACTTGCATTTTGCATGGTTTTTGTCGCGATATCTTGCGCACCTCATCGCGCACCTCATCGCATTGTTTTGTGCACATTACTTGCATTTTGCATGGTTTTTGTCGCGATATCTTGCGCACCTCATCGCGCACCTCATCGCATTGTTTTGTGCACATTACTTGCATTTTGCATGGTTTTTGTCGCGATATCTTGCGCACCTCATCGCGCACCTCATCGCATTGTTTTGTGCACATTACTTGCATTTTGCATGGTTTTTGTCGCGATATCTTGCGCACCTCATCGCGCACCTCATCGCATTGTTTTGTGCACATTACTTGCATTTTGCATGGTTTTTGTCGCGATATCTTGCGCACCTCATCGCGCACCTCATCGCATTGTTTTGTGCACATTACTTGCATTTTGCATGGTTTTTGTCGCGATATCTTGCGCACCTCATCGCGCACCTCATCGCATTGTTTTGTGCACATTACTTGCATTTTGCATGGTTTTTGTCGCGATATCTTGCGCACCTCATCGCGCACCTCATCGCATTGTTTTGTGCACATTACTTGCATTTTGCATGGTTTTTGTCGCGATATCTTGCGCACCTCATCGCGCACCTCATCGCATTGTTTTGTGCACATTACTTGCATTTTGCATGGTTTTTGTCGCGATATCTTGCGCACCTCATCGCGCACCTCATCGCATTGTTTTGTGCACATTACTTGCATTTTGCATGGTTTTTGTCGCGATATCTTGCGCACCTCATCGCGCACCTCATCGCATTGTTTTGTGCACATTACTTGCATTTTGCATGGTTTTTGTCGCGATATCTTGCGCACCTCATCGCGCACCTCATCGCATTGTTTTGTGCACATTACTTGCATTTTGCATGGTTTTTGTCGCGATATCTTGCGCACCTCATCGCGCACCTCATCGCATTGTTTTGTGCACATTACTTGCATTTTGCATGGTTTTTGTCGCGATATCTTGCGCACCTCATCGCGCACCTCATCGCATTGTTTTGTGCACATTACTTGCATTTTGCATGGTTTTTGTCGCGATATCTTGCGCACCTCATCGCGCACCTCATCGCATTGTTTTGTGCACATTACTTGCATTTTGCATGGTTTTTGTCGCGATATCTTGCGCACCTCATCGCGCACCTCATCGCATTGTTTTGTGCACATTACTTGCATTTTGCATGGTTTTTGTCGCGATATCTTGCGCACCTCATCGCGCACCTCATCGCATTGTTTTGTGCACATTACTTGCATTTTGCATGGTTTTTGTCGCGATATCTTGCGCACCTCATCGCGCACCTCATCGCATTGTTTTGTGCACATTACTTGCATTTTGCATGGTTTTTGTCGCGATATCTTGCGCACCTCATCGCGCACCTCATCGCATTGTTTTGTGCACATTACTTGCATTTTGCATGGTTTTTGTCGCGATATCTTGCGCACCTCATCGCGCACCTCATCGCATTGTTTTGTGCACATTACTTGCATTTTGCATGGTTTTTGTCGCGATATCTTGCGCACCTCATCGCGCACCTCATCGCATTGTTTTGTGCACATTACTTGCATTTTGCATGGTTTTTGTCGCGATATCTTGCGCACCTCATCGCGCACCTCATCGCATTGTTTTGTGCACATTACTTGCATTTTGCATGGTTTTTGTCGCGATATCTTGCGCACCTCATCGCGCACCTCATCGCATTGTTTTGTGCACATTACTTGCATTTTGCATGGTTTTTGTCGCGATATCTTGCGCACCTCATCGCGCACCTCATCGCATTGTTTTGTGCACATTACTTGCATTTTGCATGGTTTTTGTCGCGATATCTTGCGCACCTCATCGCGCACCTCATCGCATTGTTTTGTGCACATTACTTGCATTTTGCATGGTTTTTGTCGCGATATCTTGCGCACCTCATCGCGCACCTCATCGCATTGTTTTGTGCACATTACTTGCATTTTGCATGGTTTTTGTCGCGATATCTTGCGCACCTCATCGCGCACCTCATCGCATTGTTTTGTGCACATTACTTGCATTTTGCATGGTTTTTGTCGCGATATCTTGCGCACCTCATCGCGCACCTCATCGCATTGTTTTGTGCACATTACTTGCATTTTGCATGGTTTTTGTCGCGATATCTTGCGCACCTCATCGCGCACCTCATCGCATTGTTTTGTGCACATTACTTGCATTTTGCATGGTTTTTGTCGCGATATCTTGCGCACCTCATCGCGCACCTCATCGCATTGTTTTGTGCACATTACTTGCATTTTGCATGGTTTTTGTCGCGATATCTTGCGCACCTCATCGCGCACCTCATCGCATTGTTTTGTGCACATTACTTGCATTTTGCATGGTTTTTGTCGCGATATCTTGCGCACCTCATCGCGCACCTCATCGCATTGTTTTGTGCACATTACTTGCATTTTGCATGGTTTTTGTCGCGATATCTTGCGCACCTCATCGCGCACCTCATCGCATTGTTTTGTGCACATTACTTGCATTTTGCATGGTTTTTGTCGCGATATCTTGCGCACCTCATCGCGCACCTCATCGCATTGTTTTGTGCACATTACTTGCATTTTGCATGGTTTTTGTCGCGATATCTTGCGCACCTCATCGCGCACCTCATCGCATTGTTTTGTGCACATTACTTGCATTTTGCATGGTTTTTGTCGCGATATCTTGCGCACCTCATCGCGCACCTCATCGCATTGTTTTGTGCACATTACTTGCATTTTGCATGGTTTTTGTCGCGATATCTTGCGCACCTCATCGCGCACCTCATCGCATTGTTTTGTGCACATTACTTGCATTTTGCATGGTTTTTGTCGCGATATCTTGCGCACCTCATCGCGCACCTCATCGCATTGTTTTGTGCACATTACTTGCATTTTGCATGGTTTTTGTCGCGATATCTTGCGCACCTCATCGCGCACCTCATCGCATTGTTTTGTGCACATTACTTGCATTTTGCATGGTTTTTGTCGCGATATCTTGCGCACCTCATCGCGCACCTCATCGCATTGTTTTGTGCACATTACTTGCATTTTGCATGGTTTTTGTCGCGATATCTTGCGCACCTCATCGCGCACCTCATCGCATTGTTTTGTGCACATTACTTGCATTTTGCATGGTTTTTGTCGCGATATCTTGCGCACCTCATCGCGCACCTCATCGCATTGTTTTGTGCACATTACTTGCATTTTGCATGGTTTTTGTCGCGATATCTTGCGCACCTCATCGCGCACCTCATCGCATTGTTTTGTGCACATTACTTGCATTTTGCATGGTTTTTGTCGCGATATCTTGCGCACCTCATCGCGCACCTCATCGCATTGTTTTGTGCACATTACTTGCATTTTGCATGGTTTTTGTCGCGATATCTTGCGCACCTCATCGCGCACCTCATCGCATTGTTTTGTGCACATTACTTGCATTTTGCATGGTTTTTGTCGCGATATCTTGCGCACCTCATCGCGCACCTCATCGCATTGTTTTGTGCACATTACTTGCATTTTGCATGGTTTTTGTCGCGATATCTTGCGCACCTCATCGCGCACCTCATCGCATTGTTTTGTGCACATTACTTGCATTTTGCATGGTTTTTGTCGCGATATCTTGCGCACCTCATCGCGCACCTCATCGCATTGTTTTGTGCACATTACTTGCATTTTGCATGGTTTTTGTCGCGATATCTTGCGCACCTCATCGCGCACCTCATCGCATTGTTTTGTGCACATTACTTGCATTTTGCATGGTTTTTGTCGCGATATCTTGCGCACCTCATCGCGCACCTCATCGCATTGTTTTGTGCACATTACTTGCATTTTGCATGGTTTTTGTCGCGATATCTTGCGCACCTCATCGCGCACCTCATCGCATTGTTTTGTGCACATTACTTGCATTTTGCATGGTTTTTGTCGCGATATCTTGCGCACCTCATCGCGCACCTCATCGCATTGTTTTGTGCACATTACTTGCATTTTGCATGGTTTTTGTCGCGATATCTTGCGCACCTCATCGCGCACCTCATCGCATTGTTTTGTGCACATTACTTGCATTTTGCATGGTTTTTGTCGCGATATCTTGCGCACCTCATCGCGCACCTCATCGCATTGTTTTGTGCACATTACTTGCATTTTGCATGGTTTTTGTCGCGATATCTTGCGCACCTCATCGCGCACCTCATCGCATTGTTTTGTGCACATTACTTGCATTTTGCATGGTTTTTGTCGCGATATCTTGCGCACCTCATCGCGCACCTCATCGCATTGTTTTGTGCACATTACTTGCATTTTGCATGGTTTTTGTCGCGATATCTTGCGCACCTCATCGCGCACCTCATCGCATTGTTTTGTGCACATTACTTGCATTTTGCATGGTTTTTGTCGCGATATCTTGCGCACCTCATCGCGCACCTCATCGCATTGTTTTGTGCACATTACTTGCATTTTGCATGGTTTTTGTCGCGATATCTTGCGCACCTCATCGCGCACCTCATCGCATTGTTTTGTGCACATTACTTGCATTTTGCATGGTTTTTGTCGCGATATCTTGCGCACCTCATCGCGCACCTCATCGCATTGTTTTGTGCACATTACTTGCATTTTGCATGGTTTTTGTCGCGATATCTTGCGCACCTCATCGCGCACCTCATCGCATTGTTTTGTGCACATTACTTGCATTTTGCATGGTTTTTGTCGCGATATCTTGCGCACCTCATCGCGCACCTCATCGCATTGTTTTGTGCACATTACTTGCATTTTGCATGGTTTTTGTCGCGATATCTTGCGCACCTCATCGCGCACCTCATCGCATTGTTTTGTGCACATTACTTGCATTTTGCATGGTTTTTGTCGCGATATCTTGCGCACCTCATCGCGCACCTCATCGCATTGTTTTGTGCACATTACTTGCATTTTGCATGGTTTTTGTCGCGATATCTTGCGCACCTCATCGCGCACCTCATCGCATTGTTTTGTGCACATTACTTGCATTTTGCATGGTTTTTGTCGCGATATCTTGCGCACCTCATCGCGCACCTCATCGCATTGTTTTGTGCACATTACTTGCATTTTGCATGGTTTTTGTCGCGATATCTTGCGCACCTCATCGCGCACCTCATCGCATTGTTTTGTGCACATTACTTGCATTTTGCATGGTTTTTGTCGCGATATCTTGCGCACCTCATCGCGCACCTCATCGCATTGTTTTGTGCACATTACTTGCATTTTGCATGGTTTTTGTCGCGATATCTTGCGCACCTCATCGCGCACCTCATCGCATTGTTTTGTGCACATTACTTGCATTTTGCATGGTTTTTGTCGCGATATCTTGCGCACCTCATCGCGCACCTCATCGCATTGTTTTGTGCACATTACTTGCATTTTGCATGGTTTTTGTCGCGATATCTTGCGCACCTCATCGCGCACCTCATCGCATTGTTTTGTGCACATTACTTGCATTTTGCATGGTTTTTGTCGCGATATCTTGCGCACCTCATCGCGCACCTCATCGCATTGTTTTGTGCACATTACTTGCATTTTGCATGGTTTTTGTCGCGATATCTTGCGCACCTCATCGCGCACCTCATCGCATTGTTTTGTGCACATTACTTGCATTTTGCATGGTTTTTGTCGCGATATCTTGCGCACCTCATCGCGCACCTCATCGCATTGTTTTGTGCACATTACTTGCATTTTGCATGGTTTTTGTCGCGATATCTTGCGCACCTCATCGCGCACCTCATCGCATTGTTTTGTGCACATTACTTGCATTTTGCATGGTTTTTGTCGCGATATCTTGCGCACCTCATCGCGCACCTCATCGCATTGTTTTGTGCACATTACTTGCATTTTGCATGGTTTTTGTCGCGATATCTTGCGCACCTCATCGCGCACCTCATCGCATTGTTTTGTGCACATTACTTGCATTTTGCATGGTTTTTGTCGCGATATCTTGCGCACCTCATCGCGCACCTCATCGCATTGTTTTGTGCACATTACTTGCATTTTGCATGGTTTTTGTCGCGATATCTTGCGCACCTCATCGCGCACCTCATCGCATTGTTTTGTGCACATTACTTGCATTTTGCATGGTTTTTGTCGCGATATCTTGCGCACCTCATCGCGCACCTCATCGCATTGTTTTGTGCACATTACTTGCATTTTGCATGGTTTTTGTCGCGATATCTTGCGCACCTCATCGCGCACCTCATCGCATTGTTTTGTGCACATTACTTGCATTTTGCATGGTTTTTGTCGCGATATCTTGCGCACCTCATCGCGCACCTCATCGCATTGTTTTGTGCACATTACTTGCATTTTGCATGGTTTTTGTCGCGATATCTTGCGCACCTCATCGCGCACCTCATCGCATTGTTTTGTGCACATTACTTGCATTTTGCATGGTTTTTGTCGCGATATCTTGCGCACCTCATCGCGCACCTCATCGCATTGTTTTGTGCACATTACTTGCATTTTGCATGGTTTTTGTCGCGATATCTTGCGCACCTCATCGCGCACCTCATCGCATTGTTTTGTGCACATTACTTGCATTTTGCATGGTTTTTGTCGCGATATCTTGCGCACCTCATCGCGCACCTCATCGCATTGTTTTGTGCACATTACTTGCATTTTGCATGGTTTTTGTCGCGATATCTTGCGCACCTCATCGCGCACCTCATCGCATTGTTTTGTGCACATTACTTGCATTTTGCATGGTTTTTGTCGCGATATCTTGCGCACCTCATCGCGCACCTCATCGCATTGTTTTGTGCACATTACTTGCATTTTGCATGGTTTTTGTCGCGATATCTTGCGCACCTCATCGCGCACCTCATCGCATTGTTTTGTGCACATTACTTGCATTTTGCATGGTTTTTGTCGCGATATCTTGCGCACCTCATCGCGCACCTCATCGCATTGTTTTGTGCACATTACTTGCATTTTGCATGGTTTTTGTCGCGATATCTTGCGCACCTCATCGCGCACCTCATCGCATTGTTTTGTGCACATTACTTGCATTTTGCATGGTTTTTGTCGCGATATCTTGCGCACCTCATCGCGCACCTCATCGCATTGTTTTGTGCACATTACTTGCATTTTGCATGGTTTTTGTCGCGATATCTTGCGCACCTCATCGCGCACCTCATCGCATTGTTTTGTGCACATTACTTGCATTTTGCATGGTTTTTGTCGCGATATCTTGCGCACCTCATCGCGCACCTCATCGCATTGTTTTGTGCACATTACTTGCATTTTGCATGGTTTTTGTCGCGATATCTTGCGCACCTCATCGCGCACCTCATCGCATTGTTTTGTGCACATTACTTGCATTTTGCATGGTTTTTGTCGCGATATCTTGCGCACCTCATCGCGCACCTCATCGCATTGTTTTGTGCACATTACTTGCATTTTGCATGGTTTTTGTCGCGATATCTTGCGCACCTCATCGCGCACCTCATCGCATTGTTTTGTGCACATTACTTGCATTTTGCATGGTTTTTGTCGCGATATCTTGCGCACCTCATCGCGCACCTCATCGCATTGTTTTGTGCACATTACTTGCATTTTGCATGGTTTTTGTCGCGATATCTTGCGCACCTCATCGCGCACCTCATCGCATTGTTTTGTGCACATTACTTGCATTTTGCATGGTTTTTGTCGCGATATCTTGCGCACCTCATCGCGCACCTCATCGCATTGTTTTGTGCACATTACTTGCATTTTGCATGGTTTTTGTCGCGATATCTTGCGCACCTCATCGCGCACCTCATCGCATTGTTTTGTGCACATTACTTGCATTTTGCATGGTTTTTGTCGCGATATCTTGCGCACCTCATCGCGCACCTCATCGCATTGTTTTGTGCACATTACTTGCATTTTGCATGGTTTTTGTCGCGATATCTTGCGCACCTCATCGCGCACCTCATCGCATTGTTTTGTGCACATTACTTGCATTTTGCATGGTTTTTGTCGCGATATCTTGCGCACCTCATCGCGCACCTCATCGCATTGTTTTGTGCACATTACTTGCATTTTGCATGGTTTTTGTCGCGATATCTTGCGCACCTCATCGCGCACCTCATCGCATTGTTTTGTGCACATTACTTGCATTTTGCATGGTTTTTGTCGCGATATCTTGCGCACCTCATCGCGCACCTCATCGCATTGTTTTGTGCACATTACTTGCATTTTGCATGGTTTTTGTCGCGATATCTTGCGCACCTCATCGCGCACCTCATCGCATTGTTTTGTGCACATTACTTGCATTTTGCATGGTTTTTGTCGCGATATCTTGCGCACCTCATCGCGCACCTCATCGCATTGTTTTGTGCACATTACTTGCATTTTGCATGGTTTTTGTCGCGATATCTTGCGCACCTCATCGCGCACCTCATCGCATTGTTTTGTGCACATTACTTGCATTTTGCATGGTTTTTGTCGCGATATCTTGCGCACCTCATCGCGCACCTCATCGCATTGTTTTGTGCACATTACTTGCATTTTGCATGGTTTTTGTCGCGATATCTTGCGCACCTCATCGCGCACCTCATCGCATTGTTTTGTGCACATTACTTGCATTTTGCATGGTTTTTGTCGCGATATCTTGCGCACCTCATCGCGCACCTCATCGCATTGTTTTGTGCACATTACTTGCATTTTGCATGGTTTTTGTCGCGATATCTTGCGCACCTCATCGCGCACCTCATCGCATTGTTTTGTGCACATTACTTGCATTTTGCATGGTTTTTGTCGCGATATCTTGCGCACCTCATCGCGCACCTCATCGCATTGTTTTGTGCACATTACTTGCATTTTGCATGGTTTTTGTCGCGATATCTTGCGCACCTCATCGCGCACCTCATCGCATTGTTTTGTGCACATTACTTGCATTTTGCATGGTTTTTGTCGCGATATCTTGCGCACCTCATCGCGCACCTCATCGCATTGTTTTGTGCACATTACTTGCATTTTGCATGGTTTTTGTCGCGATATCTTGCGCACCTCATCGCGCACCTCATCGCATTGTTTTGTGCACATTACTTGCATTTTGCATGGTTTTTGTCGCGATATCTTGCGCACCTCATCGCGCACCTCATCGCATTGTTTTGTGCACATTACTTGCATTTTGCATGGTTTTTGTCGCGATATCTTGCGCACCTCATCGCGCACCTCATCGCATTGTTTTGTGCACATTACTTGCATTTTGCATGGTTTTTGTCGCGATATCTTGCGCACCTCATCGCGCACCTCATCGCATTGTTTTGTGCACATTACTTGCATTTTGCATGGTTTTTGTCGCGATATCTTGCGCACCTCATCGCGCACCTCATCGCATTGTTTTGTGCACATTACTTGCATTTTGCATGGTTTTTGTCGCGATATCTTGCGCACCTCATCGCGCACCTCATCGCATTGTTTTGTGCACATTACTTGCATTTTGCATGGTTTTTGTCGCGATATCTTGCGCACCTCATCGCGCACCTCATCGCATTGTTTTGTGCACATTACTTGCATTTTGCATGGTTTTTGTCGCGATATCTTGCGCACCTCATCGCGCACCTCATCGCATTGTTTTGTGCACATTACTTGCATTTTGCATGGTTTTTGTCGCGATATCTTGCGCACCTCATCGCGCACCTCATCGCATTGTTTTGTGCACATTACTTGCATTTTGCATGGTTTTTGTCGCGATATCTTGCGCACCTCATCGCGCACCTCATCGCATTGTTTTGTGCACATTACTTGCATTTTGCATGGTTTTTGTCGCGATATCTTGCGCACCTCATCGCGCACCTCATCGCATTGTTTTGTGCACATTACTTGCATTTTGCATGGTTTTTGTCGCGATATCTTGCGCACCTCATCGCGCACCTCATCGCATTGTTTTGTGCACATTACTTGCATTTTGCATGGTTTTTGTCGCGATATCTTGCGCACCTCATCGCGCACCTCATCGCATTGTTTTGTGCACATTACTTGCATTTTGCATGGTTTTTGTCGCGATATCTTGCGCACCTCATCGCGCACCTCATCGCATTGTTTTGTGCACATTACTTGCATTTTGCATGGTTTTTGTCGCGATATCTTGCGCACCTCATCGCGCACCTCATCGCATTGTTTTGTGCACATTACTTGCATTTTGCATGGTTTTTGTCGCGATATCTTGCGCACCTCATCGCGCACCTCATCGCATTGTTTTGTGCACATTACTTGCATTTTGCATGGTTTTTGTCGCGATATCTTGCGCACCTCATCGCGCACCTCATCGCATTGTTTTGTGCACATTACTTGCATTTTGCATGGTTTTTGTCGCGATATCTTGCGCACCTCATCGCGCACCTCATCGCATTGTTTTGTGCACATTACTTGCATTTTGCATGGTTTTTGTCGCGATATCTTGCGCACCTCATCGCGCACCTCATCGCATTGTTTTGTGCACATTACTTGCATTTTGCATGGTTTTTGTCGCGATATCTTGCGCACCTCATCGCGCACCTCATCGCATTGTTTTGTGCACATTACTTGCATTTTGCATGGTTTTTGTCGCGATATCTTGCGCACCTCATCGCGCACCTCATCGCATTGTTTTGTGCACATTACTTGCATTTTGCATGGTTTTTGTCGCGATATCTTGCGCACCTCATCGCGCACCTCATCGCATTGTTTTGTGCACATTACTTGCATTTTGCATGGTTTTTGTCGCGATATCTTGCGCACCTCATCGCGCACCTCATCGCATTGTTTTGTGCACATTACTTGCATTTTGCATGGTTTTTGTCGCGATATCTTGCGCACCTCATCGCGCACCTCATCGCATTGTTTTGTGCACATTACTTGCATTTTGCATGGTTTTTGTCGCGATATCTTGCGCACCTCATCGCGCACCTCATCGCATTGTTTTGTGCACATTACTTGCATTTTGCATGGTTTTTGTCGCGATATCTTGCGCACCTCATCGCGCACCTCATCGCATTGTTTTGTGCACATTACTTGCATTTTGCATGGTTTTTGTCGCGATATCTTGCGCACCTCATCGCGCACCTCATCGCATTGTTTTGTGCACATTACTTGCATTTTGCATGGTTTTTGTCGCGATATCTTGCGCACCTCATCGCGCACCTCATCGCATTGTTTTGTGCACATTACTTGCATTTTGCATGGTTTTTGTCGCGATATCTTGCGCACCTCATCGCGCACCTCATCGCATTGTTTTGTGCACATTACTTGCATTTTGCATGGTTTTTGTCGCGATATCTTGCGCACCTCATCGCGCACCTCATCGCATTGTTTTGTGCACATTACTTGCATTTTGCATGGTTTTTGTCGCGATATCTTGCGCACCTCATCGCGCACCTCATCGCATTGTTTTGTGCACATTACTTGCATTTTGCATGGTTTTTGTCGCGATATCTTGCGCACCTCATCGCGCACCTCATCGCATTGTTTTGTGCACATTACTTGCATTTTGCATGGTTTTTGTCGCGATATCTTGCGCACCTCATCGCGCACCTCATCGCATTGTTTTGTGCACATTACTTGCATTTTGCATGGTTTTTGTCGCGATATCTTGCGCACCTCATCGCGCACCTCATCGCATTGTTTTGTGCACATTACTTGCATTTTGCATGGTTTTTGTCGCGATATCTTGCGCACCTCATCGCGCACCTCATCGCATTGTTTTGTGCACATTACTTGCATTTTGCATGGTTTTTGTCGCGATATCTTGCGCACCTCATCGCGCACCTCATCGCATTGTTTTGTGCACATTACTTGCATTTTGCATGGTTTTTGTCGCGATATCTTGCGCACCTCATCGCGCACCTCATCGCATTGTTTTGTGCACATTACTTGCATTTTGCATGGTTTTTGTCGCGATATCTTGCGCACCTCATCGCGCACCTCATCGCATTGTTTTGTGCACATTACTTGCATTTTGCATGGTTTTTGTCGCGATATCTTGCGCACCTCATCGCGCACCTCATCGCATTGTTTTGTGCACATTACTTGCATTTTGCATGGTTTTTGTCGCGATATCTTGCGCACCTCATCGCGCACCTCATCGCATTGTTTTGTGCACATTACTTGCATTTTGCATGGTTTTTGTCGCGATATCTTGCGCACCTCATCGCGCACCTCATCGCATTGTTTTGTGCACATTACTTGCATTTTGCATGGTTTTTGTCGCGATATCTTGCGCACCTCATCGCGCACCTCATCGCATTGTTTTGTGCACATTACTTGCATTTTGCATGGTTTTTGTCGCGATATCTTGCGCACCTCATCGCGCACCTCATCGCATTGTTTTGTGCACATTACTTGCATTTTGCATGGTTTTTGTCGCGATATCTTGCGCACCTCATCGCGCACCTCATCGCATTGTTTTGTGCACATTACTTGCATTTTGCATGGTTTTTGTCGCGATATCTTGCGCACCTCATCGCGCACCTCATCGCATTGTTTTGTGCACATTACTTGCATTTTGCATGGTTTTTGTCGCGATATCTTGCGCACCTCATCGCGCACCTCATCGCATTGTTTTGTGCACATTACTTGCATTTTGCATGGTTTTTGTCGCGATATCTTGCGCACCTCATCGCGCACCTCATCGCATTGTTTTGTGCACATTACTTGCATTTTGCATGGTTTTTGTCGCGATATCTTGCGCACCTCATCGCGCACCTCATCGCATTGTTTTGTGCACATTACTTGCATTTTGCATGGTTTTTGTCGCGATATCTTGCGCACCTCATCGCGCACCTCATCGCATTGTTTTGTGCACATTACTTGCATTTTGCATGGTTTTTGTCGCGATATCTTGCGCACCTCATCGCGCACCTCATCGCATTGTTTTGTGCACATTACTTGCATTTTGCATGGTTTTTGTCGCGATATCTTGCGCACCTCATCGCGCACCTCATCGCATTGTTTTGTGCACATTACTTGCATTTTGCATGGTTTTTGTCGCGATATCTTGCGCACCTCATCGCGCACCTCATCGCATTGTTTTGTGCACATTACTTGCATTTTGCATGGTTTTTGTCGCGATATCTTGCGCACCTCATCGCGCACCTCATCGCATTGTTTTGTGCACATTACTTGCATTTTGCATGGTTTTTGTCGCGATATCTTGCGCACCTCATCGCGCACCTCATCGCATTGTTTTGTGCACATTACTTGCATTTTGCATGGTTTTTGTCGCGATATCTTGCGCACCTCATCGCGCACCTCATCGCATTGTTTTGTGCACATTACTTGCATTTTGCATGGTTTTTGTCGCGATATCTTGCGCACCTCATCGCGCACCTCATCGCATTGTTTTGTGCACATTACTTGCATTTTGCATGGTTTTTGTCGCGATATCTTGCGCACCTCATCGCGCACCTCATCGCATTGTTTTGTGCACATTACTTGCATTTTGCATGGTTTTTGTCGCGATATCTTGCGCACCTCATCGCGCACCTCATCGCATTGTTTTGTGCACATTACTTGCATTTTGCATGGTTTTTGTCGCGATATCTTGCGCACCTCATCGCGCACCTCATCGCATTGTTTTGTGCACATTACTTGCATTTTGCATGGTTTTTGTCGCGATATCTTGCGCACCTCATCGCGCACCTCATCGCATTGTTTTGTGCACATTACTTGCATTTTGCATGGTTTTTGTCGCGATATCTTGCGCACCTCATCGCGCACCTCATCGCATTGTTTTGTGCACATTACTTGCATTTTGCATGGTTTTTGTCGCGATATCTTGCGCACCTCATCGCGCACCTCATCGCATTGTTTTGTGCACATTACTTGCATTTTGCATGGTTTTTGTCGCGATATCTTGCGCACCTCATCGCGCACCTCATCGCATTGTTTTGTGCACATTACTTGCATTTTGCATGGTTTTTGTCGCGATATCTTGCGCACCTCATCGCGCACCTCATCGCATTGTTTTGTGCACATTACTTGCATTTTGCATGGTTTTTGTCGCGATATCTTGCGCACCTCATCGCGCACCTCATCGCATTGTTTTGTGCACATTACTTGCATTTTGCATGGTTTTTGTCGCGATATCTTGCGCACCTCATCGCGCACCTCATCGCATTGTTTTGTGCACATTACTTGCATTTTGCATGGTTTTTGTCGCGATATCTTGCGCACCTCATCGCGCACCTCATCGCATTGTTTTGTGCACATTACTTGCATTTTGCATGGTTTTTGTCGCGATATCTTGCGCACCTCATCGCGCACCTCATCGCATTGTTTTGTGCACATTACTTGCATTTTGCATGGTTTTTGTCGCGATATCTTGCGCACCTCATCGCGCACCTCATCGCATTGTTTTGTGCACATTACTTGCATTTTGCATGGTTTTTGTCGCGATATCTTGCGCACCTCATCGCGCACCTCATCGCATTGTTTTGTGCACATTACTTGCATTTTGCATGGTTTTTGTCGCGATATCTTGCGCACCTCATCGCGCACCTCATCGCATTGTTTTGTGCACATTACTTGCATTTTGCATGGTTTTTGTCGCGATATCTTGCGCACCTCATCGCGCACCTCATCGCATTGTTTTGTGCACATTACTTGCATTTTGCATGGTTTTTGTCGCGATATCTTGCGCACCTCATCGCGCACCTCATCGCATTGTTTTGTGCACATTACTTGCATTTTGCATGGTTTTTGTCGCGATATCTTGCGCACCTCATCGCGCACCTCATCGCATTGTTTTGTGCACATTACTTGCATTTTGCATGGTTTTTGTCGCGATATCTTGCGCACCTCATCGCGCACCTCATCGCATTGTTTTGTGCACATTACTTGCATTTTGCATGGTTTTTGTCGCGATATCTTGCGCACCTCATCGCGCACCTCATCGCATTGTTTTGTGCACATTACTTGCATTTTGCATGGTTTTTGTCGCGATATCTTGCGCACCTCATCGCGCACCTCATCGCATTGTTTTGTGCACATTACTTGCATTTTGCATGGTTTTTGTCGCGATATCTTGCGCACCTCATCGCGCACCTCATCGCATTGTTTTGTGCACATTACTTGCATTTTGCATGGTTTTTGTCGCGATATCTTGCGCACCTCATCGCGCACCTCATCGCATTGTTTTGTGCACATTACTTGCATTTTGCATGGTTTTTGTCGCGATATCTTGCGCACCTCATCGCGCACCTCATCGCATTGTTTTGTGCACATTACTTGCATTTTGCATGGTTTTTGTCGCGATATCTTGCGCACCTCATCGCGCACCTCATCGCATTGTTTTGTGCACATTACTTGCATTTTGCATGGTTTTTGTCGCGATATCTTGCGCACCTCATCGCGCACCTCATCGCATTGTTTTGTGCACATTACTTGCATTTTGCATGGTTTTTGTCGCGATATCTTGCGCACCTCATCGCGCACCTCATCGCATTGTTTTGTGCACATTACTTGCATTTTGCATGGTTTTTGTCGCGATATCTTGCGCACCTCATCGCGCACCTCATCGCATTGTTTTGTGCACATTACTTGCATTTTGCATGGTTTTTGTCGCGATATCTTGCGCACCTCATCGCGCACCTCATCGCATTGTTTTGTGCACATTACTTGCATTTTGCATGGTTTTTGTCGCGATATCTTGCGCACCTCATCGCGCACCTCATCGCATTGTTTTGTGCACATTACTTGCATTTTGCATGGTTTTTGTCGCGATATCTTGCGCACCTCATCGCGCACCTCATCGCATTGTTTTGTGCACATTACTTGCATTTTGCATGGTTTTTGTCGCGATATCTTGCGCACCTCATCGCGCACCTCATCGCATTGTTTTGTGCACATTACTTGCATTTTGCATGGTTTTTGTCGCGATATCTTGCGCACCTCATCGCGCACCTCATCGCATTGTTTTGTGCACATTACTTGCATTTTGCATGGTTTTTGTCGCGATATCTTGCGCACCTCATCGCGCACCTCATCGCATTGTTTTGTGCACATTACTTGCATTTTGCATGGTTTTTGTCGCGATATCTTGCGCACCTCATCGCGCACCTCATCGCATTGTTTTGTGCACATTACTTGCATTTTGCATGGTTTTTGTCGCGATATCTTGCGCACCTCATCGCGCACCTCATCGCATTGTTTTGTGCACATTACTTGCATTTTGCATGGTTTTTGTCGCGATATCTTGCGCACCTCATCGCGCACCTCATCGCATTGTTTTGTGCACATTACTTGCATTTTGCATGGTTTTTGTCGCGATATCTTGCGCACCTCATCGCGCACCTCATCGCATTGTTTTGTGCACATTACTTGCATTTTGCATGGTTTTTGTCGCGATATCTTGCGCACCTCATCGCGCACCTCATCGCATTGTTTTGTGCACATTACTTGCATTTTGCATGGTTTTTGTCGCGATATCTTGCGCACCTCATCGCGCACCTCATCGCATTGTTTTGTGCACATTACTTGCATTTTGCATGGTTTTTGTCGCGATATCTTGCGCACCTCATCGCGCACCTCATCGCATTGTTTTGTGCACATTACTTGCATTTTGCATGGTTTTTGTCGCGATATCTTGCGCACCTCATCGCGCACCTCATCGCATTGTTTTGTGCACATTACTTGCATTTTGCATGGTTTTTGTCGCGATATCTTGCGCACCTCATCGCGCACCTCATCGCATTGTTTTGTGCACATTACTTGCATTTTGCATGGTTTTTGTCGCGATATCTTGCGCACCTCATCGCGCACCTCATCGCATTGTTTTGTGCACATTACTTGCATTTTGCATGGTTTTTGTCGCGATATCTTGCGCACCTCATCGCGCACCTCATCGCATTGTTTTGTGCACATTACTTGCATTTTGCATGGTTTTTGTCGCGATATCTTGCGCACCTCATCGCGCACCTCATCGCATTGTTTTGTGCACATTACTTGCATTTTGCATGGTTTTTGTCGCGATATCTTGCGCACCTCATCGCGCACCTCATCGCATTGTTTTGTGCACATTACTTGCATTTTGCATGGTTTTTGTCGCGATATCTTGCGCACCTCATCGCGCACCTCATCGCATTGTTTTGTGCACATTACTTGCATTTTGCATGGTTTTTGTCGCGATATCTTGCGCACCTCATCGCGCACCTCATCGCATTGTTTTGTGCACATTACTTGCATTTTGCATGGTTTTTGTCGCGATATCTTGCGCACCTCATCGCGCACCTCATCGCATTGTTTTGTGCACATTACTTGCATTTTGCATGGTTTTTGTCGCGATATCTTGCGCACCTCATCGCGCACCTCATCGCATTGTTTTGTGCACATTACTTGCATTTTGCATGGTTTTTGTCGCGATATCTTGCGCACCTCATCGCGCACCTCATCGCATTGTTTTGTGCACATTACTTGCATTTTGCATGGTTTTTGTCGCGATATCTTGCGCACCTCATCGCGCACCTCATCGCATTGTTTTGTGCACATTACTTGCATTTTGCATGGTTTTTGTCGCGATATCTTGCGCACCTCATCGCGCACCTCATCGCATTGTTTTGTGCACATTACTTGCATTTTGCATGGTTTTTGTCGCGATATCTTGCGCACCTCATCGCGCACCTCATCGCATTGTTTTGTGCACATTACTTGCATTTTGCATGGTTTTTGTCGCGATATCTTGCGCACCTCATCGCGCACCTCATCGCATTGTTTTGTGCACATTACTTGCATTTTGCATGGTTTTTGTCGCGATATCTTGCGCACCTCATCGCGCACCTCATCGCATTGTTTTGTGCACATTACTTGCATTTTGCATGGTTTTTGTCGCGATATCTTGCGCACCTCATCGCGCACCTCATCGCATTGTTTTGTGCACATTACTTGCATTTTGCATGGTTTTTGTCGCGATATCTTGCGCACCTCATCGCGCACCTCATCGCATTGTTTTGTGCACATTACTTGCATTTTGCATGGTTTTTGTCGCGATATCTTGCGCACCTCATCGCGCACCTCATCGCATTGTTTTGTGCACATTACTTGCATTTTGCATGGTTTTTGTCGCGATATCTTGCGCACCTCATCGCGCACCTCATCGCATTGTTTTGTGCACATTACTTGCATTTTGCATGGTTTTTGTCGCGATATCTTGCGCACCTCATCGCGCACCTCATCGCATTGTTTTGTGCACATTACTTGCATTTTGCATGGTTTTTGTCGCGATATCTTGCGCACCTCATCGCGCACCTCATCGCATTGTTTTGTGCACATTACTTGCATTTTGCATGGTTTTTGTCGCGATATCTTGCGCACCTCATCGCACTGTTTTGTGCAGATTACTTGCATTTTGCATGCATTTTATCGCACTATCTTGCGCACCTCATCGCACTCTTTTCTGCAAATTACTTGCATTTTGCATGCATTTTATCGCGCTATTTTGCGTTGTGACCATTACTGGCATTTTCCATGCATTTTATCGCGCTATTTTGCACACCTCATCGCACTATTTTGTGCACATTACATGCATTTTGCATGCATTTTGTCGCGATATCTTGCGCACCTCATCGCACTTCTTTGTGCACATTACTTGCATTTTGCATGCATTTTGTCGCGATATCATGCTCACCTCATCGCACTGTTTTGTGCACAAAACTTGCATTTTGCATGCATTTTATCGCATTATCTTGCGCATCTCATCGCGCTATTTTGTGCACATTTCTTCCATTTTGTATGCATTTTATCGCGCTATCTTGCGCATCGCGCTATTTTGCGCTGTGACCATCACTTGCATTTTGCATGCCTTTTATCGCGCTATCCTGCGCACCTCATCGCACTGTTTTGTGCACATTACTTGCATTGTGCATGCGTTTTATCGCGATATCTTGCGCACCTCATCGCACTGTTTTGTGCACATTACTTGCATTTTGCACGCACTTTGTCGCGATATCTTGCGCCCCTCAACGCACTGTTTTGTGCACATTACTTGCATTTTGCATGCATTTTGTCGCGATATCTTGCGCATCTCACCGCACTGTTTTGTCCACAATACTTGCATTTTGCATGCATTTTATCGCACTATCTTGCGCACCTCATCGCACTCTTTTCTGCACATTACTTCCATTTTGCATGCATTTTATCGCGCTATTTTGCGCATCGCGCTATTTCACGCTGTGACCATTGCTTTCATTTTGCATGCATTGTCGCGCTATTTTGCGCACCTCACTGTTTTGTGCACATTACTTGCATTTTGCATCCATTTTGTCGCGATATCTTGCGCACCTCATCGCACTGTTTTGTGCACATTACTTGCATTTTGCATGCGTTTTGTCGCGATATCTTGCGCACCTCATCGCACTGTTTTGTGCACATTCCTTGCATTTTGCACGCATTTTGTCGCGATAACTTGCGCACCTCAGCGCACTGTTTTGTGCACATTACTTGCATTTTGCATGCATTTTTTCACGATATCTTGCGCACCTCATCGAACTGTATTGTGCACATTACTTACATTTTGCATGCGTTTTGTCGCGATATCTTGCGAACCTCATCGCACTGTTTTGTGCACATTACTTGCATATTGCATGCATTTTATCGCGCTATTTTGCGCTGTGACCATTACTTGCATTTTCCATGCATTTTATCGCGCTATTTTGCGCTCCTCATCGCACTATTTTGTCCACATTACTTGCATTTTGCATGCATTTTTTCACGATATCTTGCGCACCTCATCGAACTGTATTGTGCACATTACTTGCATTTTGCATGCGTTTTGTCGCAATATCTTGCGAACCTCATCGCACTGTTTTGTGCACATTACTTGCATTTTGCATGCATTTTATCGTGCTATTTTGCGCATCGCGCTATTTTGCGCGGTGACCATTACTTGCATTTTCCTTGCATTTCATCGCGCTATTTTGCGCACCTCATCGCACTATTTTGTCCACATTACTTGCATTTTGCATGCATTTTGTCGCGATATCTTGCGCACCTCATCGCACTGTTTTGTGCACATTACTTGCATTTTGCATGCATTTTGTCGCGATATCTTGCGCAACTCATCGCACTGTTTTGTGCACAAAACTTGTATTTTGCATTCATTTTATCGCACTATCTTGCGCATCTGATCGCATTATTTTGTGCACATTACTTGCATTTTGCATGCATTTTATCGCGCTATTTTGCGCATCGCGCTATTTTGCGCTGTGACCATTTGTTGCATTTTGCATGCCTTTTATCGCGCTATCTTGCGCACCTCATCGCACTCTTTTCTGCACATTACTTGCATTTTGCATGCATTTCGTCGCGATATCTTGCGCACCTCATCGCACTGTTTTGTGCACATTACTTGCATTTTGCATGCATTTTATCGCACTATCTTGCGCACCTCATCACACTCTTCTCTGCACATTACTTGCATTTTACATGCATTTTGTCGCGATATTTTGCGCAACTCATCGCACTGTTTTGTGCACAAAACTTGTATTTTGCATTCATTTTATCGCACTATCTTGCGAATCTCATCGCACTATTTTGTGCACATTACTTGCATTTTGCATGCATTTTATCGCGCTATTTTGCGCATCGCGCTATTTTGCGCTGTGACCATTTCTTGCATTTGCATGCCTCTTATCGCACTATCTTGCGCACCTCATCGCACTCTTTTTCTGCACATTCCTTGCATTTTGCATGCATTTTGTCGCGATATCTTGCGCACCTCATCGCACTGTTTTGTGCACATTACTTGCATTTTGCATGCATTTTATCGCACTATCTTGCGCGCCTCATCACACTCTTTTCTGCACATTACTTGCATTTTGCATGCATTTTATCGCGCTATTTTGCGCTGTGACCATTACTTGCATTTTCCATGCATTTTATCGCGCTATTTTGCGCTCCTCATCGCACTATTTTGTCCACATTACTTGCATTTTGCATGCATTTTTTCACGATATCTTGCGCACCTCATCGAACTGTATTGTGCACATTACATGCATTTTGCATGCGTTTTGTCGCGATATCTTGCGAACCTCATCGCACTGTTTTGTGCACATTACTTGCATTTTGCATGCATTTTATCGTGCTATTTTGTGCATTGCGCTATTTTGCGCGGTGACCATTACTTGCATTTTCCGTGCATTTTATCGCGCTATTTTGCGCACCTCATCGCACTATTTTGTCCACATTACTTGCATTTTGCATACATTTTGTCGCGATATCTTTCGCACGCGAACCTCATCGCACTGTTTTGGTGCACATTACTATGCATTTTTGCATGCATTTTAATCGTGCATTTTGTGCATTGCGCTATTATTGCGCGGTAACGCATTAACTTGGATTTTCCGGTGCAATGTTTTACGCGCTATATTTGCGCACCTAATCGCAGCTATTTTGTCCACATATGTGACATTTTGCATACATTTTGTCGCGATATTCTTTTAGCCACCTCATCGCATGTTTTGTGCACATTACTTCATTATGTGAGCTATGCAAGTTGTCAGATAATCTTGCGCTACACTCTCGAGCACTGTTTGTGCACTTACTTGCATTTTGTGCCATTTTGCAATAGAATGTCAATAGGCGACATCATCGCAACGCTGTAATGTGCACAAAAAATTTGTTGATGTTGGCTAATTGCATTTTATAGCCATAATCTTGCGCATCTCAATCGCACTATTTTGTGCCATTACTTGCATTTTTGCAATGCATTTTATCGCGCTAATATTTGGCGCTGTGACAATTCTTGCATTTTGCATATCCTTTTTAACAGACGCAAAATCTTGCACGCACCTGCACTTAGCACTGTTAATTGATGGAGCACATTTTAGCATTATTGCATGCATATTACACTCTCGCGATATCTTGCGCACCTTTATCGAAACTAGTTTGTAGAGTTGCACATTACTTGATATATACACATGCATTTTTGTGGCGATATCTTGCGCACCTCATCACGACCTGTTTATGTGCACCATTTGCTTTGATGAATATGCGCCATTACATTTTGTCAGCCGATAATACGTTGCACGACATCCTCATCGCACTGTTTGTGCAGCATACTTGGCCATTGTTGCATGCCTTTATCGCGACACTAATATACTGCGCGACTCATATACGAGCACTGCGTTTATGACAAAACATTTATTTGCATTGTTGCATGACATTAAATTAATGTCAGGAGCGCTAATTATTGACCAGTCATAATGCTTGTTTAATTTTGACAGCGTGTGACCAATTAAACTTGCATTATCCATGCATTTTATCGGCGCTAATTTTGCGCACATCAATCGCAACTGTTTTTGTTGCACATTACTTGATTTTGCATGCATTCGTTTGCGATATCTTGCGCACCTCATCGCAACGTATTGATTGAGTGCACATATACGATGCATATTGCAAATGCATAATTGATACGAGCGATATACTTGCGCACGAGCAATCGCAACTATTTTGACACATATTAACATTGACATTTCACATGCGATTATAGGCTACGCGATAATCTTTGCGCGCTCTCATCACCTCATGTTTTGCGCACAATAAGCTTCAGCAATTATTGCAATGGCTAATTTGTGTCGCGATATTCTTGCGCAAAGTCTCGCACTGTTTTGTCCCATTACTTGCATTTTGCATGACATTTATTTCGCGATATCTTGACGCACCTCATCGCACTGTTGTTGTGCAGATCGAAAACTTGCATTTTGCATCATTTTTAATCGCACCTATCTTGCGCATCTCATCGCAGCATATTATATGGGAAACATTACTTGACAATATTTGAGCAATGCATTTTATTCGCGCTATTTTATACGGCATCGAGTCAGCTATTTTTGGCGCGGTGACTGCATTTCTTGTATTTTGCATGCCTTTTTATTCGCGCTATCTTGCCACGCTCATCGACTGTTTTGAAGCACATTACTTGCATTTGCATGCATTTTTGTGCGATATCTTGCGCACCTTCATAGAAACTGTTTGTCTGTCACATTATTTGCATTCTTGTGCATGCATTTTCTGTCGCGATAACTTTGAGACACACACACAAAATGAAGTTTTGTAGCGCATTACTTGTAGCACATTGTATGGAATGTCATTTTGTCGCGATATCTTGGCACTCATGCAGAAATAAAATATCTGTATTAGATAGCACAAATGGTAGCAGTTTTGCAGTCAATGTTATATCGCCTAAAAATCTTGCGCACCTCAATCGCCCTTTTCTGCAGCATTACTTGCAATTTTGCATGCATTTTGTCGGCGAATATCCTTGCGCACTCAATCGCAGCTGGGTGCACATAATATTTGCATTTTGCAATGCATTTTGTCGCGATATCTTGCGCACCCTCAATTGCACTGTTTTGATGCAAACATTACATTGACCATATGTCGAGCGAGATATCTTGATCGCGAAACCATAAATCGGCATAATAAATAGCTGTTTTGTGCACAAATATCATTTTCATTTTGGCATGCATTTATAATCGCACTAATCTTAGCGACACGCTCGCATCCGGCACCTCTTTTTCTGCCATTCCTTGCATTTTGCATGCATTTTTCGTGCTATTTTGCGCATCATAGCTATTTGGCGCTGTGAACCCTTAACTTGCATTTCCAATGCATTTTATCGCGCTATTTTGCGCCCCTCATCGATAGCTATAATTTTGTTGTACATTACTGGCAATTGCATGCATTTTTTGTCGCGATACAGTCTGCGCATAGGGCTCAAGTCGAGCAAACTATTAGTGTGCACAATATATAATTTAGAATTTTTAGCATGCATTTGTGATCGAGGCGACTATATCACATTGCGCACCATCTCCAACTATTTTAGTGCACTAATACTCAAGCATATTATTACATGCGCATTTTGGAGATATAGAATAATATCTATGGCGGACATCATCGAGATCTGTTACTTGATAGCTCTCATATAGTAATGCTTTTGGCATTACATAATTTGTACAAGGCGAACAATCTTGCAGACATTTCTATCGAAAGTTGTTTTGTCAAAAACAATTTTACTTGCATTTATTGCATGACAAAGTGAGGATCGTGCATATAAATGGATCTTTGCACGCACACGTCAATGAAACTGTTTATGTGCACAAAACTTGCAATGGTGACACTCATTCAATTTATCAGCACATAATATTGGAGCATCAACAAATCTATGACAACACTAATTTTGTGCAACACATATACTTGCATTTTTGGGCAAATGGAGCATATTATATCGGCGTATTATGAAATTGGCAACATCGCGTCTATATATTTTGCGCTGTGAACAATTTCTTGGCATTTATGCATGCCTTTTATTCGCGCTACATTACTTTAGCGACACCAACTCATCAGCACTGTTTTGAGCACATTACATATGCGATTTGCAATGCATTTGGTCGAGCAGATTAAGTCGTTAGAACGCACCTCAATCGCAACTGTTATATGTCAACCGACTCACAATATATATTGGCAATTATTGTGCTCATTATGTCACTGTCGATAAAATCTTGCGCACGGGGCTCATCGCACCTTGTTTATATGAGTATGCCCATACTTGCTATTTTATGCAATGCATATTTTATGGTCGGCGATTTTCTTGTGAGAACACGAAATGCATTGCACTGTTTTGACTGCACATTACTTCAATTTTGCTTGCATTTTGGTCCGCGACATCTATTGCAGCACCTCATCGCACTGTTATGTGGCACATTAAGCTTGCGTTTTGCATTGCAATTTTATCGCACTAAATCTTGCGCACTCCATCACAACCTTTTCTGCATACATTACTTGCATTTGGGCGCATAGCATTTTTAATCGCATAAATTGTGTGCGCTGTGACCCAAATTAATTGCATTTTCACCAATGCATTTTAATCGCGCCAATTTTGCGCTCCTCAAAATCGCACTATTTTGTCGCACATTACTTTGCATTTTCATGCATTTTTTCAAACGATATCTGCGCACTCTTCGACAACAGATATCTGTGCACAGATTAACTTGCATTTTGCATGCGTTTGTCGCGATAGCTTGCGAAACCTAAGTCGCAACTGTTTTTATGATGCACATTTTGCATTTAATCATGACAATTTATGCGTAAAGGGTGCTATTATTGCGCAAGTGCGACAGCTAAAATTATTGGCGAACGGTGAAATCCATACTTGGCATATTCCATGCGCAGTTTATACGAGCTATTTTGCGCAACCTCATCGCACCTATTTTGTCACATTCTTGCCATTTTGCATGCATTTTTGTCGAGATATGTCTGCGCGACCTACATCTGAGCACTGTTTTGTGCCATTACTTGAGCATTATTTGACAGTGCGATATTTATGTATGTCACACGATAAAGTGCTTGCGTCACTCTACCATCCACACTGTTTTTGTGCACATTAAACTTGCATTTTGAGAGCTCAAGTGCATTTTGTACGCAGGAATATATATTTGCGCAAATACTCATCGCACTGTTTTGTGCCACAAAACTTGTATTTTGCATTCAATTTTATCCGGCACTATCTTGCGCATCCCATCACACCTATTACAATTGGCAAACTTACTATCCTGCAATTTTGCCTGCATTTTATCGCGCTAATTTTTGCGCTATCTGCGCTGAATTATTCGCTGTACAGAACCATATATTTTCAATAGCATATTTAGCCATAGACTAATTTATCGACGCGAAAGTCTATGCGCATACCTCAAACAGAGCACTAGTAAATTTACTGTCGCAGATACTTGCATTTGCCAATATGCCATTTTCTCTGCGATATATGAGGCCCTACGACTATGACTGTGCACATTAACCTGAGGTTGCAATATGCATTTTTTTAGATGGCGAGTGGTCTTGGCACAACCTCATCGCACAATGTTTTGTGCACATTACACTATTGTATATTTGCAATGTGCACACATTTTAGTCGAGATTATCTGAGCGGCACTCCATCGCACTGTTATATTTGGTGGCACAAAATAACTTGCAGTTTGCAAATGCAATATTATCGACAGATCTTAGAGAATCATAAACTCTGTTATCATGCTCAAACATATACTGCATTTTGCGGATGCAATATATAAATCGGGCTATTTTGCAGCAATACTTGCTATATTATAAGACAGTAGGATGGACTTACTTGACATTTTCCATGCATTTATCGCGCTATTTGCGCACATCATCGCACTGTTTAAGAGATGGATAATATAGATATATGATATATATATTGATTGCAGATACATCTTGCAGTATACGATTAGTACACAATACTTGTATATAGTAGATAAGTAGAGATATCTTGGCGCACTCACATCGCACTAAATTATTTTGTGCACATTTACTTGCATTTTCCATGCATTTTTGCCGGATAATCTTGCGCGCCTCATCGCTCTGTATTAGATATAAGATTTTGCATGCATTTTGTCGCGATATTCTTGCGCACCTCATGCACTGATTTGTATATATATTGACATTTTGCATGCAATTTGTCGCCATACATTTTGCACTCCAATCGCCTGTTTTGTGGCACCAAAATTTGCATTGATTATATATTATATAGATACAATTGCGCATCTCATCGCACTATTTTTGTGGCACATTATGCATTTTGCATGCATTTTATCGCGCTATTTGGTCGTGACATACCGACGTAACAATTATGCAGGGGTGTTGGACGCATTATCTGCATTTTGCATTCATTTATCGCAGACATCCTGCAGACTCTCAATCGCGATCGAGGTTCTTGAGCACATTACCTTGCATTTCTCGCACTGCATTTCTGCGCTCAGGATGCGGATGACCAATCTTAGCCGCACACTACGTGACACTGTTCCTAGCACGCACATTACTTTTTCATTGTGCAGACAGTTCTAGTATCTCAGATAGATATATTAGACCAATGCTATCAGATTATGCACTGATTTGATAGCGCTACTCATACTT
>NW_021024557.1:0-48552 GCF_004153795.1 Camellia sinensis
CGAAAAAAATTCTAGTCGGGCCGGGCCGGCCCACAAGCCAAAAAAAATAAGCCCGACCGGCCCGTTGATAATATGAATATTCACGATTGACAAGTTAACATTACATGATAGAGTGTTAAATTGGTCTGCGGCCCGTGGGCGGCCCGAAACCACCCATTGCCCGGGCGGGCCCGGGTCGGCCTGTTCACAATATGAATTAATTCACATTGACATATAACATTTAACATTAGATCATTGACAAGAGTGTAAAATTGCCTCATGACCCGTGTGGCAGCCCGAGCCGGGCCCGGGGCCCGGGTCGGGGGCAGGACCCGGCGCGCGGCCCGGCCGGCCCGTTGACAATGTAATATTCACATTGACATGTTAAACATTCACATGATAGGAGTGTGAAAATTAGCCCGCGGCCTTGTGGCCGGCCCGAAACCGGGGTACGGCTCGTGGGCTCGCCCTGGGGCAGGCCCGACTTCAAACCCCGTTGATAATGCAAATATTCACATTGACATTTAACATTCACATTGAAAAGTATAAAATTAGCCCGCGCCCCGTGCTGCCCGGAAACTAGCCCACGCCCGTGGGCGGGCCCGACGGGCGGGCCCGACTCAGCCTGCGCCTGTTGACAATGCTGATATTTCACATTGAGCATATTAACATTCACATTGATAAGTTGTTACAAATGACCGCGTCCCATGGGCGGCGCGCGGGGCGAGGCGCCGGTCCGGCCCGTTGACAATGTGAATATTCACATTGACATATTAACATTCAACTAGAAGAATTAGTAAATAGGAAAGAGATTGATAGGAGATGTAAAATTGCGTCCGTGGCCTTTATGCGCGGCCCGAAGCCCGCTCCGCCTGCCAGGGCCGCGGCCCGGCCCGGCTCGTTATTATGTGAATAAAATTCACATTAACATATTAACATTACATTGATAGAGTGCTTTTAAAATTAGCCGTGACCGTGGGCAGCCCGAAGCTCGGCCCTCTGGCCGACGCGGGCCAGGCCCCAGGCCGACGCGGCGCCCGGCCTGTTGACACGTGAAATTTCACATTTGACATTTGTTAAAACATTCACCATTAGATAAGAGAATAACATAGCCGGCCCCGTGCTGCCCAACACGCCCACACGGCTCGTGTGGGGCAGCGAGGCGGGCCCGGACTTCGGCCATATAGTTGACAAGTGGAATTTTCACATGACATGCACTAACATCTACCTTGATAAGAGTGTAAAATTGACTCGCGTCCATGGAGCCCGAAGCTCGTAGAGCGGACCAGGAGGCCCGTGGTTTGGGTCCTGGGACTACCCCGAGCCGCGGCGATGCTTCGGGTAGCGGACAAGTTTTACACTCCTAATCAATGTTAATGTTAACATGTCAATGTATTTATTCACATTGTTCACGGGTCGGGCCAAGCCCGCCTCGGACAGCGGGCTAATCGGAGCCGCCTAACGGAAACTGCGGGCCACATTTACACTCCTATCAATGTAAGTTAACAATGTCAATGTTGAATATTCACATTGCCCAACAGGGCCGGACCCGCCCTGGCTCGACGGGCCAATTGTAACACTCTCTATAATGTGATGAAACATGTCAATGTGATTCACATTGCAACAGGATCAGTCGGGCCCGCACCAGGCCGCCCACAACGTGGTCGTGGACGGGTTATCGGGCAGCCCTACGGAAAGGCGCTGGTTAATTTTACACTCCTATCAATGTCATGTTAACATGTCAATGTGACATATTCACGTTGTCACGGGTCGGGCCAAAGCCCGCCTCGATGACAGTCGGGCTTCGGGAGCACCACAAGCTGCGGGCCAATTTACACGTCTTTATACAATGTGAATGTTAACATGTCAATGTGAATATTTCACATTGACAATCGGGCCGAGAGTGCGGCCCCCCCGGGCAGCGTGGCAGGGCTTTTGGCCGTCCATATAGACAGGCTGCGGGCCAATTTTATACTCGTATCAATGTGAATGTTAACAATAGTCAATGTGAGATATCACTATGTCAACGGACCGGGACCGGGCCCGCCCCGGGCGGCCATGAGACCGCAGGCAGGTTTCGCATGCCGCCTACGAGACAGGGCAATTTACACTCATCATATAATGTGAGATGTTAACATCAGGATGTCATTAGTAATATTCACATTGTCAACGATGCCGGCCCAGGAGACCGAGTCGGGCCCGCCCTGAGGCTAGCTGCTCTAGTTTATATACTCTTATGCTGAATGTTAACATGTCAATGTGAACATTCACATTGTCAACAGGCCGGGCGGGCAGCCCAGGACCTATGGCGAGTTTCGGGCAGTTACGAGGATGCAGGCTAATTTTACACTAACCTATCAATTGTGAATGTTAACATGTCAATGTGAATATTCACATAGTCAACAAGGCCGCAAGACGGGCCTGCCCCGGGCTGCGGGCGGGGTTTTAAGCCGCCATTAGGGCCGCGCCAATTTTATACTCTATCATTGTGACATTAAATGTCAATGGATATTCACATGTCAACGGGCCGGACCGAGGCCCCGCCCCGGGCATGATCGGGCCCCGCCCATGGGCCGCGGGCGGAGTCTCGCTATGCCATAAACGGGACGGGGGCCAATTTATTACCTATTAATGTAATTATTAAACATGTCAATGTGGAATATTCACATTGTCAACTGGGCCGGCGCCGCACGGCTGGTAGCCGGTTTTCGGGCCGCCACGGAAACTAATTTACATTCCTACAAATGTAAGATTTAAAATATGTATTTCACATCATATAAATGCTAATCGTTGAAAAAAATATTTATAAGGGTATCAAAATTAAATATAAGGGCATAAGTGTCCAAGAAAATAGTGTAAATCAGAAAATGGACTTTATGGAATAAAACTATTATACATGAGACTAAGGGTTAAAAAAAATTCCTTCATGGACTTCTTGGATTAAAACACTTCTAAATTGGACTTATCAATAAAAATCCCAAAAATAAGTTATTAAAAAATAAATAAAACAATTTAGTGATTTATTAATAAAACAATTTAGTGATTTATTAATAAAACAATTTAGTTTGCTAGTTGAAATATATTTCTAACATCTTTAAAAATTATTAATTAACTTAATGATTTATTAATAAAATAGCGACATTATTATGTGATTAAAAATTTGAATAGACAGAATATAATTACCAGAATCATAAGGGGCAATTAATATTTAAAAAATTTATCTATTTTATTATTCTCTCTTTTCTTTCTTTCTCATTTTTATATCAACATTTTAACTAAAAAGCCTTCCTCTTTAGTGACTCCTCTTTTGAGAATTCTCAATAGGAGTTTGAACTGTTTAGAGGATAAATTGTTTCTATTCTATTGGAAATAGAGCTGAAAATTTGAATTCCTTTCAAAATTAAAACTCGTGCATTCCATCAAATTACTTGGAGGAAGTATTAAAGAATTGTGTTCCTCTGAAATCAAAATTTGTAATCTATTTATTTTATTTTTGTCAATTATGACATTAATAAATTTTATACAACAAAGTTTCTTGTAATTTAAAAAAATATATATATATATATCACTATAAAAAATCAAATATTTTCTGTTTATATATAATCTCTTTTGTAATTTTAATACATATTTTTATAAAAGTAATGAGAATCTCATTATTAGGACCCTCATTTTTATTCAAGCATTTGATGATAGAATTATTATTTTTATACTCTCAAAGCAGTGAGATCATAAATTTGACTAGAATTATTTATTTATTTTTTTTAAAAAAAAGAGAAAAAATAGGTGAATTCTCTTTTTAAATTCGTATTAAAATCTATAATCTAAACCCAGTTTAAAAGATTTACATTTCTTTAGACATAATGGAGAGTATTCTTGTTTTGTATGAGGAAAATGTTTCTAATTTGATTAGGTAATCAAGAATTGATCTTTCAATTTTGTTCTAAATGATTAGAAATTCAGCATTACAATCCTTGTTCTCACTTAAAATTCTTGTCATCCAAACAAGTTTTACATTAGGAGGAGGCCTGTAGTTTTTTCAATGGAATAGCAAGGAGTAATGGCACTGGTTGGTAGATAAATATACTGCACAAATCAATAACTGGGCCTTCTAATATGGGCCTAGCCCTACTGCCATTGGTGTCAGATTTTTTAGGAGCCTCTCTGATGGTAGTAAAGCCCTGGTTTGGTAGGTGGGCGCTTGTAAAATTGGATTCCCATTAACTACCTGTACCCATTAAATCGTGTTTCATCTTTTGGGCCTTCACATTTTGGGTTAAGCTAATCCTTCATAGGCCCAAATGGGCCATACTCAAAACCAGGTCCATCGAATGACCAAATATTTGTATTTCTTTTAGATGAATTTGTTTATTTATTTTGTAAAGATGGAATTCAGACCCTATCTTAAAAAAGAAGATGGAATTCAGAGAAACTACTAAACCAGTGTATTGTTTGAAACTTAAAACTGAAACATGTGTGACAAAAAGTGTAAAATCTTTTTAAACTCTATTAACATGTATTCTAATTTTAAGAGTATACGATAACAAGGATATTATATATATTTTTTGCAGGTATTTAAAATGTGATCAAAATACGAGATTGGGTTATGCCGAATTTCATTTTACTCCCACTAGAGTTATTCTAGCGGGGTATGCTATAATAGTAGTTAAAACCTAGTAATAGCATAAGCTTACAAAATCTCTACTTCAAAGGCCGAAGCTCATGTCAAAATTGTTAAATTTTGAGTCAAATTTTATAAAACAATTGGTCAAAATTTAACTAAGTTATTTTTCTCTATTTCTTATGATATAGCTCATAAATAACATTTTCACTTTACATTTTATAAAAGAAATGTTAACATTTGCAATACTGCAACAAGATTGCCAAAGTTCTAGTATTTTATCATTGCTCTTTGGATGTCAATCATCAGAGACTTTTATGCAAAACAGAAAGCACTAATTAAAAGCAGAATGATGTACATGATGGTACCAATGAGCTAGTCTACGTAGAAAAATGCTTGGGAGCACTAAAAAAAGAGTACTAGGGAGAGTACTAATGATGTGACAGTGGGCTCCGCCCACTTTCTATGCCTTATTTTTTTTTTTTTGTCATTCCTAATACATTAGTGTTATTCGTGATATATTTTTTAGTGGTCTAAATCATCGTTGGTCTACGTACGTGAGGTTCACCAAGTATGATGGAAGTTGTATCCGAATAAGCTTATCAAATATTGAGCATGTTGGTACAAGTTTTTTTTACAAGTTCAAAATTGATAATAAAAAAATAAAGTTAAAAACAATTATCTCTTACTTCTTAATAATTAACTTTTTAAAATTATTTTTATTTAATAAGTTATAAGTAAAAATTACTACATAGACTTAATTTTTTTTTTAAAGGAGTAAATTACACTTTTAATCCCCGTAATTTAATTTAAAATTCACTTTAGTTCTTATAATTTTAAATTGAACAATTTGGTTTCTACAATTTAATTGTAGTTTTAATTTAGTTCTTTTGTTTAAGTTAGTGGTTAAAATTAATGATTTTGAAACACTTGTCAATCTGATATGTACATGTAGAAAAAATTAACAAAATTTTGAATGAAATAAGCAAATTGAAATTGGACATAAAATGTAAGGATCAAATTATTGAAATTAAAATAATAAGCATCAAAGAAAAAATTTAAATCTAATTACAAAAGTAAAAGTGTAATTTACCGCGCGAGCACCCAAAAAAAAAAAAAAAGCAAAAAAAAAAAAAAAAAAAAAAAAAAAATCCTCTAAGTTAAAACAGGACATTAAACTTTCTCTCTCCAATTGGGTAAAGAAGGATTGAGCTGTTATTGTTCCTCTAACAAGTATCAACATTTTGAGCTGTGTTGATACTTGTTCCTCTAACAAGTATTTTCATTTTCGGCAAGTTCCTATCCATATCCCATCTTTTTATATTTATCCAGGTCTAAATTTAGATTAATTTTAATGATCCAAATAGTCTATGCTGTAAGTTTCACAGTAAAAGTTATTCATACAAAAAATTAGATTTATCGGAAAATTATAATACAGAAACAAATCACGTTTTATTCTACAAAATGAATGGATTAAGTTTACAATCATGTTTGCTATTCATTTTATAAAACAAAATGTAATTTATTTTTGTATTTATAGATGTTCGATGAAATTGATTTTTCACACGAATAACCTTCATTACGGACCTACAAAGTTAAAGTTTGAATTATTAGTGTGTGTCCGAATTTAGTCTCACAAGAAGAGTGTGGATAGATATAGAAATATGCATGTACAGATATTGTTATTAAACAAGAAAACTATTGGCCCTACTACTATCTCCATTTTGTGCTTTGTGCTTTGTGTACCCAACATTTTGTGCATTGTGCTTTGTGTACGCAACTCTCCCCGTCCAAAATTTTTAGAATAATCTCATAGTGGTACATGGTCATATTTTCTCATCAATTATCATTTATTATGTCTTTTATATTTTTTAATCGCCTAACATAAATAATTAATATCTCACTTTCTCCATCAATTATACTATTATAAAACACCATATGTAACCATATTCCTAAACTACCAAATAATCACCTCTCCTTCTGTTGTGATTTAGGCTTCTTCACTTGATTGTTATAAATTCCAACCCATACTCACAAGTGAAAACCTCTCATGCAAAGTATTTTGAGCTAATAACGGAGCTGATAATAGTCATCACCACACTATAAGTTGGTTAAGCAAGTTGACTATTTTAATTGATTTTTTAAATTTTTGAGTATTTTAGTTTAGTTAAAAAGTTCTATGTGGGAAGATAGATAATTTTTTTTATTAGTTGATTTGATAGTTAAGAGAAATAAATAAATAAATAAAATTAATTATAAGTATTTCAGTTTTGCTGACACCTTATGCCTCTCAACAAATTCAAGTGCAATCGTCCCATGACCAAGGTTCTCTATCTCTCTCTTGTTTTCATGAACTCATGACATATTTTGTGCAGCTCAAAATTTCAAGGTTCCTCTTTTTATACTGCCAAGGAAGCTCAGAGTCATTGAGGAAGGCTGCAACTGTACATATAAGTTTTCTTCCATACTAATGCTACGTATCATAAAAAATAAAAAATAAAAAATAAAAATTTAGAATTTAAAATATATGAATCAAATTTATTCTGTGTGGATGTATAGCTCATTGCTCACACGGCACCAAGTTTAAATTTACAATTTTATACTGTTAAGTGCAAATTTTGAACATTTTTTTATGTAACATGTTCCTACTTCATACATGAAGAAGAACAAGATAGAATCAGAAGGGAAAAAAAAAATCCATTTACTTGGCATTTTAGTTAATATCTGGTGTTCATTTTACATGATTTGTTGTACAACAGGCAAAGGTTAGTGAAGGCAAAGAGCTACTGTCACACACACAGTAGGGATTGTTTGGGGTGTCTTAAATAAGTGTATTTTTTTGTCTTTTTAGACTAAAAAGTTGAGAAAAAAATATGAATGTTTGGGTTAACTTTTTGTCTTTTTACAAAAAAAATATATAATAAAAAATTGTATAAATAAAGTGTATAGGGGAAGAAAGTTGACTAGGTTGTACGGCTGCCCTGCTGGAGCAGAATGTCTTACACAGTAAAGTGTTTGGACGTTGATGGTCAGTCTATGGGGGCAACCACGGGTCCCATTTTAGTAATCTGAACCATTCAATATGTACAACTCGTCGAGTATTATATGTCTGTAAAAAATTACGTTGATCGGATATCGATACCTATATGATCGGATTAGTTTTTTTTCAATAGTTAACTATGACACCATCCGTTTTGTTTATACAAAACTGAATTGATCATATAGTTAATGATATCCGATCAACATGATTTTTTATAAGAATGTAGTACTCGACGAGTTTTACATATTGAAAGGTTCAGATTATCAAAACGGAACCCTTAGTGGGCCCCCAAGATCCCAACATTACGATCAAACTTTGTGGCTTTACATTTGTAATTTTTTTTTTGCCCAAAAAGCGTATGACTTGCCTTCCTGCTTCGGCAGTACAGTTGACAGTATAATGAAAACTTTTGTAATACAAAAATATATAAAATATTTTCTTAATATTTTTTATTTGTGAATAATAATAATTTTTTTACTTTTTGTGTAATTTTTTAACTTTTAAATTTTTTTGGGACTTGTCAAACATGACCTAAGCAGAGGAGAACTTTATTGGGTGAACCATCAATCAAGGATGGGTCTGGGGGCCAGCACTGGGTCTGGGGCCAGCACTCGCAAAAATGTAAAAAAGAAGCCTAGTCTGATTTGGATTTTTAAGATATATTTTTTAAAAAATTAATTTTTTTAAAAAAATTTCGTATTTTTTTGTTTTAATTGGATTTTTTTAATATTCTAAGTAATTTTTTTAATTTTTAGATACACCTAATATAACTATACTTAAAAATTATAATATTTGTAAAACAAATCTTTAAACAATTCACTAAATACCAAAAATATAAAAAAAATTACGAGAATTCAATATATTTTTAAATTCTTGTTTATTTATTGATTTTTTAAAATATTTTTTTACAAATATTTTACTTTATAGATACACCTAGGTAAGGTGCATCTAAAAATGTAAAAAAACAATTACTTTAAATTTTAAAAATATTCACTAAAAACAAAAAAATACGAAAAAAAACTCAATTTAAAAAAAATTAAATCTAGAAAATTGAAATTAGAATTTTTATCCTAAGGAAATGATATTTCATTGTTTTTTGGCAATACCTCTCTCGACAAAACTTAATATCGTTATTATTGTTTCAAGTATTTTGTTTCATTAATCTGTTTTATCTTTATTTTTATTATTATTCCTGTTAGAATAATGCATAAAGAAAGATAGAGAGAAACCTGTATCTCTTTTTAATATTTTGATTCAATGTACAATGGCTCCTATATATAGGAGAGATTATAGACAATAATTATGAAAGTGGCCGAAAGTGGCCCAAAGGCACACTAACTTAAAGCATAAAATATATACACTAACAGGCCCCCTTAAACTCAAGGAGGATAAGTACCAACCAACATGAGTTTGGAGAGAGTAACAAAACATGAAAATAAACTAAAAAATAAAATAGGAGACACAGTATGGTCGTGTCAGACCGTTGTAGAAGACACTGTATGATTGTGACAGACTGGTGTAGAAGACACTATATGGTCATGTCAGACCGGTGTAGAAGACACTGTGTGGTCGTGTCAGACCGTTGTAGAAGACACTGTATGGTTGTGGCAGACCGGTGTAGAAGACACTATATGATCGTGTCGGACCGATGTAGAAGACACTGTGTGGTTGCGTTGGACCGTTGTAGAAGACACTGTGTGGTCGTGTTGGACCGTTGCCTCCTTTGTTTTTGTCTCTTTCTTCCTTCGAATGCCGCGCCTGACACGCGACTTTGCCTTTTGCGCCATCCTGCCGACAAATTGCCTCGGCTCCCTTACCTCTCTCGTTGAATGTCGTGCCATACACGCGGTTTTTGCATCAGCTGGCCAACGAAGCTAGACCCTCCTTGATTTATAACGATTGCCTTGGCTCTTTCTCCCCCTTTGTCTTCTTCTTAATAACTCTCTTCTGGCTTCTTCTTAAGCACTGCTTGAGAGAGATAGAATAGAGAGACTAAGCAGAGGAGAAAGGCTGCCTAAAACTCAGTCTGCTCTCTGCTATTACTTTGCGGCTCATTTCTTTTACACTTCTCTCCTCTAACACATGGTCTCGTCTCGTTCCCTCATTCTCTTTCCAGATCTTAATGATCCCATAAGCTTCCCTGGATCGAATGCCCCTGCTCCTACTCTTTCTAACCTTCCTACGCTGTTAGTTGAGCAAATAATGGCAGCTCAATCTAACATTGAAGCTAACCACTACACGCTGAAGTCCTGTATGGAGACAGTGGCTGCGATCTCTAATTTGTCTCACCGACTGCAGAACAGGACAAGTGAGGTACACCGATTAAACGCCTAACTGTCGCTGCTCCAACGTATGTACAAGAATGGATGAGAAGAGATTAGTTCACTAAAGGCGGAAAATAAAGAGCTAAAATGGAAGGCCACTGTTATGGTCTGATTCGGAGTTCTGCCATACTCTGCTTTTGATGAGCAGCGGGGAGTCAACTCGCTTGGTGGTCATGTAAGCACTGAGACAGGGCCATCAAGGGTCTTCCAAGACGAAAGTAAGAGGAAGAGATCGGTGGAAGAGTTGAGGAAGTGAGGTCGGCGCATGGCCGTCATTGGAAAAGAGAATTCCTATTTTTTTTTTTCTTTTTGAATGTTGAACTTGAAAATAGCTACATTTTAATGAATTCTAAACTAAATATTGAGCCTATCACAGAGGGTGTATAACCATGCTCACCATGATATAGGTATAATACCCTCTGCAAACGCAAATAGGGTGGGACAGGAAAACCCATTTGAGGGTGAAACAAAAAGAGTTACAAGGTGGCTTAACACAGAGTGGAGCAAAAATGATGAAAAAGTTTCGTGCGAAGTGGGTGGAAGAAAATTTTAAAAATATGAAAATTTAAAATTTTAAACAATTGTGGGGAATAGGAATGGGATAAATTGAAGAAATAAATAAATAAATAAAAGAAGAAAAGTATAATGGGTTTGAAAAGACGGCTCGAGAACAAGCATGATATAGGTGTATAAAATTATTTTTTTTATTTTTTATTTTTTTAATGAAAGAAAGAGTTGGTGAGACAAAAGTTGATGGATGAAAACATTTCAGAGCATAGGGTGGTGTGCATGATAGGTGGTTATATTATTAAAACAATGCTATATAAAAGAAAATAATAATTTATTGTGAAATCAAATGAGAAGGAGTGAAAGATGGGTGTGATGGGTTACATATATATATATATATATATATAGGATAAGAGAGTGGGTATATAAAAGAAAATAATAATTTATTGTGAAATCAAACGAGAAGGGGTGAAAAATGAGTGTGATGGGTTACATATATATATATATATATATAGGATAAGAGAGTGGGGAACAAGCCCATGTGGGTTGATGAAGACAAAGAAATTGGTTTGGTGGTATTTGTTGGAAAGAAGAATAATAAAGAGAAGAAAGGTAGTTTGTAAGGGGGAGAGAGTTAAGTCTGGGAGAGTGAGAAAGAGTAAAAACTCATTATGCTCAAAATAAATCGAGGTCGTTGAGATCTTTTTTCCACTAGAGGTATAGTAGTCATGAGTCTAGTGACCACTCGAGGGAAGGTCCAGACCCATGATTCAATCATGACGGTTGAGCATCGCCATGTAGGTGACGAAGTTGGCGGGGCTTCCGGAGTAGGGTTGGACATTGACGCCCTATTTGGTGGGTTCGAGACGATAGGCTTTGAGGGCTCGGCTGTGTAACAAGCCCGCGGGGGGACCTCGCTACAGCTCGGACTCGACTTTTCGTAGTCACGGTTCTAAGTCTGAACCAAAGAGTCCAAATCCGGCAAATCGTTTTGAGAAAACAGATTTTTGAAAGAAGTGCCAAACATGGACTGCTTTGCCAGATACAGAGTCGCCACCTAAATATTTTATTTTGGGAAATTTAGGAAACCCTGACTCGGTGCCAAAAGGCCACGTGTCCGTCATCACCAAAGTTGCATCGGCTCGGGAACTTGGGTACGATTAGGGAAGGTCACTTCGTGAGCACCCCCGCTCGCCCGGTCATAGACCGGCCTCTACTAACCATCAACCGTCCACTTTTATTCCTCGACGGGATGTGCCTAAAGGAACTTTGCTTGCAGCCACTGCCAAGGATGGCAACCAAGGTATGTATGTTTTATGTTACATTGTTGTAGCACACGTGCACACTTCAACGTCACCGCTGAAGGTCAAAAACCAAGTCTTGATTTACACTGGTTTAGTAGTTTTTTCGAAATTTGTGGGCCCAAACATGACATGTTCCCAATATGTTGTACTAATGTTAATTCACAGGATTATTCCCAGTTGCCTTTGCTGTTGTTGATGCCGAGAATGCATCTAATTGGGAGTGGTTTTTGCGTCAATTAGTCAAAGTTGTAGATGGTAGTAAGACGTTGACGTTTGTGTCTGATTGCAATGCCGGTTTACTCCACACGATGCCTATTGTCTTCCCGACAGCACACTACGCATTCTGTTTGTTACATCTTCAAACGAACTTGAGAGATCGTATGAAATACGTAAACGCTGAACGAAAACTCGGGCTTACACGCAAGTTACGAGAATGTACCTATGCACCCGTAGTGGTTTCATTCAACCACAACATTGAGCTATTGAAACAATGTAACCCAACTGTTGTTGGTAATTTTTAAAAGATTTGCATCCACAACATTGGTCAAATGCACATTTCAAGTAATGTTTCGTAACGACCCCTTGCACAAATTTTTTCATTGAATATTGTCTTCGTACACCAATAGCATTTTTCTACATTTTGCCAGGGGTCGGAGATATAGTGACATGTGCTCCAATGCTACCGAATCATTCAACAACTGTGTTCAGAAAGCTCGGCATCGACCCATTACTCAGTTGGTGGATGGGATTAAGGGCCAAATCATGGAGCAGAGGTCTAAACGTAAAGTTAAATCCAGTGTTTGGGTCGGGGAGCTTTGCCTGAAGATGGCAAAGGTTTTGGAATCGGCGTACAATGACAGTAGGTCGTGGATTATTCGTCAGTTCAAGGACAATGTGTTTGAGGTTCGTTCACACCTATCAGTGTTGGTCGATTTTAGGGCATGTACATGTTCATGTTTCCAATGGCAATTAAGTAGATTCCCATGCTCGTATGCGGCTGTAGCTTTCCAAAATAGTAGTAAGAACATATATGACTTCATTGATTCATTTTACTATGTGCACGAGTTTAGGGCGGCGTATTCTGGGGCTAATCACCCAATTCCTACAATAAGGAAACCAAATTTGGCAACAATGGATTATCTCATCGCACCACCTATTTTTAAACGCCCACCTAGAAGGTCCAAACAGAAATGGGTGTTGTCCAAAGGTGAGGTGGTTCAACGGATTCAATACGGCCGTTGCGGTAAAATGGGTCATCATAATAGGAAAACATGTGAGGAACCAATGTAGCGTGGTGGACATGTATGGCGGTTCTACTTCGCTGCCAAACTATCATAGCTAATTCACATCCCTTTATTTTTCATTTGCGTTCAAATTTATGTTCATGTTGTTAAATCGTATACGTTAATTCACAATTACATTACATTTGCGTTATTTCCCAATTCGCAATGTCGACGCTATAAAATAAATATGGGTTTTCCATTTTATTTTTTATTTTTTTTTGTGTATCAGCTTATCATGTTCGCACCGTACAATTTTTCACATTCTTAACGTGAATGTTATCTATTTGTTTCTCGCACGACACTTGGTTTTACGTGTTGTGGCAAAATGTTTTACAACATTATGAAAACATCCACCGGACCAATGTACCGTGGTGGACATGTATGGTTGTTCTATTTCGCTGACAAATTATCATAGCTAATTCATATACCTTACTTTTCCGATTATTTGCACATTTGTGTACATATTATTACATCATATACGTTACTTCAAAGTTCCAATACTCTTGTTTTATTTCACAATTCGCATCGTTCACGCTATATACATAAATTTTTTCTCCCAAATGATTTTTGTTTGCCTATCAACTTACCATGTCCATACCTTACTAACTATTTTATTAAGTTTACAATGTACTAATTGCATTTTCCGGTGCGAGTGTTGTGAGATTTAGTACCTTTTTAAAATAAACCAACTTTGGGTTTCAACGCACATTCGACTTCTAATCACAAATTTAAGTCAATCAGACTGAATACTAGCATTGTTTTTTCCCAATACGGTATTAGGTGTGACACTAACGGATACTAACGCTTATCGTTCGGTGTTTTCTTGTTCACATTACCCTATGATGTGTTTAGCACACAATGCAGTGTTGGGTTGGATGTGAAATGTAGCAACTAAACTTCATTTGCCGTTGGGCCAAAATGCTTAACCAAATTAGGAAAACATGCAACGAAACCAATGTGTCGTGCTGGCTGTGTATGGCTATTCTACCCAAACAATATTCATACCATTCGCCTAAGAATCTTGACACTGCGAATACGCAAACTGACATCATTTCATAACGACATTATACCTAATAATTAATAAAATGCCATTCCCAAGTATTAGCTGAACTTCAAAACACTGTTCAAGCAAAACAACATATCTATCTACAAAACAGTACTAGCAAAAAATAATCTTAACCGTTCACCACTCAAAAAAATACCTAAACAAATCAACAACCAGACATCTGGTTACTATTACCATTCAAACATAAATCATAATAAACGTCACCATTAACACTAAAATACTGAGTCCTGGGTAGGGCCAAACACATTACTTGATCCGTGCACACAACCCTCTTGTCAGGTCATTGATGAACGTCCTCATCATCATTGCACGCATTGCATTCGGGGTTAGTCCGTCCATCAAAGTGTCAACTTGAATGCCCTGAACATGTAGCCGAATGATGAAACAAACTATAATTGCACAGTCCGACCTGCACCACAAAACAATTGTCAACGCGCATAATTTAAGGCAATCCAACACAAGTCATATTAAACATCAAAATCAGTAAATCATAAATGCCATCCACAAATCTTACGTGTTCGAACCCTGCTACGGACAATCCAATGCTGCTACCAGCGGTCCATCAAAATTTCCATTTTTAGCTCTGTCATCTGCCATCCTTAGGTTGACAAACCTGTTGTGGTGGTCAGCCACCCACTGGTTTTACCAACATCACACCATAACCATTTAACAAATCAGTACGTACCATTCCTAACATAACGTTACCAACAACGCATAAAACATTACTGATCCAACACCAACAATATCCACGAAATAGACCACACCAAATAATTACAATACACACAACCTTAACTAACATTCAAATACTACTTACCACTTTTAACGCCTCATTATAATGTTCATCTCGCATGCCTCGTCTCTGTTTCAAAGAATTGTAATGCTTCCACGTTCTGGTTGCCAAATCGTTCACCATCAACGTCCAATGTTTGGCGTAATACATCGGATAATATGTGTATTTATGCCCTCTCGAAGCTTTTGTTTGCACATTCAGGTACTTTGTCTGGGACACTTGGATTTCGCATCACATCCTGTTGCAATTTTCCACACAAAACCCATAAACAATATCAAACTATTTGTCGCGTGAGACATTTTTTAATGGTAAGTGACTGTATATGTTCAAGGTTCATCGTTTTAGTCATACACCCACGCACCACACAAACACTGTTGAATACATACGACAGGCCTACATCTTCGTTTGAACGCACACCACTTTTCTATAAGTCCATGAGCATGGCTGCATATGCGTCGATGACCTACACAAACACAAAAATAAAAATAACGAAGCAGAATATGAAGCACTTCTAGCAGGACTCAAATCAGCATACCATATGAAGGCTACCGAATTAATGGGGTTGCTGCAACAATTGCTGGCCTCCCACCCTTCAGTGACCTTCCTTGTGATAAAACAGAGGTACCTGCCAAAAATGAGCGAAAACCGTTGCAAAACGAATGTTCCGGAGCCAAAACACGCAGTTCGGGGTCCCGGAAATGGGCTGTTAAGCACCGAAAATTGTATTTGACCTCGAAGTGGGTTTCTCAGCCCTCAGTGTCCCTCAAAATGGATGAAATAGGATGTATGCCAAAAATCAGAGCAATAGGAGATGGTTAAGCGGTCCCGAACCGAGGCACACGGCCTGACGGCTCCGAAAACCGGGAACCGGACTCCGAAATGGGCAAAATGGCCTACGGCCACCAAATGTAGCCTACGGACATTGAGAGATGGTCTACGGGACCTCTCCCTCCCTTCAGGAAAAGAAACAGAGAAAACCGAGTCTGGTTCGCAAACCGAGACAAGGCACAGAAAAGGGTTCGGAAGTCCGGAGGCAGGGCTTACGGCCGCGACCCTGAAACTTCTGAACAAGCACATTATGCAACATCACCAAGCGCTCAATCGGTGACGTCTGAGTCTTAAGGTCGGTCAAAAATGGGGTGTCTACAGGCTGCAACAGAGGTTTTCGATCTTGTCGATGAACTCGTTGCCTTTGTAGTATTGGTTTCCGAGCATGCCTTCGGAGTACTTGTTTGTGAGTGTGCTTCCAAGAACTTCGATGACTGCAAAGGAGTTACCAATGGAGTGTTTCGCCATTCTTTTACAGACTCCATTGCTGAAATTCTATATCACCCAATCAAAACAATCAAAATCTATACCACTTGTGCCCACAGACATCGATCATTGTGAAGAGAGAGAGATAGATAGAGAGAGACTGTAAGCGAGAGAGTTAGAGCGAAAGAAAGAGAGACATGAACAAACTGAGAGCGAACGCGTGCCCTCACGAGAGAGAGAGAGAGAGAGAGAGAGAGAGAGAGAGAGAGAGAGAGATCAACTTTGAACATTTGCTCCAATTGTGTATCCCCTTGAGAGAGAAAGCTTCCTTTTTGCCTCTGAGATATATATATATATTTAAAAAACCCCTCCCACTCAAACCCATGATAATACATTATTTTCCACCACCTTTGTCCCCCCCAACTCACCACAAACTCCTCAGCATAATATATTTCACATTGTCTTTTAAAAAATCTTCCTCCACCCAAAAACATAATCATCCTCCTGACGCAGCACCACACCATGTTAAAATCACCACCACCTTTCTTTTTTCCATCTTTTTATAACAGCAAACTCTCTTCTATTCTCTTTCTCTAAAATAATATTTTCCACCGCCCACCCCAAAAACATTATCATTCCTACTGACCATCTTTTAGTTTTTTTTAATCTATCTTCTCATTATGCTCCACCTCAAACCCATCCTAAAAAATAATATCTCCTTTTCTATTTTCTATATCATGTTCCCCATTTAATAATATCTAAACATGTATATACATATACAACTTGAATCTAGCGGGGGAGGTCGGCACCGGCCTTTCTTTAAAATATCTAAAATGTATTATTTATACCAATTTATATAAAGACATCTAAAAATATATACAAACACATAAAATTATATAAAATTATAAAATACTCTACATAAGAAAATAATAAAAAATATTTTAGTGATATAAAATAATTTGGCCAAAATGGGTGAGGTTTGAGATTAAAGCTTTAATCTGATTTTTCTGCTAAGAAATTCATAAAATCACATATTCCAATTTTCATCATCGGGTGTTCAAAACAAAGCGCCCAAGTTTTAGGGCTGGTTAAAATGGGGTGTCTACAGTGGGCCTCACCCTCTATCTTCAGGAGGCGCGTGAGGGTGCATGAGACCTCTTCTGCCTTTACTTTGCAGTTCTGCACTCCTCTTAGCAAGACCTTACTCCTAGTATGCTCAAAATCTAATTTTGAGCAACTTGATTTCTGGGCAGCTCTTAAAAACACACCTTGTTTTTCTAAAAAACAACCGACGAGGCTCTGATACCAATTGTTGGGGCTTAAGGCAACCCACTTGAACTACCAGAATTCAAACACACTATAATGAACACAAGATTTACGTGGTTTGGCCTCTGATATCAATTGTTGGGATTTAAGACAACCCACCTGAACTATCAGAAATCAAACATACTATAATGAACACAAAATTTACGTGATTCAGCCTCAATGCCTACGTCCACGGAGAGAATCAGAAATTTTCACTAAAACAATAGAGATTTGTAGACACCCCATTTTGACCGGTCCTATGACTTGGGCGTTTTCTTTTGACCACCTGATGATGAAAGTTGGAATATGCTATTTTATGAATTTCTTAGCTGAAAAATCAGATTGAAGCTGTAATCCCAAACCTCACCCAAACCTCACCCATTTTGGCCAAATTATTTTATATCACTAATATTTTATTAATTTGTAGTATTTTATAATTTTTATATAATTTGATGTGTGTTTACATATTTTTGGAAGTGGTGCATTTTAGAAATAGAAAATAATAAAAAAATACAAAAAAAGAAAATAATAATAAATAAAAAAAGAAAAAGAAAAGATGGTCAGAATGATGGGGGGTGGGCACAAGAGATATATTTCTTTATTGTTTTGATTGGGCTGGTAAGTGAGAATAAAAAAAATAAAAAAATAAAAAAGGTTCAAAAAAAACTGGCTCTTTCTCGTGAAGGAATATAAAAAAAAAGAGAGAGTGGGTGGTGTTATGAGGATAGGAGAGACACACATAGGTGTACAAAAAAAATAATAAGAGAGGTGGGTCTCTCAGTAAAGAGAATAGTTTTAAAAAAAGAGTGGTCTGTCGGCAGAGAGAGCAGCTTCAAAAAAGAGGGAGTGGGTGGTGTATTATTTTAAAGGAGACAATCTGAAATTGAAAAAGAAAAGGAGAGGGAGATAGAGATGTTGAATTCGGTGGGCGGGGTTCAAAAGTAGGTGGAGAAGATTGAAAAAAGAGAAGAGCAGGTGAGAAGGTGGAGAAGATTGAAAAGAGAGGAGAGCGGGTGAGAGGTAGAGGTGTAAAAATGGCCTGAGGCCCGTGGACGGCCTGAAACCCGAGGTGGGCCCAGCCCGTTTCAACCCGGTTAAGCCCGAGCCCAACCTAGTACCTTGGGTCTAGGCCTTCCATTTTGGGGCCTGGCCCGGCCCAAAAAAAAAAAAGATTGATTTTATAAAAATAAAAAAATAAAATAATTAAATAAATAAAAAGATTGATCTTCTAAAAATAAAAAGATTAATCTTAAAGATTGATCTTATAAAAATAAAAAAATAAAAATTAAATAAAAATTAATATAATTAAATAAATAACATTAATAATTTAAAAATAAAACAAAAACTAATAATTGTTTGATGGAAAAGGATGATATGATGTATCACGCCGTGGCTGGCAGTGACAGACTGGCAGTGCACAATTTTTGTGTGTGTGGCTGGCCTTATTTTATTTTATCTTTTTTAATTTCTTACTTCATTGTTTGCTGGGAAAGTGTACCTAATATGAAAGAAAAAAAAAATTATATATATATATTTACTAAGTTGGAAGGTAATATAGGGCCCCTGGGGGCTTACCACGAGTCCAATTTTGATAATCCGAACCATTCAATGTGTAGAACTCTTCCATTACTATATGTTTGTAAAAAATCACGTTAATCGAATATCACTAACTACATAATCAAATCAATTTGGTATAAAAATGCATGGTGTTATAATTAATGGTTGACAAAAAAAACTAATCCGATCAATAGTTATAGATATCCGATCAACGTGATTTTTTTCAAACGTATAATACCTGACGAGTTGTTCACATTGAACAGTTTCGATTTGCAAAATGGGACCCGTGATGGCTCCCACTGGCCAAAGAGCATCGTCCAAATGGTTGCCCGAAAAGGAGGCAACCATTTCCTAAAACTTTGCCATGCCACCGTACAGCCCCTACCTACTATTATAGTACCAGCCTAGCACAATTTTGAGCCGTTGCATTGCAAATTTGCATCTCCCACAACTCAAACGGATATATATAAAACAGCCATAATTCAAACAGTTAGAATTCAAACTACTATAAATATATTTCAGTTTTCAAAATAAATTTCACAACAAATCATTCTCTCTCTCTCTCTCTCTCTCTTAGACTCTCTCAATCTCTCTCAACTTTCAATTAATTTTGAAGTGTCATCCCTAAGTGGCTATTGCAATTGTGCAACCAGAAGAAGAAGAAAATTTCTATATCGCATTCGCCAGTCGGTAACATTAATTAGTTTACTTAAATTTATTAACTACTTATTTTTTTATTAATTATTTATGCACATATTAATTATTATTTTTTACTAATTGAATTTACACATTATTTAAATTAATTGTTAATTCTTATATATTGTTTTACTTGCATTATTATGGATCATAATATGTCTAATGTTTATGTTGATATTGATACATATACTACACGACATAAATCTGTTGATTCTCCTTCTAATATCCCTCTTCCAACAGTTGGATCATCATCTAGGAGCAGAAGTAGCAGTGTTTGGGAACATTTTGAAAAAATATCTATAAATAATCCTGATGGCAAAATTATATTTAAAGCAAAATGTAAATATTGTACACGTTTATTTAGTGCTGCATCTGCAGGGGATACTAGTCATTTAAAAAGGCATTCTGACAAATATTTACAAAGTAAACAACCTGATATTCGAAGTCAAATGCAATTAGGGGCTTCATCAACTAGTAATTTGCAAACATTTTCATATGATCCTATATACGTGCACAAAATTTTGTAGTTGATTATATTATTAAAAAAGAACAACCTTTTAGTATTCGTGAATGTCCTAATTTTACTGAAATGATTCACGAAAGTTTTGCACCACAATATCAAAGTTTTTCAAGAAATACTACTAGAAACAGGATTTTAAAGAAATTTGAGGATATTAAAAGTGAATTATTTGATATCTTTAAAAATTTGAATGGAAGAGTTTGTTTAACATCTGATCTGTGGTCAAATAATAGTTTTGAAAATCAATGTATCACTGCACATTTTATTGATAATGATTGGAAATTAAATAAAATATTATTTCATTTAAATTAGTTGAACTTCCATAGGTCATTCGCTTGGTGTAGAAATAAGAAATGTATTATATGAGTGGGCTTTACAAAATAAAATATTTACGATTAGTTTAGATAATGCATCATATTATAATCAAATTGTAGCCCATTTAAAATTAACTTTACAATTACTTGTTGATAGTGATTTATTTCATGTTCATTGTTGTGCTCATATTTTAAATTTGATTGTTAAAGAAGCTATGCATGCATACGAAACTTCTGTACTTGTAATAAAAAATACAGTTGTTACTATTATGTTTTCTGGTAATCGAATTTCAGAATATAAAAAAATTTGTCAACGAGAAAATATGTCATTTAAAAAATTAATTTTAGATGTAGATAGTAGGTGAAATTCAACATATAATATGTTAAAAATAGCTTGTAAACAAAAAAGAGTAATAGATTTATTTTTTGCAACAACATCAATAGGAGGAGTACTGACACTCACTGAACTTAATTGGCACCAAGTAGCATTGTATAAAATTTTTAAAAAGTTTTCGATACTTCAACAAAATTATTTTCTTATATATATATTCGTACTTCACCATTTGTTTTACATATGTTAGCAGAAATAATTAAAATTTTCATAAAATATATGTGTAATGAACTTTATGTAACTCTTATTACTTCAATGAAAGAAAAATTTGATAAATATTTTCATCATTTGCCTCATCTATTAGGTTTAGCTATAATAATTGATCCTAAGTATAAAGAATTTGGTTTACAAGAACTTTTAGAGCGTATTTTCACTGATCAAATACAGTTTGCCCCTATTATGTAAACATGCAACAGATTATTTCAAAAATAGAGGGTAACTGCAGCTGCCTTTGCATTTGTAAATACACCTACACACGCTAAACTATTAGTCCAATCTCAAGGTGGGAGATTAAGTATTTTCACAGTAATAAAAAGTAGAAGAATATCTCAACATATAAGTATAAGTAGTTTTGAACTACAACGTTATTTGGAAAGCCTGTCAGTGGATGATTCTGATAATTTTGACATTTTGAAATGGTGGAAACAAAATGAATCTATGTGGCCCGTGCTTTCACAGATGGCCCGTGATATACTAACCGTTCCTATTTCTACAGTTGCTTCAGAAACAGCTTTTAGTGCAGGTGGACGGGTGTTGAGTAACTACAGGAGCAGGCTTTTGCCCGAAATGGTTGAGGCATTGATGATATCCAGGGATCATATGCACGCGCTTACAAGAAGACAAAATTTTAGTCAAAAATGAGCGAATTCAATATGATTTGGATGACATATCATCGGGCAACGCGACTGAAATGTCTGTCTCCTCCGATGATTGATCAACAATTTATTTTTTACTATTTCATTTCATTTCGTTTTTTTCTTGGTTTTTGTTTTTGTTTTTTGTTTTTTTTTTGTATTAGATTATTGAGGTGGAGTATAATGCAAATGATTGGTAGGCTAGTAGGTGCCAACCTAGTTGGGATGTACTTGACCTATAGTGATGCAATTGCTATGCCATTATCAGTAATCTACACCTAATTTATTTAATAATATTAATTTTTGCAATATTTTATTTCATTTTGAAATAAAAATTATTCATTCAATAAATGTTATATAAATAATTTAATATTGTAATATTGAAAGTTTCAATTTCATATATATAAAATTATTCATTTCAAAAGAAAAAAAAAATACATAATTTCATACTATTTTAGTTATAAGTTCACAATTAAAAAAACATAAGCTATATATAATTAAATTTAAATATCACCATAAAATATTAAATAACCAAACAAAATATCTCATTAATTGTAATTAAAATACTCTAGCATAATTTTTTTTAAAATTTTTTATTTGTAATATTAAAAAAATAGCCCGACTAGACCCGACCCGCGACCCTAGGCCTGAGCCCAAGCCCTAGGCCTTATTACGAGTAGGCTTGGGCTAGGGCCTGGGCCCCACTTTTTGCCTCATGGGCGGAGCCGACCCGGCCCGGTCCGCTAAAAAACTGCAAGGCCACAAAGCCCGAATATTATTACAACCTTAGTGAGAGGGTGGAAAAGGATAATACACAGAGAGATACACACAGACGAGGGATGAATGCACTATCTCTCTCTCGGGTTGGAGAAATAAGAGAGAATTGAGGCTGAAAATAGACACAACACAGAGGCTCTCTCTGGGTGTTCCAATGGGTGAGGGTGGTGTTCATGTGTGTGGGCAAAAAAAGAAAGGGCAAATTACAAATACCCCCTCGAGGTTTGGTAAAAATACAGATTCCCCCCTGAGGTTTGAGAAATTACAAATTGCCCCCTGAGGGTCAAATTTTCATAACAAATTAGGAGAAATTAGGGAGGAATCTGTATGAAAAGAAAAACCTCAGGGGACAATTTGTTATGGAAATATAAACCTCAGGGGGTGGGATGTAATTTCTCAAACCTCAGGGGGGAATCTGTATTTTCATCAAACCTCAAGGAGGTTGTTTGTAATTTGCCCAAAAAGAAAACAAATGTCTAGAGAGAGAAAAGGTGGTGAGATGGGGTGAGTGGGTAAAAAAAGGATGTAAAAAAAAAAAAAGGGAGACAGATCCTGAGATTTGTGAACAACACACACACACGCTGATACACTAAGGACACACACACAGAACAGAGAGGACGCACCTCTCCCTCTCTCTCTCTCTGCTGGTTTTTGGAGCATAGTTGATCTTCTGCAACAACAAAGAGAGACATACACAGAACACATCTGCCTCTCCATGCATGGCCAACCTCACCCTCTTTCTCACTCTCTGACTCTCTATCTATATCTCTCTCTCTTTCTACACCGAGCCACCACCACGAACCTCCACAACAACCACCACAAGAAGTCGGTATTGGACCGACATGGCTTAACAGCACGACTCTCCGGCAGTGGAACCAGTACGGTGACGGTAATTTCCTCACTTTACACAACAACTCTGATTCGACGACCACATCGCAGCAGCAGCAGCCACGGGAGTCACTACACCGCAGCAGCAGTAGCCACGGGAGTCACTACACCGCAGCAGCAGCAGCCACGGGAGTCACCACATCGCAGCAGCAGCAGCCATGGGAGCCAACACCAGCACCACCAACAATCACCCCAACTCTTCTTCTTTCTTCTCTTTTTCACATAGTCTCTGAATCGAACCACCGCCGAGCTTATTCCCATCGAAATTCGAGTTCTTGAGACTCGTCTACGTCGTCTTCATTGCCGCTTCGGTTGCCGTAGCCTGCAATTACGTCGTCATCATTCTCAATCGCCATCCGAAACTATTCTGCGATACGAACGTCTGGTGAATGGTTGGTTGATCTAGCTAGTTCTAGCATCAATACTCCTTGTAGCCGCAATAGTGAAGTTGATGATGCATGGTGGGGCCCTCCATTGAAGATGCTCAACATGAGTACATGGGCTGGATTTGTATATATCATAATATGTGCTGATGAGTTGCAAGTGGGTTATTAGGCCCACGGTAATTTACTGGTGTGCTGTTGGATGGAAGATAAATGGCAATGCCCGGGGGTTTAAAACATTAGGTTTCATAATTTTGGGTTTACTTGTTGGGCTCAAATTTCATTGGAGAAAATGGGTGGAATGCCCCAGTGGACTACTGAGTTGGGTTCTTAATTGTGGGTTGTTTCTTCAAAGTCCACGAAGTTCTTTATTTTATTTTTTATTTTGAGTGTTTGAGAGGATTTTATTTTATTCATCTCTCTCGAATTTATAATATTTAAAATGTTATAATAATTTCCCATCCCCGCTTCTTTCTATCTTATTCTTTAATCGCTTTCCCTAACTGTGCATATGTATATATCTTACTGCCATGCATATCCATGCTTTGCATCCATGTTTCATATATCTTGATTCGGTTAAGTTTGCATTTGTTGATTTAATCAATTTCTATGTGATTGTGTGTGCTACCTAATTCGTATGTTATGTTTTAGAAGCCGGATCTTTAGAAGCATTCTTATGTATATATTACATTAGAATTTTGTATATAGGATCATGCATATTTGACTAACTTTGTTTTGTAGCTGTTCGAGGGATGTTAGTAAATATATGAGTTTTTATGCTTTAGCATCCCGCTTGTACATGATTTTCTTATTATGTTTAGCATCATACCGTATGGCTAATTATTTAAGTGATAAACGGTTTGAATGTCTGTGGATGAAGGCTTTTTGCTTGAATTTGAGTGATTCAACGAATGTACCCTTTAAGCCCACTTTGTAGTGGCAAATTCACAAACTTTAAGTCCACTCTGTCAAGTGGCAAATTTAAATCCTTTTCGAAAAACAAACATGAAATTGAATTGTTCCAATTTGAGCAAACTAGTCTACACTTTGTGTGCTTCACTTAGTAAATTTTAGGATTTATTAAATAATCATAACATAAACATATAAAGAAAATAAAATTCATATCATGGTTTAGTATAGGCCGATCTTTGATCGGGTGAGCGGGGTGCTCATTATTGAAATTCCCCTCTTATACCTAAGGTTCCGAGCTAAGCATCCTTGGTTACAACGAACAGTGGCCTTGGCACGAGTCATGGGTTTCTTAATTTTTCCAAAATAAATATTAAGTGGCGACTCTAAGATTTGATGACGCAGTCCATTTTTGGCAAAAGGTTTTTGCAATAAAATGAATTTCTGTATAGTTGTCAAATCTGAACTCTCATCTATGTTTCACGCTGCACTCGTGAAACTATATCAAAGAGATTTCCAGGGTCCGAACTGTTTAATGCGTGCGGGTACCCCCGAGCATGTTACAAGATTACACAGAGGAGGGGACTCTGTCACTCAGCTCACATACTCTCTATTGCCTTACACTTTCTGGTTTTTCTTCTCACTATCACAAAGATATTGTAGACACCCCATTTTGATCGGCCCTAAGACTTAGGCGCTTTCTTTTGAACACCCGCTGATGAAAATTGGAATATGCTACTTTATGAATATCTTAGTAAAAAAATCAAATTCTAGATTTAATCCCAAACCTCACCCATTTTGGCCAAATATTTTTAATTTGTAGTATTTTATAATTTTATGTATTTGTACATGTTTTGAGGTGGTGCTATATAAATTGGTACATTTTAATTATTTTATCAATAGAAAATAAATAAAAAAAATAAAATAACAAAAACAAAAAAGATGGTATGTTGATACATTTTAACTATTTTATCAATAAAAAATAATAATAAAAATAAAATAACAAAAATAAAAAAAGATGGTATCGTCAAAGTATTTTTTGGAAGAAGTTAAAGAATTTTTCGATGGAAGATAGAATGATGATAAGGAGGTGTGGGTGGTGGAAAAGATTGGTTTGAATGAGAATGAAAGAGAGGGTGGGCAAACAAGGATCATGATGCTTTTTCTAGTGGGCAAACAATGATTTTAAAAAAAAAAAAAAAATAGAGAATGTGGTGTTCAGGGAGTGGGTGGTTGATTATTTTAAAGGAGACCCATCTCTGGGCTTTCTCTCTCTCGAGCTGGCTCACACATAACATATCTCTCCGGGAGGTTCTATTTACACACATTATATCTTTTTTTTTTACACACTTAATGAGAGAGTGTGTTAGAGAGTTGTGTGTGGAGGATGTGTATAGAGAGAGGTGTGTGTATAAATAGATGCTCCCATCTCTCCCTCTGGTTGGTGATAAAAATAGAGGATAAAAGACAGTTTTTGTTTTTGGAGCTAAAAAAAAGAGATATACACAAGGGGGTGAACGATACAGATAAAAAGAAAAAAAAGAAGAAGAAAAGGCTCAAACCGTGGGCTCTCTATCGCTCTACAATTCTTTGTTTTGATGATGTTACTACTGATCTCATCACTCTCTTAACAAATAGAATGTCAATTCTATTCTTGGTTTCTCTAGAATTCAGTGGCATCTTCGTTCACTCTCTCTCTCGGGTCTGATATAATAAAAAAACCAATATCTCTCGCTCTCTCTCCTGGTGGTAAGTAACTGAAAAATAGCCGTTGCAGAGCTTCTATGGGGACCAGGAGAATCAAAGCTAAGCAAGTGGGAATGAACTGAAGAAGAATTACTCTCCAGAATCTCTCAAATTCTTTGAACTGCCATTGATTATTTTTTTGTGTGTGTGCCTCTTCTCTCTCTCTCTCTCTCGTTGAGGGAAGGGAGGAGAACATTATCTAGGCAAAAGAGAACAACACACAGGGATGGTCTCTCTCTTTTCTCTTCCATCATTGACCCCACTCTCATCTCTCTCTCTAACTCATTCATGGCAATAACAGACCTAAAAGCTCCCATAACAATGGCGAGCTTACGACCATTCTTCACCAACTTCATCTCCCTCTTCCTCCTCCTCATTCACCTCGGCTACTTCATCTTCTCCACCACCACCCTTTGAGGCTTACACCAATGAAAACCACCAACACCACCACCGAAACTCAACCCAAAACCACAGGTTGATGTCATGGCAGCTCGGAAGAGAGCCACATCGGAGGCCAGCACCAGCACCATCGCTGGCCCGTCCACCACCGCCGTTAACCAGCACTACCATTGCCGTTCTCTACCACCGTAGCTCTCACAGGTTGGGAGGGGGGATTTTGGGTATACATGCAAGGCCAAGTTCAAGAAGGGTGAGCTTAAGGGACAAGAAGTAGCGGTCAAGTTCATCCAAAAAGTCAAGATGACCATTGCCATAGCCATTGAGGACGTAAGAAGGGAAGTGCAAATTTTGAGAGCTTTAACAGGGCATAACAATCTAGTCCAATTTTATAATGCATTTGAAGACCATGAAAACGTCTATATAGTGATGGAGTCTGCTTTAGAAGGAAAGGTTCAATCCATAAAACAAGGATATCTCTCAAAAGGTTCATCTAAGTTGAGGGGTGACTAGAAGAGAAGATTTTTCGTTCTTGATCATCGAGGCAAGTTGTACTACTATCGCAAACAATGGAGCAGGCCCTCTGTAGTTGGGAATCAATTTCCTATACAAAGGAGCCTTGCTTCTGAACATGGTTCTGGGCTGCTGAGTCGGTGGCTGTCTACTTATTACCATGGTGGTGTACCTGATGTAAAATCGGTTGCACGTCACATCGTGGACCTGCTGACGTCGACTGTAAAGGTGGGGTTTCCATTGAGGACGAGTTTACAAGGGTTGAGGCCTGTTGGATTGGATTAAAGACAAACGGTTACTTGCTAGTTGATGAATAGTGGGGAGTTCTTTATTTTATTTTTTAATTTTGAGTTTGTGAGGATTTTATTTTATTCATCTCTCTCGGATCTGTAATATTTAAAGTGTTGTAATAATTTCTCACCCTGCTTCTTTTTATCCTTTTAATAGCTTTCCCTAACTGCACATATGTATATATCTAACATGTCATGCATATTCATGCTTTGCATTCATGTTTCATGCATCTTGATCCGACTAAATTTGCATCTTTGTGATTTAATTGATCATTATATGATTTTGTACGCTATCGCATGTTTTGCAATGATTCACATGCCATATTTTAGAAGTTAGATCTTTAGAAGCATTCTTGAGTGAATTGCAGGATTTTGTATATAGGATTATGCATATTTTACTAACTTTGTTTTGTAGCTGTTCACGGGACGTCGATAAATATGTAAGTTTTTATGCTTTAGCATCCCGCTTGTATGTGTTTTTCTTATTATGTTTAAGCATCCTACCATGTGGCTATTTGCTTACTTGATATAACTGTATGAATGCCAGTAGATGAAGGTCGTGTCGCTTAATTTGGAATGATATTGATTTTCATGTTTGTAAACTCAATCCCTTTGGGTTGCACATCTTCAAAATTACATGAAATCAAGTTATTCCAAAGTGGGTGACATAATCTATACTTGTATGCTTCATATAGTAAATTTTAGGATTTATTAAATAATCAGAACATGAATATATAAAGAGAATAAAAATCATATCATGATTTAGTAGAGGCCGATCTTTTGATCGGGTGAGCGGGGGTGCTCAATTAATGACCTTCTCCCTTCATACCTAAGGTTCTGAGCCAAGTATCCTTGGTTACGATGAACAGTGGCCTTGGTACGAGTCACGGGTTTCCTAACTTTTCCAAAATAAATATTAGGTCTCTGAGATCTGATGACGTAGTCCATTTCTGGCAAAAGGTTTTGCAATAAAATGGATTTTCTATAAAGTTGTCAAATTTGGACTTTCATCTACATTTCACATTGCACTCGTAAGACTATAATAAAGAAATCGAGGGTCCAAGCTGTTTAACGCGCACGGGTACCACTCGAACATGTTACAAATATACACTCTCTTGTATATCACTTATTCTTCCTTTCTTGTATTGCTCTCTACACTCTAAACTCTCCTCTTAGCCTCTCCATTTATACACTGAAGAGAATGGTATAGAGCTTGGCTGGCCTTGTACATGGCCAGCTGTTCCTTCACTTTCGGTGGCTGGCTTGTTAATTGGCAGCCTCCATTCTTCACATGGCCAGCTCATTTTCACATAGAGGAAATGATCACCCCTCACATGGGGGTGATATCCAACAAATATGTTAGTGTATATTAGCTATTAGTGTATTATGCTTACTTTACTTTATTAGTGTTGTCCCTTCAGCCTTTCGGCCACTTTCGGCTCCTCTCCTCTATAAAGGAGCAAATACAACATTTGTAAATGATAACATTAATACACAACTTATTCTCTCTCTCTCTCTCTCTACCAACTATTGTTTCATCCACTATCGTTTCATGGTATCAGAGTGCAATTTTACATTTCTAGCCTTTTCTATTTTTGGTACTTAGTCCCGTACACAGTGGCACTACACCAACCTGCTCGAAATCACCTCACGATTACAATGGCACCATCCCTATCACCAGAAATGCCTCCACGCGCCGTCACGCACGACCTTTGTGTTCGGCACGTCTTTGCTTCCGCCGTCATTCTCACATGCGCCATTACGTACCCCTCCGTTGCTTGCTCACGTCAGCATCTGACGCCAGTCCTGCGCTCGCGTGCGCCGCGCTTGTTGCTATGCGCCGTGCGTGCATCATTCTGCTATTGTGCACCAGCGTGCGCCATTCTGCTCCTGTGCGGTACGCGTGCGCCGTTCTGCTACGGTGCGTCGCATGCCCTTCCTACTATTGTGCACCACACCTCAGTCTGTTATTGTGCGCCGCTAATACCATTCCACCCTCTGCTAACGTCATCTCTACACAACAGCCCCTTTTCTAGCTATTTTCGACATTCTGGACTCACTGATACACTCTGTTTTACCTGATTTTGCTCCTACAGGCCTGTTCCTATTTATTTAGTCCTACTCCACTATTATTATGGATCGTCATGATGTCTCTCATCCGATTTCTAATCTTCTTAATGGTTCCAATTATGTTCTGTGAACCCAAGCCATGTCTTCCTTTCTCAAAGGTAAAAAGCTCTGGCGCATTATCACCGGGGATGTGATCCACCCGGTGAAAGAGGCCGATGAAACTGCTGCTACATATGAAGACCGATGATGTTAGCCGAAAGGTACCACATTGAGGCCATTTAAGTTACAGTTTTAGTCGTTCAATGTTATTTATTTGGTGGAGATGATGTGTTTCGTGCATTTGTACAGATTTGGCAGAAAATAGAAAATTCAATCAGAAAGGGGCGCGAAAGCAGATTCTCCGAGCAGAAAGTGACGAATCCAAGTCAGCCAGACCACCGCACGTGCGGCCAAGCATCACCGCACATGCGGCCCACCACTGCACGAGCAGCCCACAGGACCACACGAGCAGCCCACCTAGGGACGCGTGCACGGACTTTTTGGTCTATTTTGCTCCGAATAAAAGAGAGAAAATAAGTCAAACCTAGGGTTCAAAAAATCAATACAAAATAGAGGGAGACTAGGGTTTCAGAGAGAGGATATTCTACCAAAGCTTGAAGGACACTTCCATGGAGATTTCTTCCTCATCTTCTTCCTCTTTCCATTCCTCCGTGAGTGGCTAGTCGTCTTTTCTAGGGTTTGATGAAACCCTAGCTATGTAATGGAATTTTTCATGAGCTTTAATTGTAAATTGGTTTGAATGAATGTATGGATGTTTTAGAAGTTTATAAATAATTGTTTCGTTCTTCTCTTCAAGCACTCTACTCTCTGTGATTGTTTAATGCTTTCCATACATTAGTATTCTTTGTGTTTGTATTCAAAGTACGAGACGAGTCATACTATGAGAGACGGGTTGTTTTGCTAACATAGTTTAGAGCAAGCGACTCGTACTACTCGGGATGATTCGTGTCTGTACATTGAATACAACAACCCTCTTGATCAATATTTCAAAATTGTAGTTGTGAAATATTGGGTTGTTCATATAGCGACCCCGGTTTCCCCTTTTCTTTAACTGTTGTATCTGGACTTAGGTTTCGTGGAGTCGGTTGTCGTGTATATCTTGTTTACATCCTTTACTCCTTGCATTCGAGTCTTGGGTTGTGTTGGACGAGTTTGATACAGGTTGGTTGGACTTAGAAACCAAGAGTAGTTGCCCAGATTTTGGCCTTCGCGCTCGAGCGGGGACTTTGACGCTCGAGCGGGCCCTTCGTTGTTGTCTGTCCACTCGAGCGGGGTTTTCGACGCTCGAGCATAGTTTTCCATCTTCCAGTATCTCCACTGCAGAGTTGTACGCTCGAGCGGGAGTTTTGACGCTCGAGCGGGTTGTTGTCTGTGACGCTCGAGCGGGAGGGTTGACGCTTGAGCGGAGACCTGGTTCTGTAAAAGTTTTGGAAGTGTGTATTCGCCGCTTGAGCGGGATTGTTGACGCTCGAGCGGGAGTCTGTGAGTGACGCTCGAGCGGGGCGTTGGACGCTCGAGCGGGGCGACTGGGTTAAAGCTCCGTGTTTTGACTTTTCAAATCACTTTTTCCATTTCTCTTCTTTCTCTTACTTTTCCAAAAACCCCATTGTTGAGCTTCTCACTCTAGGACTCTACCTTCTCTCTAGGTATTGATCCAGTAGGAGTGATTTGCTCACCTTTGGCCTTTACAAAAGAGTTGTTGATCGTCGAGGGCTACCTTTTGATCCGAAAAGTTTGTGGTTTGGAGCACTTCCATTTTCTTCGTCTTCTCGGTTGGGAGTCATCTTTTGAGGTAGGGATAACCTACTCCTTACTATGAGCTTTGTCTTTAAATTTTAGTATTTTGAGATGTTGGGGTTGGTTTGGTAATTTTGTGAAAGTTTCGGGCTTTTGTGTAAATTTACAAAAGTTGGGGTTTTGGCTATATAAAGCCTAGATGCATGTTCGGCATGGAAAAAAAAAAGAAGGTGAAATTAATGTTAAGACATTAATGAAAATGGAACCTAAGGGTTGAAATGTAGATTATGAAAAATGCCCTAATTACATTGATTGATTAATTTGTATAATTAATTATTGGAAATGAGGAATTGAATTGACAATGTGGAAATTGAAAAGGGAAGGGGTTAAAGGGTGTAGTTAGATTATTTATCACTCACCTAGTTGAAATGTTGATTATATATCTATTGTTGCATTTATTTTCTGTATAGAAATAACTGCTTTGGGCTATCGGTGGAGGATAGTCGTGATTGTTGTAGACAATGCATGATGATTAGGCAAACGGAAACTAATCACTGGAATGAGTCATTGAGTATGATGATTGAAAGAACACGTTAAATTTATGTGTTGTGTGATGATGTATATAATTATTGTTTATATGCATTGTGTTGTGTTGGAGGAGATAGGGGATGTACTCCACGGTTTAGGGGAAGATGGGTGATGGACCTCTAAACCGGATGTTGTTGGGAGGAGATAGGGGATGGACTCCGTAGATAGAGCTCATATGCTTATCTAGTGATGTATTGACAGAGCTCATATGCTTGTCATTGGAAGTGTGATAGTGCTTATATGCATATCTGTGGAAGTGATGATATAGCTTGTATGCTTATCTGTTGTTGTGTGATATAGCTAGTACGCTTATCTATTATGAAATGGGAAGTGTTTGATATGAGTTACTGTCTCATATGAGTTGTTGGCCAGGTTCTGAGCCATGGTTGTAAATTGAGAATTGAAAGGAACCGGAAAATGAATTATAACATGGACTTGTATGTCATGAAACTGTAAAGTGTGATAAGAGAAAGTATCAGTGTTGGCCATCTATCAACTGCTAATCTTTTAGTCATTGTTTATATTTGGTTTAGTGTATTTCTACTGGGTTGTGGCTCACCCTATATGGGAATATCATTTTCAGGTGTAGGTAGCATGCCACCTCCAAGGACGTAGCTTGGGAGGCTAGAGGCGGACACACTTTTGTTGTCTTAATTTTGATGTATTACATGTATATTCAAGCCAAGGGCTTAATGTGTAAATGAGTTAGCACTCCTTTTGTTGTAACCAAGTGTTAACTTGGAAAGCTGTAAGCCCGTAGGGCATTTGCTTTTGTTGATTAACATGTAATAATTTTGTAAAGAACTACTCTGATGAATAGAAGAATGTTTATCTTTATTACCAATGCATGTCTATATTGATGGGTTTAATGTGTTATTTTGAGGGCGTTACAGTTCAAACCGAATTGCGATTGGTGGTTGATGTTAAGTCTCATTCATGTGGTTAGTGGTGAATTTTCTACCCTAGGATTTTCCCCCCAATTCAGTAAACCCTATTTCATTTATTATTGATAATTTAATTCCTTAGTTTAATTTATTCGTTATTAAATTAGGTTATAAACAACCAATCTTTTTATCAAAATTAATTTAGGAATTTAGCAATTAAATTAGTTTAATCTCACAATTGTCCCTGTGGATCGATACCTGGACTTGCTATTATTCTGATAGAATTTGGTATAGTTAAGTGATTATATTTGGTGTGTTCAACGACCCATCAACCGACTCAAAGATTGGGACAGTAAGAACTACCATATTATTACATGGCTTCAGAATACCCCTGTTTTCTCTATTAGTCTTCAATTTGGTCGTTTTTAGCTTGATTCTATTACCACTCCTACTAAAGACATTTGGGATTTTTTTAAAAGAACGATACCAGACTACTGGTCTTGCCCATCAGTATCAACTTCCGAGTCAACTTCACCGCATGCGCCAAGAATCCAGTCAATCTATTAATGATTTTCTTTCTTAGATGTATTCTGTTTGGGACCAGCTTGCTCTCTCAGAACCGGCATGGCTTCACCTTGAAGATGCTGTTTTATTTACTACATATCGTAATCAGCAGCGGTTGGTTCAATTTCTTATGGCTTTTACTTTCTATTTTGAGCCCGTGCGTGCATCTCTTCTTCATTGTCTTTCGTTGCCCACTCTTGAACAGGCTATTTCTGAACTGTTATTTGAGGAGACTCGTCTTGGTACTCTCCAGACTCATCATGTGGACTCTGTTCTTGCCACTCCTCAGTTATGGCCCTCACCGATCCAACGATCCACTGCCTGCATCTATTGTCAGAATCAGAGCCTTCCTTCTAGTCATCTTCTGGTTCATTGCCCCGTCAAATCCGCCTGAAACTGTAACAAACTTGGTCATAGTCATCTGCAGCAGGATTGTTTTCGCAGTCCATCCCCGTTCATCTTTCACTAGCCATTCCTCTTGCGGTGGCTCTTCTAGGGGAGCTCTCATTATCCCAAGAATCAGTCTTTTCCTGTTCATCGCAGTGCTGCTACTGCCTCTGGGGATTTCTCTGAGTCTCCTGCTCCGTCTACCCCTGTCTTTTCTCAAACTGATGTTGAGACCACGTTCAAACAGTTTCTCTCCACCTCTGGTACACCTTCTTCTACCGCTTTGTCTGTGACTCTTGGTAACTCTTCTTAGTATTTTGACTCCGCCTGTTGTAATCATATGACTTCTAGCTCTACTATATTCTTTTCCATCTCTCTCTCTACTCATATTCCCTCTATTTATATTGTTGATGGTTCCCTTATGTCTATCAGTCATGTTGGTTATGTTTCCACATCTCATTTATCTTTACCGCAAGTTTATCATATCCCTGCTCTAACCTTAAACATTATCTCTATTGGTCAATTAGGTGAGCGTGGTCTCACTATCACATTTTCTGCTAATGGTTGTTTGGTGCAGGACCCTCAGACGAGACAGACTATTGGGATCGGCTGTAAGCATGAACGTCTCTATGAACTCATTCACCTTCATGTTCCTGACTTCTCACAGATAGCTGTTCCTGCATCTGCTTCCTCGTTGTCTCCTTTTCATCTTTGGTATTGTCGTTTAGGGCATATTTCTGTTAGTCGGTTAGAGTCTTTGGTTTATAGTGGTCAATTGGGTCATGTACTTCCAGATACTTTTGATTGTTCACCCTATCAACTTACAAAACAACCTACTTTATCATTTAATAAAAGTACTTCTGCTTTCCATACACCTTTTGATCTGATACATTCAGATATTTGGGGCCCATCACCTACTACTACCATGGGGAATCTCGTTTATTTTGTTGTTTTTGTTGATGATTTTTCACGGTTTACTTGGCTTTTTCTCACGAAAACTCGGTCTGAACTTAAACACCTTTATTATAGCTTTTCCAAAATGGTCCACACGTAATTTTCAAAAACCATTAAAATTTTTCACTCTAACAATGCTATGGAATATCAGTATACAAATTTCCTTTCCTTTCTTCAGAGTCTTGATACTCAGCCTCATCGTTCCTGTGCTGGCACGTCCCAACAAAACGGACATGTTGAACGGAAACATCAGCATATTCTTGACATTACTCGCGCTCTCCTTCTTTCTTCTTCTTGCCTTGAAAACTTTTGGGAGGAAGCTGCCTTTACTGCTCCGTACACTATTAATTGTGTTCTTACCCCTTGTCATCAATAATCAAACTCCCTTTGAACGTCTGCATGGCACTCGCCCTCCAAAGACGAATCTTCGGGTTTTTGGCTCTGTCTGCTTTGTTCTACTTCAATCCCATGAACACACCAAGCTTGAACCTCGTTCTCGTCTTTGCTGCGTTCTTGTGTATATGATTGAACATAAAGACTATCACTGTTGGGATTCTCTCTCAAAGTGTCTTCATATCTCTCGTCATGTGGTTTTCTAGGAGCACAAAATGTTTTCCTTCTTGTCCTCCTTTCACTTACCCGCACTCTCCACTTCCGTTATGTTTACTAATCCTTCCATGGATCTTTTCTCTAATGAATTTGATGCCCATTCTTCCTTCACCGAGATGCCTTTGTTGACCCCTGATCCGTTCCAGACTGCTCTCCCTGATGGTCCACCTCTCATTGCACTTCTAGCTCGTCTCCTCCTTCTCCACTAGCCCTTTCCCCCATAGATCCTCCCACGGGTCGACCACACCGGGTAACTCAAACACCTATTCATCTTCGTGATTATATTGTTGGGTCTGTTGCCTTCTCTACTTATGAATCTACCTCCTATCATGAGACTTGTACTAATCCTCTTTGGCAGCAAACTATGACTGATGAACGCTAGGCTTTGGACAAAACTCATACTTGGGATATTGTTGATCTTCTTCCTGGCAAGACTGTGATTGGCTGGAAATGGGTATACAAAATCAAGACCCGTTCTGATGGCTCTATTGAGCGCTACAAACCTGACGTTAACGTGCGTACGCAGAATGCGCAAAAAGAAAGAAAAAACACAAAATGCATGGATACGGGGGTTTGACCCTTTGATCTCAAGCTTAGTCTCCCAGTCCTCAACCACTGAGCCAAACCGCTAAACCAAGCCACTCTTGTGACAAAATATGCAAACAAATATATATATATATATATAGGTATACGAGACATATATACATAAAACCAAAACAAAACAAAAGAAACACTCGTTACTATGGGAGGTCAAACCTCTGACCTCAGGCTTAACCTTTCAGTCCTCAACCACTGAGCCGAACCGCTGAACCAAGTCACACTTGTGACAAAAAAATTAAAACAAATATATATATAGAGGTATATGAGACATGTATATACATAAAACCAAAACAAAACAAAAGAAACACTCGTTGCTATGGAAGGTCGAACCTCTGACCTCAGGCTTAACCTTTCAGTCCTCAACAACTGAGCCGAACCATCAAACTAAGCCACTCTTGTGACAAAGAAATTCAAACAAATATATATAGGTATACGAGACATATATATACATAAAACCAAAACAAAACAAAAGAAACACTCGTTGCTATGGGAGGTCGAACCTCTGACCTCAGGCTTAACCTTTCAGTCCTCAACAACTGAGCCGAACCATCAAACTAAGCCACTCTTGTGACAAAGAAATTCAAACAAATATATATAGGTATACGAGACATATATATACATAAAACCAAAACAAAACAAAAGAAACACTCGTTGCTATGGAAGGTCGAACCTCTGACCTCAGGCTTAACCTTTCAGTCCTCAACAACTGAGCCGAACCATCAAACTAAGCCACTCTTGTGACAAAGAAATTCAAACAAATATATATAGGTATACGAGACATATATATACATAAAACCAAAACAAAACAAAAGAAACACTCGTTGCTATGGAAGGTCGAACCTCTGACCTCAGGCTTAACCTTTCAGTCCTCAACAACTGAGCCGAACCATCAAACTAAGCCACTCTTGTGACAAAGTTCTTCATCACTCTCTTCTGTCTCCTTCTTCTCTTTCGATTTTTTTTTCTCGAGAGATAAAACGGAGAGATTGAGCGGAGGAGAAAAACTGCTGAAACTCAGTCCGCTCTCTGCTATTACTCTGTGACTCATTTCCTTTACACCTCTTACCTCTAATGCATGGCCTTATCCCGTCTCTTTACTCTCTTTTCGGACCTTAATGAGCCCATAAGCTCTCCTGGACCGAGTGCCCTTGCTCCTATTCTTCCTAACCTTCCTATGCTGTCAGTTGAGAAAATAATGGCAGCCCAATCTGACATTGAAGCCAACCACTACACACTGAAGTTTTACATGGAGACGGTGACTGCAGTCTCCAAATTGGCTCACCGACTACAGACCAAGACAAGTGAGGTACATCAGGTCAATGACCAACTCTCTCTGCTCCAGCGCATGTACAAGGATGCGCGTGTAGAGATTTGTGCACTGAAGGCAGAGAATAAAGAGCTTAAACGACAGACCACCTCCATGGCCCAATTTGGGGCATCTTCGTACTTTGCCTTTAATGGTCGACGGGGAGTCGACTCTCATGGTGGAAGCACTGGGGTAGGGCCTTCAACGGTTTCCCAAGACGAAAAAAAGAGGAAAAGATCGGCGGGAGAGTCGAGTAAGTGAGGTCGGCGTGTGGCCGTTATCGAAACAAAACATGATCCCTCTCTTATTTTGTTTTTCTGGGTTTGTTTGTTTGTTTTTTTTTTTTTGTATATATGGGTTTGCTTGTTTTTGTTTTTGTTTTTGTTTTTTTGTTGGAGTGGGCAAGTATAACTTCAACTCTTTTTTTTTTGGGGTTATCTCTGTAATTGGGGATGTTGTCTCTGCAATCAGGGATGTCATCCCCTAACTTCAATAAAATCAGTTTCGTTTTTGCACATCAATGGCGTAATTGGCATATCACTTTGAGCTTGAAAACAATTTTGTTTGATTGAATTTGAGAATGATTGAATTTTGAACCCTGAATTGGACATTGATTCCATACTAACTTGAATAAAAAAAATGACTTAACGAAAGAAAAATGAAGCAAAACAATCCAAACACACTTATCTACACAGACTGGTATGAAAGGAACTTAAACAAAACGTGACTCTGAGACACAATCATTGAGCCTAAGCGATTCTGCAGTTTGTCATGATGGAGTGAAATTGAAACTGGTGAGCTGACCAAAAAATTAAAATTAAACCCCGCTGGATGAATAGCAACTTCCGGCGGTAAATAGTTGACTCGAGTGGTGGAGAAGACAGAATCTCTAACTCGACTATGCCCCTAATTCATTGCCTTGACTTTTTTTCTCTTGATTTTTTTGTAAAATTTTTTTGATCGACATGAGAGTCGGATTAGCATACTTATTCCATTTTTTATTTTGAAATCATGTGAGTCAGGCTGTGAGCACTGAAAATTTTCCTTTTTTTAGTCCAAAGAATGGTTTGGTGTTGCAAAAATGGAATAATTTTTGAGAAAAATTAGTCAGCTTCATTCAAAATAATCAAAACCTATTTTTGCAAATGGTCACTACACAACTAATCTGGAATCAACCATTGGGGTGCATATCCCTAAGCCAAATAACCTCGAATTGGTTCTGTTGTAGCAATGGTGATAACCAAACAGAGCCAATACGAATCGAATGAAGTCGATCGGAACTGGACCGAACCAAACTGAACCGAAAGGAGCCAAGTTGAATCGAACCAACTAAACCGAACAGAACGAACAAAAACCAAACAAACGCGGATAGGACAGCCAAGTCGACTAAAGATACACCAATCAAACATGGACAAGATGAATGAGTTGAAAAATTATTAGGGCCGAACTTCAAGATGAAGCTACCTGCGTATCCTAAAGATAGAAATCAGGCCATACGTAGTTTCGGCTAAGGTTCACTCGGGTATTGACACTCTCCTTTTGTGCTCTAACTTTTGCCAAAGCTGCCCTCTCGGGTTTTCAACCTTGCGAGCTTTTCATTTTTCATTTTTATATTTTTTTCATTTTTTCATTCATTTTTTTTTTCACTTTCTATTTTTTTGTTTTTGTGCTCCAACTTTTGCCTGGGTCACCCTTTCGGGTTTTCAGCCCAGCGAGCCTCTCAATGATGGTGCTTTCGTTTTAGCTTGTCCATGTTGATTGCTTGTAAAATCTCTAGGCCATCTAAATCTATAAGAACGACTGCTCTACTTGACCAGTAGATATGATGATGCAGAGACTAGGCTAATTGGGACTAAATTTGCCCCTAGTGTAGTGGATAGGAAGTCGATTGCCCTTCTTCTCCCAAATTATGGGTTTTGACTTTCTGGGCGATCTTTATTAGGAAACAATCCAGTTTTAGATCTTTGATCACATCCACTCTTATTGCCCCTAGTTCAAGGGCTGCTTCCAATCTACATCACATCCGACCTTATTGCCCCTTGTTCAAGGGTTGTTTTCAATCTGAATCATATCATTGCCCCTAGTTCAAGGGCTGCCTCCATTTCGGCTATGCAAGCCTTACACTTTGGTTAACCATTGAATATTTTGAATCACAGTTTGAAAGCTAAGGAGGACGGACCTCAAGCCAAAAGGGATCCTATGCTGTACAATCTCAAGATCAACTCCAGGCATGTTTACATAAGACCACGTAAAACAATTTTTGAATTTTTTTCACAAAGTGACTAATCACTCGTACTCTTACGAAGACAATATAGAAGCAATTTGGACCAAGCCAGGATCCTTTTCAATACCCACATTAACAGAAATGATTTCATTCATCAAGGGCTTAGCATACCTCTCTTCCTCTCAGTCGATTAAAATTTACAAATCCCCGAGAAATTTCTTCCTCTTCATTTTTATCAGAGTTTTTTTAAAAAAAGTTTTGTAATTTTTTGTCAATGCAATGAATTAAAGGCACAGAGAAGTAGGCAGAATCTATGACGCTTTTATTGAAAAGAAACTACGACTCAGCAATGACAATAGACTCAAAAGAAAATGACAAAGAAGACCTAGGCAGGACAGAAATGTCTAGGTTAGCACTCCCGAAGTCAACAAACTCTGACTCACTAGAATGATTTAAGCCTGATCCCAACTCTACAAACTTGGTGGAATCAAACTTAGACTTAATACTCAATTCAGAACTCAGAATAAAACCATTCTCAAATTTCTAGTCAAAGTGTGGGCCATCCACAACATTCAAAACAAAGCCTGTGCAAGCAACAGGTGGTCACTCCCAAATCACAGAAATGGTCGAATAACCCACAAGTTCTATTTATTTACACTGGTAGACTTTGTGGGATATCGGACTTTTTTGAAGCAATGTTTGCAAACTACCTTGCAAAAAAAACAATAGGACCCCCAATCAGAATTTTAGTAGCGTTTCGACTTAACTGACCACTGATTACTACTACCTCATGTTGACACATTGAACCCAACCCCACAAACTGAAATACCTGAACCACACATCTGAATTTGAGATCTTCTGTATCGATCCCATACATTGCACATAGCAAGAAAGAGAACAAACACCCCTATGGAGGGTAGGGTTATCTTGTCCTAACTTTTGATATGATCTAGGGTTTCACTATTCAAACAAGTAGTATCATACATCTTAGAAATGGGAGAGCATCCCGTCCTATTGTTGGAAGGTACTAAAGTTCATTATATGCACAAGGTTGGTTTTACTCAAGAGGTTGAAGTCAATGTGATGTTACCAAAGAATCCTTTGGGTCATAACCAATGAAGATCTTAGAAAATCAGAAGAATTAATACAGCCTCTCTTCAAAGTCTCAGAACCTTCAGATCTCAAAAGATTATAACACAAGACTTCTAAAATAACGTAGAGATGGGTGTAGTGTCACAAAAAGTGTGTTTGTGCTCCCAACAGTATCTGGGCAACACAGGAGCTTCAAGTGCACCAATGCATGCAATGTAATAAACATATAATTGAAAATAAAAGTCATATCATAGAGCTCGAGTCAAGGTTTCATAAAATCCCCAGCAGAGTTGGCAGAAACTGTAACATGCTCGAGGGGTACCCGTGCGCGTTAAACAATTCGGATCCTCGACTTTTTTGATCTAGTCTCACGAGTGCAATGTGAAACATAGATGAGAATCCAGATTTGGCAAATTTTATTGAAAATCCATTTTATTGCAATTTTTTCAAAAATAGACTGCGTCATCAGATCTCAGAGTTGCCACCTAATATTTATTTCGAGAAAATTGGGAAACTCGTGACTCGTGCCAAGGCCACTATTCATCGTAACCAAAGTTGTCTCGGTTCAGAACCTTAGGTATGAGTGGGGAAGGTCATTAATTGAGTATCCTGACTCACCTGATCAAAAGATTGGCCTTTACTAACCATGATATGCATTTTATTTTCTTATATGTTCATGTTCTGATTATTTAATGAATCATAAAATTTGCTATGTGAAGCATACAAGTATAGACTATGTCATTCATCTTGGAACAATTTGAGTTCATTTATTTTTTAAAAGAGTTTTGAAGATGCACAACTTAAAGAAATTGAGTTTACGAACATGAAAATCAATATCATTCCAAATTCAGTGACACAACCTCCATTCACCGGCATTCATGGAGACATATCACATAAGCAAATAACCACATGGTAAGATACTTTAGCAAGCGGGATGCTAAAGTATAAAAACTTACATATTTACCGACGTCCCTCGAACAGCTACAAAACAAAGTTAGTAAAATATGCATGATTCCTAACTATGCAATATGACAAATGCAACATATGTGATATGTAATTACTAGGCTCAACTACTAATATGACATATGAAATAATTTGATAGCATGCGGTCTAAGCATGTATTTAAAGAAGTATTTAAACGACAATGTGAATTAGAATGATGCGCCGAGCCTTGGTGCATGCAATACAAGTGTATGTGAACATAAAGTATGCTAAACAAGACATGATACTCTAATCTAACCATTGTAAGCAGTTAAATAAAATGGAGAAAGACGTTTGGTTAGAAGACATACACATTATTACAAGTTTGCTTGCCCTCACGCAGGAGGATCCGAATGAACTAACTAGCGAACTAATTAAAGCTAAACTATTACAAAACAAATTAACTATCTATGCTAGCTAGTTATTATAACATCACAACTAATTAATTATTCTAACTAATTATTAAAAATTAGAACTAACTAATTAATTACACTAATTAATTAATTATAAAATTCTAATTAATTAACTAATTAATTACAACATGAACTAACACTCTTAACCAGTAACCCACTAAAGTAATGTATATATATAATATGTATACAAACTCACACTATTAGAAGACCATTCAAAAGCCCGCCACTTCAGGCCCTTACCCTCGTGAATCCTCAAACAATTTAAAATTCCCTCCATCAAACATCCCAGTCAGCTTGCCACCAAATCCACTTGCAGCACATGTAATATGCTAACAAAACCGTGGGCTAAGAAACCTACGTGAACCACTTTCCCATGTATTATCGATCGCAACTCCAGCTATATCGATTTCATTAGCTTTATTCTCGGGTCTGTAGTATCCAGTCACTGGATCAGGGACCCAAGAAGTCTTTGTTGCCTCTTCTTCCCCACTTTTGATTACAACTGCCATAACTAAAGAAGCAATAGAGTTCATGTTCTCCATATACTGTAAATGGCAACTATGTGGTGCTCTAAGGGTTGAACCGCACAAGGTTAGGTCAAATTGAAGCTTATCATCTTGAAGCACCTTCATATGTTTTGCACGACAATCATAGATCATGCGAACCTTATTCTTCATGAATAAAAATCGTACAGCTTGAGGGATATCTGTTGCTGGGTAATGTAAACCAAGATAAGGCTTAAGCCCCGGTTTTGTGATCTCAGACACAACCTCACTGTGATCATCATCATCGTGAAATTTATAAGCCATCACTCTGTTATAACCAGTGAGTTCAAAAACCTCCTGAACCATGGTATCATATAGCCTTTCCATTGGCATTAACTTCTGACATATTTTGGACCTAAAATCTAACTTGGTTGCTGCATAATCTGACTTGGTTGCTGCATCTTCATAAAGCTTCTTCTCCAACTTTATAGAAAAATTATCTACACCCTCTTGATTTGGCAGCGCTTGCTGGAGTTGTTGTGTGCGAGTAGCTTTAACTGAACCTTCTTGCTTTGGTGTCTGTTGCTGAAGTTGTTGTGTTGTCGTACTGCGATGTTTGGTCTTTGTGCCCACCTGGTAGCTTCTCCTTTAGCTTCTGTGTCAGCCCTTTCTTCTTCCTCCTCCCTCTTTGCCCATCATCCTCTAAAGAGCTAGAGCTGCTACCGGAATGGTGAAGCACTCCTCCGCCAACATGCTGATGATGGCCTCCGGTACCAGTGCTTAAATCATGGGTTTCATTGACTGTAACATAGCCTGAATATTGCCAGAAAGACACCGGAGGCTGGCCGGGAAGTTTAGTGACTCGGTCGGCCTCTTGTTTTGATAAGGCTTTGGGGTTGAGTTGACCAGGCTCGAGTCGAGCTGAAACAGCCCTTGTAGTAGATAGAGGAGAGAGAGCCCCCTTTGACCCTTTGTTGAAATTCTATATCACCCAATCAAAACAATCAAAATCTATACCACTTGTGCCCACAGACACCGATCATTGTGAAGACAGAGAGATGGCCGATGTCCATGTGTGTGTGTCTTTTTTTTTTGCTTAGATAAAGGCTCTCTTCCCATCCCTCACAAAAAAAAACCCTCCCACTCAAACCCATGATAATATATTATTTTCCACTACCTTTGTCCCTCCCCCAACTCACTACAAACTCCTCAACATAATATATTCCACATTGTCTTTAAAAAAAATCTTCCTCCACCCAAAAACATAATCATCCTCCTAATCCAACACCACGCCATGTTAAAATCACCACCACCTTTCTTTTTTCCATCTTTTTATAAGCTCTCTTCCCATCCCCCACGAGAGAGAGAGAGATCAACTTTGAACATTTGCTCCAACTGTATATCCCCTTGAGAGAGAAAGCTTTCATTTTGCCTCTAAGAGAGAGATATATTTAAAAAAAAACCCTCCCACTCAAACCCATGATAATATATTATTTTCCACTACCTTTGTCCCTCCCCCAACTCACTACAAACTCCTCAACATAATATATTCCACATTGTCTTTAAAAAAAATCTTCCTCCACCCAAAAACATAATCATCCTCCTAATCCAACACCACGCCATGTTAAAATCACCACCACCTTTCTTTTTTCCATCTTTTTATAACAATAAACTCTCTTCCATTCTCTTTCTCTAAAATAATATTTTCCACCGCCCACCCGAAAAAATTATCATTCCTACTGACCATCTTTTAGTTTTTTTTAATCTAATTTCTCATTATGCTCCACCCCAAACCCATCCTAAAAAATAATATCTCCTCTTTTATTTTCTATATCATGTTCCCCCTTTAATAATATAAACATAAAGGTCTGTAAGCTGAAGCTATTGGAAACATCTCCTGAGGATCTGGGACCTGAGAAGTTTCCAGTGGTGGAGGGAGATCAGGATTTGGCTGGGCAGTCGGGACCGGATGTACAATAGATGCAGATGCCCCAGATGGGCGTCGCAGATCAGCGATGACTTCATCATGTGCGGCCAACCTTTGATCCATGGTTCTCAAAGTTGCCATCATGGCAGCAATTTATTTTGTGTTCTGTGCCATTCTTATAGGTGGGTGAGATATTGGTGAATTGCGGACACGAATAGGTGTTTGTGGAGTGCTTTGTTCTAGTGCTGATGCATGTTTGTTCTTTCTTCGTCGAGTGACCAACGGGAGAGAAACTAACACTGGCTGACCGTTAACAAGATCTTGTGTTTTACAAAGCCTATGAGAACGAGTCCAAACAACTCAGGGGATATCGAGTCTTTCTGAAGCTATGATGAAAAACTACCTAACAAAAAGAAAGAAAGAATACATATTTTAAAAAAACGGACATCACTTCGGCCCCAATTCTAAATTAATCACAACACGCAGCTGAACTGTGATCCCCATTGAACTTTGTTCTCAGACTGATTGCTCATTTGTACCACTGCTATGAACAACCCCGCATATTTCACTATAAAAGCACATACCACATAAAAAGAACCAAAACAACCCCTATGAGGAGGTAGGGTTACCCTGTCCTAGATTTTGACATGATATAGGTGCACTATGTCAAGCAAGTGGTTTCATAACATCTTGTACGGGTAGCATCCTATCCTAATTTGAATGGTCACTAGAGCGTACTATATGCATTAGGTCAAATAGTCACAAAGGGTACCTTAGCAAGATTACCTAATATACCTCTCACACCTAACATCGAGAAATGAAAGGAGGATCAAGCGGTACATCGATAATCTAGATCCAAGGGTTGTGTTCCCAACTTGACAGAGCCCATGCCCGGTTAGCCTTTTGGCAAGCTTTGTAGAAAAGCCTCCGGCAAACCGTTCAGGAATAACAGATGGCAAACATAGGAACTTAGGTGCACCAATGCAAATGCAATGCAAAGAACATATAAATATAGATAAAAATTCGCATCATAAATTTCAAGTCAAGTTCTCTAAATCCCCAACAGAGTCACCAGAAACTGTAGCTCGACTTTTTGCGCTCCCTTTCGGAAGAATGAATAGCCGTTACAGTTCAAACTTCACTTGTGTTGGTTCTGATTCTGATTTCACAAGTGCAAAGTGAAACAGTGAAAACACAACAAGAGTCCAAATCCGACAATTTCTTTTGGAAAATCGATGTTTGAATCAAATGCCAAAAATGAACTACTTTGCCAGATATCAGAGTCGCCACCTAAATATTTATTTTTGAGAAATTTAGGAAACCCATGACTCGTGCCAAAGGCCATTAGTCCGTCGTTACCAAAGTGTCTTGGTTTGGGAACTTAGGTATGAGAGGGGAAGGTCAATAATTGAATACCCCACTCACCCGATCAAAGATCGGCCTCTACTAATCATGATGTGATTTTTATGTACAATATATGTTTTTGTTCTATATGTAACATACAAATATAGACTAATTTTATGAAAAGTTGAAACGTTTGATTTCATGTTTGTTTTGACAAAAGTGTTTTGAATATGTATCACTTAAAATGGTGATCTCATATATACATAAATCAAGTATCCCAATTTAAGTGATTAGCCTTCATCCATAGGCATTCAAACAGGTATATCAAATAAGCAGATAGCCTCATGGTAGTATGTTTGATATGACAGCATTCGCACTTATGCAATATGCTAAAGCATAAAAACTTACCTTATGTCCGAAGATGAGTCAAAAGAAAATAAATAGTTAGAAAAAATGCATGATCCTAATTAATGCGATATGGCTAATGCAACACATACAACGTGCAAGTAATAAGCTCGGCTACTAGCATGGCATGCGAGTCAATTTAAGGCATGTGATAGAGCATGTATTTAAGTAAAGAGTTTGAATTTGACATTTAAATAATATGATGAGCCGAACTTTTATGCATGCAAAACGAATGGATGCAAGTCATGGAAATGCTAATTTGAAAATATGATGTCCCTAACCTAACCATCATAAGTAGTGAAATAAAAGGGAGAAAGAATGGGGGTTGGAAGACATACAACTTATTGCATATTTGTCCTCGCGAAGGAGGGTCCGAATGTCCAAATGTCCGAATAAATAATTATTACAAAACTGAATGAATAATAAATGAAAGGGGCTGTCTAATTTATTACAATAAGCCCTGACTCAATAAATTCAGTATAACGTCCGACCAAATTCAATTAATCATATTGGTTCTTTATGTCGGTTGTAATCCAATTTTAACCAATTTTATTAGCGTTTTTTATTACCTATCCATTTCTTTATCTTTTCTCCTATTTGTGCAAAAGTGATATTTACGTCTATTAAGTCCAAAATGCAATAAAGAGAAACGAGTATCAACTTAACCCGAGAAAATTTTCTTCGAGGGGAATTACAAAGGAAGAGTCAAACTTATTTACAAGCGATAAGGGATTCCAAGTCAAATTCAAGATGTGCAACAAGGACTAGTCAAACTCAAAAGAGTAATAATGACTTAGAAAAATCCAAACTTGAGTGATAATGACTTGAAATCCAAACTTGATAATAAGTGATAATGATACTTTCCTTGGTGATTTCCAAGGGTCAATTAGTCCCTTAAAAGTAAACATACTGATGAATAAGGAGAAATGAAAAATAAAAGATTGTGGTTTAGTATAAGAACATGTATACATTTGGGGTAGTGAACCTCCAAAGAATTCAAACCGTTAAGTATAGAACGTTTTATGCTTTTGGTAGTAAATTCTCTAAGAGATTAAAACAGTAAGCATAGAACGTTGTATACTTTTGGTAATGAACCTCTTAAGCATAAAATGTTTTATGCCTTTGGTAGTGAATCTCCAAAGAGATTAAACCATTAAGCATAGAGTGCTTTATACCTTTGGTAATGAACCTCCTAAGCATAAAACGTTTTATGCCTTTGGTAGTGAATCTCCAAAGAGATTAAACCATTAAGCATAGAGTGTTTTTTACTTTTGGTAATGAACCTTCGAAGAGATTAAACCATTAAGCATGGAAGAGTTCCTTTCTTATACTTGAACCACAATCTTAATTTTTCGCAACTTTTTAATCGAAATAAGCAAAGAATGGAGGGAGGTTGCATAGATGATTATGCGAAATTGATTAATTGGTTAGTACAAACAAACTTGATATTTAAAACATAAATCATTGAAATAAATTAAATAGCCTTCTAAATAGCATACAATAGTGCTGAAATTAAGCTATAGAAAGCGAACAAAATTAAATAGCCGGAGGTTGCAATTCACCGCCGGAGGTTACTATTCATCCGGTGGGGTAGATGATTTAAAGTAATAAATTACAACAGTTTATATACAATATTTAAATTACAGCAGATATGTGGGTGGTGTAGCCATCCCATTAAAGCGATAAAAAAAACAGTTATGAAAAGAAGTAAATGAAGTATTTAAACAAATTATATCACATTTTTAAATTAAATGAAAATTTGTGAAAACTCACCTTTTGGGGAAATGACGAATTTTCTGAGTCACAAACTTTCTTTTGATTACTCTCAAGTCTGTTGAATGTGTTCTCAATTCTCAGTCCAAAATTTAGAATTACAGCTTGGTTTTTGAATGGTGTATAGATGAAATGGAAATAAAAATATCAAAGAAAATATTTAATTTTCCCTCTCTCTTCTCAAACTCTCTCGCACCACTTCTTTTTTCCCTCTCTGATTCTCTAATCTAATTCTTAGACCCTTCCCTCTTTTTTCTTTTTTCTCTTTCTGATTAGCCTCCCTCCTCTCCTTTTGATTCTCTCAGACTTTTCCTTTTTTCATTTCTATGCTGGGCCTCCTCCTCCTGTGTCTTTATATAAGGAAATTATAATAATATAATAATATAAATATTATATAATATATATATATATATACATATAATATAATATCTAATATATATATATT
>NW_021024557.1:48577-167311 GCF_004153795.1 Camellia sinensis
GCAAAGTTTGATTTGAATGTTGGCTGCCGACATTAAAATAATTTTTTTGTTATTATTTTTTATATTATATATAATATATATATATATATATAATATAATATTAAAATATTAAAATATAATTATACCAATTATATAAAAACGCCAAAAATGAACAAACACATAAAATTATGAAAAAGACAAATATTAAAATAATGAAATTTTAATAGTTTAAAACAATTTGGCCAACATGGTGAAGGTTGTGATTAAAGCTTAAATTTCATTTTTCTTATGAGGATCTATGAGAAACACATTATCCAATTGTCATCATCGGTAATTAAAAGAAAGCGCCCAATTCTTAGAGCCGGTCAAAATTGGGGTGTCTACAACTCCAAATAAGAAAATAATAAAAAACATTTTAGTGATATAAAATAATTTGGCCAAATAGGTGAGGTTGGATTAAAGTTTTAATCTGAATTTTTGCTAAGAAATTATTAAAATCACATATTCCAATTTTCATCATCGGGTGTTCAAAACAAAACGCTCAAGTTTTAGGTGTGGTCAAAATGGGTGTCTACAGTGGGCCTCACGTGCTATCTTCAGGAGGCGCGTGAGGGTGGTGGACCTTTCTTGGGCCTTTGCTTTGCAGTTCTTGACTCCTCTCAGCAAGACCTTGCTCTTGTATGTTCAAAATCTAATTTCGAGCAACTTGATTTCTAGGCAGTTCTGAAAAACACATCCTGTTTTTTCTGAAAAACGATTGATGAGGCTCTGATACTAATTGTTGGGATTTAAGGCAACCACCTGAACTACCAGAAATCAAACACACTATAATGAACACAAGATTTACGTGGTTCGGCCTTTGATATCAATTTTGGATTAAAGGCAACTCACCTGAACTACCAGAAATCAAACACAATATAAGAACACAAGATTTACGTGGTTCGGCCTCAATGCCCATGTCCATAGGAGAGAACCATAAATTTTCACTAAAACAAATAGAGATTACATAGAGGAGGAGACTCTTTCACTCAACTTACACACTCTCTACTTCCTTACACTCTCTGGTTTTCTTTCTCACTCTCATAGAGATATACACTCTCTTGTATATCACTTATTCTTCCTTTCTTGTATTACTCTCTATACTCTAAACTCTCCCCCTAGCCTCTTTATTTATACCACTAAAGAGTATGGTGGAGAGCTTGGCTGGCGTTGCACATAGCCAATTGTTCCTTCACTTTCGGTGGCTGGCTTTGTCGGTGGCAGCCTCCATTTTTCACATAGCCAGCTCATTTTCACATAAAGGAAATGATCACCCCTCACATGGGGTGATATCCACAAATATGTTAGTGTATATTAGTGTTAGTGTATTATGCTTACTTTACTTTATTAGTGTTGTCCCTTCAGCCTTCAGCCACTTTCGACTCCTCACCTCCATTAAGGAGCAAACTGAACATTTGTAAATGATAACATTAATACACAATTTATCTCTCTCTCTCTCTCTCTCGCTTTTTGTCTCTACCAACTATTGTTTCATCCACTATCATTTCATGGTATCAGAGTCGCAGTTCTACACTTCTGGCCTTTTTTGTTTTTTGACTTAGTCCTGTACATAGTGGCACTACACCAACCTGCTCGAAATCACCTCACGATTACAACGACACCACCCTCGTCCGCCTTTTGTTTGGCGCATCTCCACTTCCCGCACCTCTCACACGTGCCCTACTCTCCCTCCGTTGCTTGCTCACATTAGCATCTGATGCCAGCCCTGAGCTGCGCGTGCGCCGCGCCTGCTATTATGCGCGCATGATGCGCCGTTCCGCTATTGTTTGCACCCGCGTGCGCCATTTTTCTTATGTGCGCGTCTGCGGTGTGCCATTCTTACTACAGTGATGCCTCACGCTCTTCCTGCTATTGTGCGCCACACCTTAGTCTATTATTGTGTGCCGCTGACATTATTCCACCCTCTGCTGACGTCATCTCTGATACAGCAGTACCAATGCTACCCAGACATATTTTTTGACCTTTCGAAGGCACCTGGTGACAACTCAATTTTGTTGCCATCTTTCAGTGGCGGTTGCTCTCTACAACGGTGATCTACTTCGTCCTATGTGTGGATTTGTATCTCTAATATTTTCCATTCAAAATGTAACTTTGGCCTATATCTCCCGGTCCTCTTCCATTGGTCACTCCTCTCACGATGGCTCTTCTAGGGGTAGTTCAAATCATCTTGGGAATCAGTCTAGATCTTTGCTTGCCCACCGCACTACTATTGCTGGCTCTGAGAATTTTTTTTGAGCCTCTAGACCCGTTTGCTCATGTCCTTCCAAACTGATGTTGAGGCCCTGTTCAAACAATTTCTCTCTCTCTGGTACACCTCCTCCTACTACTTTGTCTGTGACTCCAGGTAACTCTTCTTGGTATTTTGACTTCGCTTGTTATAATCATATGACTTCCAACTCTACTATATTCTCTTCCATCTCTCCATCTACTTATATTCCCTCCATTCATACTGCTGATGGTTCTCTCATGTCTGTCAGTCATGTTGGTTCTGTTTCCACATCTCATTTATCTTTACCGCAAGTTTGTTATATCCCTGCTCTAACCTTAATCCTTATCTCTATTGGTCAATTATGTGAGCTTGGTCTAACTGTCACATTTTCTGCTAATGGTAGTTTGGTGCAGGACCCTCAAATGGGACAAACTATTAGGATCGACCATAAACATGGACGTCTCTATGAACTCATTCACTTTCATGTTCCTGACTCCCCACAGATAGTTGCTCCTGTATCTGCTTCCTCTTTGTCTCCTTTTCATCTTTGGCATTGTCGCTTAGGACATATTTCTGTTAGTCGGTTAAAGTCTTTGGTTTCTAGTGGTCAATTGGGTCATGTACTTCCAGATACTTTTGATTGTTTACCCTGTCAACTTGCAAAACAACATGCTTTATCATTTAATAAAATTACTTCTGTTTCCCATACGCCTTTTGATCTCATACATTCAGATATTTGGGGCCCATCACCTATTATTTTGTTGTTTTTATTGATGATTTTTCATGGTTTACTTGGTGTTTTCTCATGAAAACTCGGTCTGAACTTAAACACCTCTATTATAGCTTTGCCAAAATGGTCCACCTCTTCCTGCTATTGTGCGCCACACCTTAGTCTATTATTGTGTGCCGCTGACATTATTCCACCCTCTGCTGACGTCATCTCTGTACAGCAACCCATCTCCCAACTATTTTTGACCTTTCGAAGTCACTGGTACACTCTGTTTTACTTGATTTTGCTCCTACAGGTCTATTCCTATTTATTTAGTCCTACTCCACTATTATTATGGATCGCCATTTTGCCTCCCATCAGATTTCTATTCTTCTTAATGGTTCCAATTATGTTCTGTGGGCCCAAACCATGTCTTCCTTCCTCAAAGGTAAGAAGCTCTGGCGCATTATCACCGGAGATGTGACCCACCCGATGAAAGAGGTTGATGAAACTGTTGCTACATATGAAGACCGACTCGAAGATTGGGACAGTAAGAACTACTAGATCATTACTTGGCTTCAGAATACCTCTATTACTCTTCAATTTGGTCATTTTCAGCTTGACTCTGTTTCCACTCCTACTAAAGACATTTGGGATTTTTTTGAAGAACGATACCAGACTACCGATCTTGCCCATCAGTATCAACTTCAGAGTCAACTTCACCGCATGTGCCAAGAATCCAGTCAATCTATTAATGATTTTCTTTCTCAGATATATTCTGTTTGGGACCAGCTTGCTCTCTTAGAACCGGCATGGCCTCACCTTGAAGATGCTGTTTTATTCACTATATATCGTAATCAGCAGCGGTTGGTTCAATTTCTCATAGCTCTTACTCCCTATTTTGAGCTTGTGCGTGTATCTCTTCTTCATCGCATTTTGTTGCCCACTCTTGAACAGGCTATTTCTGAACTATTATCTGAGGAGACTCGTTTTGGTACTCTCCAGACTCATCATGTGGACTCCGTTCTTGCCACTCCTCAGTCACGGCCCTCACCGATCCAGCGGTCCACTGCCTGCATTATTGTTAGAATCGGAGCCTTGCTTCTAGTCATCTTTTAGTTCATTGCCCTGTCAGATCTTGTCGATACTGCAACAAACTTGGTTCTGGTCATCTGCAGCAGGATTGTTTTTGCAATCCATCCCAGTCATCTTCCATTAGCCATTCCTCTCATGGTGGCTTTTCCAGGGGGAGCTCTCATCGTTTCGGGAATTAGTCTTTTCCTGCTTATTGCACTATTGTTGCTGTCTCCGAGGATTTCTCTAAGTCTCCTGCTCCGTCTATCCCTGTTTTTTCTCAAACTGATGTTGAGGCCATGTTTAAACAGTTTGTCTCCATCTCTGGTACACCTCCTCCTACTACTTTGTCTGTGACTCCAGGTAACTCTTCTTGGTATTTTGACTTCGCTTGTTATAATCATATGACTTCCAACTCTACTATATTCTCTTCCATCTCTCCATCTACTTATATTCCCTCCATTCATACTGCTGATGGTTCTCTCATGTCTGTCAGTCATGTTGGTTCTGTTTCCACATCTCATTTATCTTTACCGCAAGTTAATCATATCCTTGTTCTAACCTTAAACCTTATCTTTATTGGTCAATTTTGCGAGCTTGGTCTCACTGTCACATTTTCTGCTAATGGTTGTTTGGTGTAGGACCCTCAGATGAGACAGACTATTGGGATTGGCCGTAAGCATGGACGTCTCTATGAACTCATTCACTTTCATATTCCTGACTCCTTACAGATAGCTGCTCATGTATCTGCTTCATCTTTGTCGCTTTTTCATCTTTGGCATTGTCGCTTAGGGCATATTTCTGTTAGTCGGTTAAAGTCTTTGGTTTCTAGTGGTCAATTGGGTCATGTACTTCCAGATACTTTTGATTGTTTACCCTGTCAACTTGCAAAACAACATGCTTTATCATTTAATAAAATTACTTCTGTTTCCCATACGCCTTTTGATCTCATACATTCAGATATTTGGGGCCCATCACCTATTATTTTGTTGTTTTTATTGATGATTTTTCATGGTTTACTTGGTGTTTTCTCATGAAAACTCGGTCTGAACTTAAACACCTCTATTATAGCTTTGCCAAAATGGTCCACACCCAATTTTTAAAAACTATTAAAAATTTTCGCTCTTACATTGCTATGGACTATCGAGATACAGATTTTTTTTCTTTTCTTCAGAGTCTTGGTACTCAGCCTCATCGTTCCTGTGCTGGCACGTCCCAACAAAATGAACATGCTGCACGGAAACATCGGCATATTCTTGACATTACTCGCGCTCTCCTTCTCTCTTCTTCCTGCCCTAAAAACTTTTGGGGGGAAGCTGCCCTTACTGCTGCGTACACTATCAATTGTGTTCCTACCCCCTGTCATCAATAATCAAACTCCCATTGAACATCTGCATGGCACTCGCCCTCCATACACCAATCTTTGGGTTTTTGGCTCTGCTTGCTTTGTTCTACTTCAATCCCATGAACACACCAAGCTTAAACCTCGTTCTCGTCTTTGCTGCTTTCTTGGGTATGGGATTGAACATAAAGGCTATTGATGTTGGGATCCTCTCTCTAAACGTCTTCGTATCTCTCGTCATGTGGTTTTCTGGGAGCACAAAATGTTTTCCTCCCTGTCCTCCTTTCTCTTACCCACACTCTCCACTTTTGTCATGTTTACTAATCCTTCCATAGATCTCTTCTCTAATGAATTTGATACCCGTTCCTCTTTCACCGAGATGCCTTTGTTGACCCCTAATCCCGTCCATATTGCTCTCCCTGATGGTCTACCTCTTATTGCGCCTTCTAACTCGTTTTCTTCCTTCTCCACCAGCCATTCCCTCCACAGATCCTCCCACGGGTCGACCACATCGGGTAACTCAACCTCCTATTCATTTTCATGATTATATTGTTGGGTCTACTGCCTTTTCTACTTATGAACCTACCTCCTATCATGAGGCTTGTACTAATTCTCTTTGGCAGCGAGCTATGACTAATGAACGCCAGGCTTTGGACAAAACTTATACTTGGGATGTTGTTGATCATCCTCTTGGAAAGACTACGATTGGCTACAAATAGGTATACAAAATCAAGACCCATTCTGATGGCTCTATTGAGCGCTACAATGCTCGTCTTGTCACAAAGGGTTTCAACCAAGAATATGGCATTGATTATGAGGAGACCTTCTCCCTTGTTGCTTGACTTACCTTTGTTTGCTGTTTGCTTGCTGTTGCTGCTGCTCTCCACTGGGAGCTTTTTCAGATGGATGTCAAAAATGCGTTCCTTAATGGTAATCTTCTTGACGAGGTCTACATGCAACCTCTCCCTGGGTCTACTTATCTGGCTTATAAGGTTTGCAAACTATAACATGCCCTCTATGGTCTCAAGCAAGCCCCTCGAGCTTGGTTTTCTAAGTTCAGTTCCACCATTCATGACTTTGGGTTCACCTCTAGCTCCTATGACTCTGCTCTATTTGTTCAGACTACTACTCATGGTACCACTCTTCTTCTTCTTTATGTGGATGATATGATTATCATTGGCGATGATGTGGCTAGTATTCTTCACCTCAAACGTTTTCTCCATCGATAATTTGAGATGAAGGACCTTGGTACTCTTAACTACTTCTTAGGGCTTGAAATCTCTCATGATTCCATTGGTTACTATTTGTCCCAGGCCAAATATGCATCTGATCTTCTGGCACGTGCTGGTCTTACAGATTGTAAAACTATCTCTACTCCAGTTGATCCTTAGATTCGTCTCACTCCTCTCGATGGGGATTTTCTCTCTGATGCTACACTTTATAGCCAGCTAGTCAGTAGTCTTGTCTATCTCACTACGACTCGTCCTGACATTGCCTATGTTGTTTATCTTGTTAGTCAGTACATATCGACTCCTCGCACTCCATATTATATTGCTCTACTCCGCATACTTCGCTACCTCAAAGGCACTCGGTTCCATGGACTTCACTACTTTGCTTACTTCTCTCTTGAACTGTGTGCCTTTTTTTGATACTGATTAGGCTGGGGATCCTACTGATCGACATTCCACCACAGGTTTTTGTTTCTTCTTAGTGGATTCTCTTTTTACTTGGCATAGCAAGAAACAATCCCTCACTGCCGTTCTAACACCGAAGTTGAATACCGAGCTCTTGGTGATACTATTCAGGAACTTCTCTAGCTTCGATGGCTCCGTGCTAATATGGGTGTTTCTTCTTCTGGTGCTACCTCTCTCTATTGTGACAATTAGAGTGCCATTCAGATTGCTCACACTGATGTTTTCCATGATCGCACCAAGCATATTGAGATTGATTGTCATTTCATTCGACAGCATGTTACACGTGGCACTGTTCTTCTTCTTCCTACTACTTCTGCAGGTCAGCCTGTTAATATTTTCACCAAGGCCCATCCTCCTGGTCATTTCAGTGTTCTAGTTTCCAAACTCAAGTTGGTTGATACTTATGTGGACTCACTTTTTTCCGCACCCCGATCTTTCGGAAAGGGTTTGAAAAGAAGGCCTCACAGTTCGAACTCCCGCGGTTCTGAATCTAGTCTCACAAGTGCAATGTGAAACTGATAATCACTACAGAGTCCAAATCTGGCAAACCTTTTGGAAAATCGATTTTAAATCAAACAATATCGAAATTGGACTGCTTTACCAGATATAAAGTCGCCACCTAAATATTTTATTTTGAAAAAATTTAGGAAACCTTGACTCGTGCCAAAGGCCACGTGTCCGTCATCACCAAAGTTGTCTCAGCTCGAGAACTTCGGTACGAAAAGAGGATTCATTTAAATAACTACACCCCCGCTCGCCGATCGAAGGATCGGCCTCTACTAATCATGATATGTTCTTTTATAAACATTATATGTTTTTATTCCAGTTATTAAACCAGCTTTACTATGTGACGCACATATACAAGTATAGACTAGTCGCAAGACTTGGAACAATTCGACTCATGTTTGTTTACGAAAATGGTTTGAATTTACCACTCTCAAGTGGGCTTAGAAATGCGGATTTTCCACCAAACATAGTGGGCTTAAAACATGATTTTGCCACAACAAAGTGGCAAAATGCGGATTTTCCACTTGGAACAATTCGACTCATGTTTGTTTACGAAAATGGTTTGAATATACCACTCTCAAGTGGGCTTAGAAATGCGGATTTTCCACCAAACATAGTGGGCTTAAAACATGATTTTGCCACAACAAAGTGGGCTTAAAACGTACATTTGTTGAATTGTTTCAATTCAAACAACAAGCCTTCATCCACAGGCATTCAAACAGTTTAGCATTTAAGCACATAGCCTCATGGCAATCATGCAGAACATGGAAATATAGAAATCACACTCATGCAAGTATGCTAAAGCATAAAACTCACCGAGTACTCCAAGCCAAAACAAAAATTAGTTAGAAAAATGCATGATCCTAACTATACAAGATGCCTAATGCAACACATGCAATAATGCAATTAATAGGCTCGGCTTCTAATACAGCATATGATTCAATTTGAACAACATGTGATTAAATACGTATTCAAAGAAGTATTGAAATGATGATGCAGTTTGAATGATGCGCTGAGCCTTGGTGCATGCAAGACAAATGAATGGGTACAAACATGCAAACATAAGGTATGCTAATTGAAACATATCCCTAATTTAACCATCGAAAGCGAATAAATAAAAGAGAGAAAGACGTGGGGTTAGAAGACATGCACACACACACACACACACACACACACACACACACACACACACACTTATTATAATATTGTGCCCTCACGAAAGAGGGTCCGAATGAAGCTAATCTAAGCTAAGCTAACTAAACTAATTACACTAATTATTACAAATCAATCGAATAACTAGCAAACTAATTACTAATTACTACAACACATTAATCAACTAGTAAACTAATTAATTAAAACAAATACACACTAACTAATCATGCAAAGCATCAAACTATGCTACTACTGCTCTGCTTCAGGAAGTAGATGATGCATGCGCTCAGTTTTCGCCCCGAAAAGTCATCCGTTTTGCTCCCGAGAGGCTCTGTTTGCAAGGTTGAGCATACTCCATAAACTTTTTGCTCCAACTTACCAAATCTCTTTGAGGATCACACCAGTGGCCTGCCGGCCATAGGAGGTTGCTGTCGGCCCTCTGCCGGCCAAAAGGGTTCCTTACCGGCCAAAAATGAGTCACTGCCGGCCATGGATGGGGCACTGCCGGCCACTGATGCTCTGAGTCATTATACTGCAACAGAGCACAAACAAAGCAAAAGGAAGGTTTTTCCAAGGGTTTGTTTGTACTGTACCCTTCCTTATCATCTCAAAACCTCAAAAGAGTGGCACACTTGGATCCAAAACCACCAATCAAGCAATTTCATTGCATGATGGCCAAAGATCCAAGTTGTACAATTTCAATAAATGCACAAATAAGACCAAATGACCACCACCCTATCATGCATGATCAAGGGTCCAAGGAAAATAGCACATTTCATCACTATTGAGTATGAAATGTCGCATTTTCCTTGTGTTCGAATTAACATCTGATTCAAACACATGTAATGTAACACAAAAGATGCTTATCTTGCCTCTTTTACTTGTCAAATTTTTGTTTATTCATTTTAGCTTACTGTGGAGAAGTGATTTGGAAATACTCTTCTGATCCTGGGGGACGCTAATGATCCTTTGCTAGTCACCTTAAAAGGAACAAACACTCCGGTCGGGGGTGCCGGAATTAGCACTCCGACGGGCAAGTCAGTCTCTACACTCAAGATTACTTGTATTCTAAGTTAAGCATGATAGTTCTCACATACCTTTCTTTAACTGTTATTCCTTTATTTATACTCGATTCTAAGGCCTCGGGGCCTCGTCCACTTTTCGCTCGCTATCTGCTTATTTACTCGGCCCCATAGTTCAATAGTTACTCGGCCTATTTATTGTATTCGGCCTCATAATCGTGCAGGTTAGAGCCGAGTAATATCTACCTTCTAAAGCGTACGCTTCTGATTCTGCTAATTATTCGGCTCCCACAATTGCCTCTCAAACTCTCCATTGACGGCAGTTAATTGGTGTGTTTGGTTTCGAATTTGAAAAGTCAAGAGAAACATAAATTAGGCGGCTTCACCTATCCCAATGTGAATGTCAGAACACACACGCCTTTCGGTCATCATTATACGTTCCCGCCTCATTCGTGCATCTTTTGCATTTATTATGATTTGAAACTTCGGTCTCTTCGAATGCATACTTTTTGAATATTCGAGCCTCTTGGATTGCCAGCCGGAATCCCTCCTCTATTTCGCGTCATCTGCAACTTCTTCCCATCTCTCCTTGTCTCCTTTGCTTCTCGTAAGTTTTCTTCTCTTCTCTTTGTAATCCTATTTTCCGTGTTCGTTTTTTTATTTAGAATACCTCTGAGTCCTTACTAGAAATGGCTAAGCATTTGAAAGACCTCCTTTCCGAGGGTTGTATTTCTGGGTTCCAGCGACATTTTTCTATCCCTAATGATGTCCATATATCTCTAGTGACGGACAACACCCTTGATATAGAGAGGGAGGACCAAAATACCATCATTTTTCCTCTCCTATCCATTGCAGAGGGCGAGATTCGCTTTCCCCTACACCCATTTCTTAGGGCCGTCCTCCGTCATTGGGGTCTGATTCCTTCCCAACCCAATGTGAATTTTTTTCGAATCATAATGGGAATCATAGAATTGAACCGGCGCCTTAGGATCAACCTTGGCATTCCGGCGATTCGGCACTGCTATGCTTTAGCCAAATCCTCCGGTCGGCTCGGGCACTGCTTTCTCAGGGCTAAGGACACCGACCATCACTTGGTAAGCATGCTTGCCAGTTTTGGCAAACGAGTTGACGATGTAATGGTCAATGTCCGAGGCAACTGGGAATTCGGCGAGGGCGAAGATCGCCTACACCCTGTTCCCAGAAAGAGGGGCGAACCAGGTTGTCGTGTAACTCCTTGTGTTTATTGATCTTTCTTTTATTTAACTTTTTCTTCAAGTCTAATCCTTTGTTTTTGCAGGTAATAAGTTGAAAAAGGTTCAGACCTCAGCTGACAACGCAGTCCTTGCAGAGATTAAAACTGCACTCAAGTATTTTGGCCGTCCGAACGCACAGAAGCAAGGGAGAGCCGCCCATATACTTCTACAGTACGAGCCTACTTATACTATGTTCTCGGCTGCGAACGACATTCCGATCCCATCCGGTGAACACCACCTTACAGCTCTTATCTTCCCCAGCTTCGGAGCAAGACGTAGAGACGGTGGTCAAGGTAGTTGCCGAACCAACGAGAGAGTTCGCTACGGAGGCCGAAGAGGTCGACGAGGCTCTAAACTTCGTTTGAGGCAGCCGGTCTTAACCAGCTTGACTCACCGTCCACTTCGGGTCGGGCAAAGTTTTCCTTCGGAGATATTTTTATAGATTTGAGAGATCTACTGTCACGCCCCAAACTCGCCCCTAGAAGTTTGGCAATGAGACCGGCCAGTAATCCTAGACTACCACAGGCCTGGCTATACAAAACATAAATAAAAGGGGCTCGCGGAAGCGAAAACAATAACCACTAATAGTCCAAAGAGCTGTGCATTTATATGAACATACATTACATGCCAAAAATGTTAATTTACCCACTACATTACATCACATATAATCAAAATTCATGTACAAAACATAGGCTCACGCCATATGCACAACCAAAACTAAGCTTCCTAACGGCCTTCCTAGGCCTAGCCCCAACTCGGAGGCACCAAAACACCGGGTAGGCTTCAAAACGGCGGCTCGGCTCGGACTCCGCCTAGGCTTGACTTCCAGAATGCTCACCTATAATACATAATTACAAACAATGAGCTAGAGCTCAGCAAGTAACATAACAGTAAAGAGGTTAGTGAACGAAGTCCGACATTTTCATAAATCCACAATAAATCAATCATAAACATATATCAGTCATCAGTCATCATAAGAACATACGTAATGGCATACTCCACAGAACCTTTCATAACAGTCTATCAGTCAACAGTCTACGAGATCTCGTAACTAGTCATGGGCTTGTCCTTCCATGCCGTTCCCCATGACTCATGACGCATGGGCCTGCATGTTCCCGCCCCCATGACCCAACTATCTATGGATGCCATACTAGATTCGCAAACTGGACATTCGTTCACAGAAAACATTTTCATTTCAAAGCATAGCATAACGTCATACATTTAAAACATAGTTCATAATAACATATCTTTACAGAAATGTTACTCACAGAGGGTTTCCGAAACCGAATGCACGGTCTTCAAGTCTTGACCTGCAAATATCAACATATCACACATTTTTCAATACACGTTATCATTAAATCCTGTAATTCATGCACTTCATTCTTTCTTTTACTTCATTTCATGTTCATTCTAATCTTTCTTTACTTTGATTCATACTCATTTCATGTTCATAAGATGATAAATGATGCAATTAACATGTTAAAATCAAGTCTGCAACTTCCCCAAAGTTTTCTTGAAAAAGGCCTTCCCGCTCGAGCGCCACTTTGGCCGCTCGAGCATACTGTAAAAAGTCCCAAAACTGCTGGGAGGCTGTTTTCACCGCTCGAGCGGGCTTCCCTCCGCTTGAGCGTACAGAGCAAAAATCTGAATTTCTGGTTCTTCTTCCAAGCTTCATTCTCCTCTTTACAAAATCACTTCCCACATTTATGAAATCTAAGACCCAAAATACTTAAAACCCATCTTAAATCAACATCAAAACTTCAAATCAAAACCCATATGGAACAATAGAAGTTCAAATCTTGGAGTAAAATAGAAAATCATAAACTTGAGCATAAAAGCTTCATTCTTAAATCCATGGAGGTTCTTCCTCAAAATATGACAAATATAACCATAAATCATCTATTCATGCCATGCATGCTCAAATTAAACATATTTCCCCTTTCAATCCTCTTATTTAACACGAGATCATTGATGTATCAACCTTATTTCAGGAAATTAGAGAGGAATCCTTACCTTAATCACTTAATTGTAGAAGATTAGCTTGACTCTCTCTTTCCTCCTCTTCTTCCCCTGTCTCACGAATTCTCTCTCTTTCTCCTTTCCAGATTTTTTTCTTCTCTTTTGTTTTGGAGTCAAAGAGTCAATAAAGGCTCTTATACTTATCTATATATCATTTATAAACAATTGTGCCAAACTTTGAGCCAAACATGGCCTAACGAATCAGACGAAATTCAGTTCTCAATTTATTTTCCCAAATGGCTCTAAAAATTCCCGGTATCACATAGGCGTGCTCAATTTCGTTTTCTGAACCCATTACGGTCATCAATTTCAGTCCCGAAGTCGTAATCTCAACAGGTATTTTCTAAGTTCAACGGATAATCTTCAATTAAATCATACTAACACATAATTAATTACTGGTAATCATCGTATACGGTTCTGGGTCGTTACATCTACCCGGCGATTTTTCTGAAGGTATGGCTGGGGAAAATCTAATGCAGATAGCGCGAAAGAGAAATGTCGAACGCATGGCCGCGCGACGGAAAGCCGAGGCCACCCATTCTGGACCTACCCCGATTAAATCTTCACAACCCGTTATTGTAGAAGAGACGGCTCAAGTTGTTTTGGCCGAGTCGGATAAGGGGGCTGAACAGCAGATTCTAGAAGAACGACTGATTCAAGAAGAGCGGGGCGAAAAATGCACTGCCGAGGGAGTGGCCGGCTTAAAGGAGATGCCTGCTGACAAACGGCCTCGTCTAGAGGAGTCGGATGTGGTTGTTCCTTTTGTTGTTCAACCAAAGATAAAAAACACGCCGATCTCCTCTGACGCATCTACCTTGAAGGATCCAACTGTAGTGTTGAGCTTGGCCGCCTCAGTCTCGTTGTCGGCTGACAAGGCCACCTTTCGAGCAGAGCTAGATTTGGTAGCTATAGCGTTAGCTGCCCAGTCGGCCCTTCTGGTATGCGACTTGATATTTTTTACTCCTTGTTTGGTTTGGTTTGCATATGATATTTCTTAGTATGTGATGATCCTGACTCGTTTTGCAGACAATTGGAAGGATAGTCGATCTAGGCCGCCGCCAACACGAACCTATTGAAAGAATTGGCCGCCTAAAGTCGAAAGCTGAAGGTGAGAGGAGCAGGGCCAAGTTCGAGGCGATGAGAGCCGCGATGGAAAGTGCTCGAGCCGAAGCTGAGAAGGAGAGGGCTTAGACTGCTGACCAGCTCAGATCCGATACCGAGAAGAGGGCGAACGCGAGCGAGGAATCGCTCAAGTTAGCCAAGGAGGCGCTTGCCAAGATAGAGGCCGAGTTGGAAGAGTTGAGGAAGGCCAAGGAAAAAGTCGACTCTGAGGCGTTTGAGGCTGGAAAGAGCGCCGCCCTTGAGAACTACGTAGAAAAAGTCCCCAAATTCAAGAATCAGGGATTTAAACATGGGTTGTTCAAAGCCCTTGCTGCCGCTAGAGTTACATTGGCCATGCCAATTCCATACGAGCAAGTGGACGTTGAGCCACTTGAGTCTGATCCCGAGGATTGATTTGGGAGACACTCTAGTTTTATTAAGTATTTTCAATTTCAATGTATGTTTTTGTTTAGTAGATTTCTGTTAGTTCAAGGTAATTTTCAAGTATAAATTAGTTACTATCTGTGCTCAATTTATTAATGAAAATTTCATTTTCATTTCACTATTAGTTGTACGTAGTTTTGATTTTAATGAAGAGTTTTTCTTTTCACTACTTTGGATAAAATGATTACTGCCTGTTGTGCTTACTAACTGTCAATCCGATAGGAAGTAGGATCACGAGATGAGTAGATTAAATATCCCACTGCATAGCTGCCGATTGGATAACAGTGTAACATGGTAATTAATTTAACCTTAATTTATCCGAACAAGTAAATCGACTCGGCCCCGTCGCATGCCCTTGCCCCAGTTGGTTCATGAACATTAAACGCCGAATAACATGAACTTATGAATATTGTATTGCTAAATCGATGCGTGGAACGACTGGGGCACTTAAGCCAACAAGATTGAATCGACTCGGCCCCGTCGCATGCCCTTGCCCCAGCTAGTTCATGAACATTAAACGCCGAATAACATGAACTTATGAATATTGTATTGCTGAATCGATGTGTGGAACGGCTGGGGCACTCAAGCCGACAAGATTGATGAATTTTCCCTTGCCCTAGCTGGTTCATGATCATCAAATGTCGAATAACATGAACTTATGTATTGTATTACTGAATCGATGCGTGGAACGGCTGGGGCACTCAAGCCGACAAGATTGAAGAATATGCCCTTGCCCCAGCTGGTTCATGAATATTAAACACCGAATAATATGAACTTATGTATTGTATTACTGAATCGATGCGTGGAACGGCTAGGGCATATGACTCAGTCGGCGCGGGGTTGTTAAGGTTTCAGTATTAATGAGATTGCCTCGGAGGTGCTGCCCTCGTAGGGAATAAATGGGTGCGTAGACTTCTCTTCAGTCAGTCCAGCTCTTTGAGTTCCTATTTATATGCTCAGTTAGTCACTCAGTCTAGCTCTTTGAGGAAGGTTAAACAAGTGTGGATGTCAAGTAGACTTTTCTTCAACAGCAGGGGAGAAGCGAGGACACTAGCTGAGTTGGGAGGAGATATGAGTCGAACTGGTGAACCGTCATGCACGGGAAGTAGGACTTCGAGGGATCGGGAGAGACACCAATCTCCTCATCGTCGAAGTAGGTCGCCTAGGAGAGATAAGCAGCCTCAGGGCAAAACTTCTCAACCCAGTTCTTAAAGGGAATCCAACGTGACTCTGTGCCCATTGAGTTTTGCGGTCTTCGTGGAGAATAGACCAATGACAGAGGCGGACTCGATCGTTTGAGATCCAAACGTGGCAGTCGAGTTCGCCCGTCAGATTTTTTCACCCGAAGTCCAACAGTCGATGGTAGGTTGGCAGGACTTTAAAGTGTTTCGCGAAGGCGTTCACGGGGCGGTGAAGGGGCTGTACACAGCTTATGAAATCAACATGCGTCTCTGCACCGCTTGGCATGATATAGAGCAAAGAGATGAGCGTATTCGGAAGTTAGAAGCTCGTGCGGAGAAGGCCGAGCGTGAGCTAAGGAAAATCAAATCTGCCGAGTCTCAATCAGCCAGCCAACCCAATCCGGTTGTGGAAGAGAAGGTGACTCAAAGGCTGATAAGTGATGCTATTGCCGATCGAAACATGACTAGCATGTTCGCGATTGAGACTGCGAGGGCCGCGGCCTATGAAAAAGGTTTCCATGATGGCCGAAAGGTCAGAATTCAAAAGACCAAGGAGAAACTCGCCGAAGAGGTTTGCCGATGTGAAAATCATGGATTTAAGCACTGTTGGATCAAGGAGTCTAAAGCCGCGGAAGCTCTTCGAGCGTCGGGCATTGATTCGGCATCACCCTTCTACCAACGAAATCATTTTCCGTTTTTCGCCTTTGAAGTCGAGCAGAGTGAGGACGAGGGCGACACCGTATAAAAATACTCATTGTGATGTTTAAACACAGATCGCGTTCAAAACTATGTAATCATCGCTTGATTGAATAAAATGTTCTATTTTAAATATGTTTCGTTATAATTTTCATTCGGCACACACGTGTTTGCATGTGTTTCATTGTATAAATTCATGAACATTGAATATTTATTCAGCATACATATGTTTTGTGTTTCATTGTATAAACATCATTCCGAAAGTTTATATGCTTTGATGTATGAACGGGTTTGGCCGGCTCGATATGAGAGCATTCTGCATTAAGTATTTAATCGGCATAATTATGTTACGCACGGCCCGAATATCCACGTAGGGCGCTCTGAATCCGGAGGCTTAATCGGCCCAACAACGTCGTGCGCCGATGGGGCTCCGAATCCAGAGACTGGCCAATCGTGATATCCACGAAGGGCGCTCCGAATCCGGAGGCTTAGTCGGCCCAACGACGTCGTGCGCCGATGGGGCTCCGCATTCGCAGACTTTATTTTGCCAATCGTGATATCCACGAACGGCACTTCAAATCCGGAGGCTTACTCGGCCCAACGACGTCGTGCGCCAATGGGGCTCCAAATCCAGAGACTGGCTAATCGTGATATCCACGAGGGTGCTCCGAATCCGGAGGCTTAGTCGGCCCAACGACGTCGTGCCCCAATGGGGCTTTGCATTCGCAGACTTTATTTGGCCAATCGTGATATCCACGAGGGGCGCTTCGAATCCGGAGACTTACACGGCCCAACGACGTCGTGCGCCGATGGGGCTCCAAATCCGAAGACTATTTGGCCAATCGTGATATCCACGAAGGGCACTTCAAATCCGGAGACTTAATCGGCCCAACGACGTTGTGCGCCGATGGAGCTCCGAATCTAGAGACTTTATTTGGCCAATCGTGATATCCACGAAGGGCGCTCCGAATCCGGAGGCTTACTTGGCCCAATGACGTCGCGCGCCGATGGGGCTCTAAATCCAGAGACTTTATTTGGCCAATCGTGACATCCACGAAAGGCGCTCCGAATCCGGAGACTTAATCGGCCCAACGACGTCGTGCGCCGATGGGGCTCCGCATTCGTAGACTTTATTTGGCCAATCGTGATATCTACGAAAGGCGCTCCGAATCTGGAGGCTTACTCGGCCCAACGACGTCGTGCGCCGATAGGGCTCTGAATCCGGAGACTATTTGGCCAATCATGATATCCAAGAATGGTGCTCCGAATCCGGAGGCTTACTCGACCCAACAACGTTGTGCGCCGATGGGGCTCCGAATCCTGAGACTTTATTTGGCCAATCGTGATATCCACGAAGAGCGCTCCGAATCCGGAGGCTTACTCAGCCCAACGACGTCGTGCGCCGATGGGGCCTCGAATCCGGAGACTATTTGGCCAATCGTGATATCCACGAAGAGCGCTCCGAATCCGGAGGCTTAATCGGCCCAACGATGTCATGCGCCGATGGGACTCCGAATTCGGAGACTTTATTTGGCCAATCGTGATATCCACAAGGGCACTCCGAATCTGGAGGCTTACTCGGCCCAACGACGTCGTGCGCCGATGGGGCTCCGAATCCGGAGACTTTATTTGGTCAATCGTGATATCCACGAAGGGCGCTCCGAATCCGAAGGCGTTTATCGGAACACCTTTGAACTGGATTTTGAAGTGAGTAAATAGTGATCTTTGCATTACAGAAAACGAGATGTACATGGCGAACCGTTCAGAACAAGTATCATGCCCCATAAGTCGGGTCAATGATAAAATTTGCGTAAGTGCGTTGAATTCCAAGGCTGCGACAGGCTCCTTCCGGACATGTCTTTGAGCCGATATGACCCTACTCCTGTGATGGAATCAATTTGATAGGGGCCGTCCCAATTAGGACCTAATTTTCCATCCGTCGGTTTCTTGGCAGCTAAAAGTACCTTCTTCAAGACCAACTCTCCCGGTGTGTAGCGGTGCAGCTGAACACGTTGATTATACGACTTAGCAAGCTGCTGTTGATACCGCGCCATGGATGCGAGGGCACGGTTTCTTTGTTCTTCAATCAGAATCAAATCCAAGGCCAGCATCATGTCATTTTGGCCCGTATCAAAAACTGTCGATTTCAAGGTTGGGAGACTGATCTCCAGGGATATGATTGCCTGGGTTCCAAAGCATAGAGCAAACGGCGTTTCCCCAGTAGATCGCCTCGGTGTAGTTCGATGAGCCCACAACACACTCGGAAATTCTTCGACCCATTTGCCTTTAGCTTTCTCCAGCCTCTTCTTGATGCCGTCCAAGATGGATTTGTTAGAGGCTTCAGCCTGACCATTGCTTTGTGGATAAACCGGCGTGGAAAAGTAAGGCCGAATATTGTACTTGCTGCATAACTCTCGGTAGACTCCACAATCAGACTGGGTGTCGTTGTCTGAGATAAGTGCTCTCGAAATGCCAAATCGTGTGATGATGTTTTTCCAAATGAAGTGCTTTACGTTGGTATCTCGGATGTGCGTTAGTGCCTCTGCTTCTACCCACTGTGTAAAATAATCAGTCGCGACAATCAGAAATCGCTTGTTACCCGGGGCACGAGACAGTGGTCCGACGATGTCAAGTCCCCATTGGGCGAACGACCAGGGACTGGTTATGGAGCTTAGCTCTTTAGCAGGCAGGTGGGTCAAAGGAGAGAACTTCTGGCATTGTTCACACTTTTTTACGTAACATTCGGCATTTGCTCTCATCGTCGGGCAGTAATACCCCTGCGTTACGGCTCGATGAGCCAAGGACCGCCCGTCAGAATGGGTGCCACAACTGCCCTGATGTATTTCAGTCAGAAGCTCATCGACTTTGTCCGGGTGCACACATTTCAAATATGGACCAGAGAGGGATTTTTTATAAAGCCTTCCTTGTGGATCCAAGTAGTATCTCAGGGCTTTGTTTTGCAACTTATGCGCTTCTTTCTTGTCCGTTGGGAGCTGTTCGAAAGACAGGAATGCGGCAATGGGGTCCATCCAACTCGGTCCTGGCTCTATAACATTGACCTGGATTTCTTCCGAAGGGTCGATACTCGGCTCCGGGATGAAACCTACTTCGATGGTCTGTTTAATCTCTGAATTAATGGCGGAGGCTAGGCAAGCAAGGGCATCTACATGTGCGTTCTGATCATGTGTTATCTAGTTCAATTCATGATGGTCAAATTTTGCCAGCAAGGAGTTGACCGTTTTCATGTAAGCCACCATACAGTCGTTTCTTGCCGCGTACTCCCCCTTTAGCTGATTGATCACTAGTTTTGAATCACAAAATACAAGCAAACGCCGAGCACCCAGAAGATGTGCATTCCACAAACCGGCTAGAAGGGCTTCGTATTCGGCTTCATTATTTGACGCTTCAAAGCCGAGCTTGACGGCTTGCTAAATTATTGCGCCGTCGGGGGCCATGATTACAACTCCGGCTCCGCTGCCCCGCTGATTGGATGATCCATCACAGTACAACTGCCAAATGTCCCCAACATAAATTCTCCAGTTCAGCTCTGGTCAAATATCATCGGACTTGAAATCGGCAAGACCCCTAGTGAATTCGGCAACAAAGTTAGCAAGCACCTGTCCCTTGATTGAGGTTCTAGGTAGAAACTAGATGTCGTACTGGCCGAGTTCACGAGCCCACTTTGAAACACGTCCTGATGTTTTTGCACTTCATAGTACTGATCGGATGGGATAATTTGTTAGCACCCCAATGCTATGTCCCTGGAAGTAATGCATCAGTTTTCTTGCCGCCATGACCAGAGCTAGGATGAGTTTTTCCAGCGGAAGGTAGCGTGTTTCGACGTCAACCATTACCTCGCTCACATAATACACTGGCCGCTGCTTCCCCAGCTCTTCCTTTATCAATACGGCGCTGACGGCCCTATCGGAAACTGCCAGATACAAAATGAGCGGGTCACCAGCGGCAGGTGTTATCAAGAGTGGTACTGAGTGGAGGTAGGTCTTGAGGTCGTTGAAAGCGGCTTTGCATTTGGCGAACCATTCAAAAGCCTTGCCCTGCCGTAGTGTATGAAAGAATTGTCGGCAACGATTTGTGGACCGACTGATGAACTTGTTGAGTGCAGCGGCCATCCCCATTAATTTTTGAACTTCCTTGACCGATCGAGAGGAGCCGAGTTCTAGGATTGCTGTGATTTGTCTTGGGTTGGCTTCGATTCCTTAGTGGTTGACAATATATCCCAAGAATTTGCCAGAGCCGATCCCAAACGCACATTTGGAGGCGCTCAGCTTCATTCTATATTTGCGTAGAATGCCGAATGTCTGTTCTAGATCGGCTATATGATTCTGCTCTTCCTTGGACTTGACCACCATATCGTCAATGTACACTTCCATAGTATGGCCGAGTTACTCCTTGAATATGGCGGTGACCAATCTTTGGTAGGTTGCCCCTGTATTCTTCAGCTCAAAAGGCATAACCTTGTAGCAATAGGTTCCTCTTGCGGTGAGGAATGCAGTTTTGTCCTGGTCCTCTGGATGCATGGCGATTTGATGGTAGCCTCTATAAGCATCGAGGAAGTTCATACGTTGATGGCGTGCTGTCGCATCTACAAGTTGGTCAATTCTGGGTAAGGGAAACAATCCTTGGGGCAAGCCTTGTTCAGGTCCATGAAATCGACGCACACTTGCCAAGTCCCGTTTTTCTTCTTCACCATCACTGTATTGGAGAGCCATGTAGGGTCGGTCACTTCCCTGATTGCCCCGGCATCAAGCAACTTGTCAACCTCCTGAATAATGGCGGCAGTGTGCTCTGCGGCTAACCGCCAACTTTTCTGAATGATCGGCTTGCACTTAATGGTGCTGTGAAATGGACGGATCTATACCTGACATCTCATATGGAGTCCACGCAAAGACATCAAGGTTGTTGAGTAGGAAAGAGATTAGCTGCTGTTTGTCGACCTGATTCAGGGATATGCCGACCATAAAGAATTTGTCTGGGCTTCCATCAATTTCAACTCGGTCTAAGCCTTTCTTGGCCTTTTCATTTGGGGAACCACCCAACATCGTCGAGGCTCTCTCGATCTGTCACCTCAATAGAATTCACCTGCAGCTCCTTCGACGTTTTTTCAGCAAGGAGATAACATACTTGTACCGATTTCTGGGAGCCACGGATTTGCTCAACACCACGTTCTGTCGGGAAGCGTAGCAGCTGATGATAAGTGCTTGGCACGGCCTGCATAGTATGCAACCAAGATCGCTCCATGATGAGATTATACGGCGACGACAGCTTGACGACCAAGAATTTCACTTCCACCGTTCGGGAGCCTGCTCGAACGGGTAGTGTGATCTTCCCCAACGAGTATTCTGGATTGGCGTTGAAGCCGAATAGTGGAAACGGGGCCGGAGAGAGATCCGATTTGGAGAAGCCAAGTTTGGTAAATGTCTTATAGTACATAACCTCCGATGTGCTCCCCGGGTCGATGAGTACGCGCTCAACTGTGAACCGGTTTACGTGTAACTCAATTACCAAGGGATCAATGTGGGGTAGTTTTACTCCGGCCAAATCTGAATCATCAAAAGTAATGCCCGCGGCTTCATGAGGCCGTTTAGCCGGAGTGAGTTGGTTTTGAGGGTCGGAGTTCGACTGAATCGTATGCACCGCCGATGACATTGGCAGGCTATATATCATATGGATCACGCCGAGCGGAGGTGAATCCTGTCTTAAGGTTATAGCTTTGGTCAAGTTGCATTTTCGAACGTACTGTTGTAGCCGGCCATCTTATACCAATTCCTCCAAGTGATCCTTCAGTGCATAACAACTATCAGTTTCATGGCCGTAGTCCTTGTGATACTCACACCGTCTATCCCGTCTTCTCGTGTCGGGAGGTCTCACCATTTTCGACGGCCACTTGAAGAACGAAAGGTGTTGGATTTTGGACGTAACCACACTGATCGGCTCTGTCAACTCCGTATATTTCTTGTTATCGCGCCTGGTGCGCCTGCTGTTAACTTGCAGTTGTTCTTTTTCTCGGTGGGAGCATTGGTCACTTGATCGGCGGGAATCCCGTCTCTTATCTCGTTTTTCCTGATGTGGTTCAGGGCTCTGAGGTGCTACAGAGTTTAACGGATGAGCAATTTCAACAGGAGCTGTCTTGTTGGGCAAATTTCTGGCTTTAACCCGCAAGGCATCATCTTTCACTTTACAGTATTCTTCAACTTTCTTCATCAACGACCAAACTGTTTTGGGGGGCCATCGAGTCAAAGAGCTGCGGAGGGCACTGTCGGGTTGCAGCCCCATCTTGAAGGCGATGATGGCCATGGAGTCATTGCAAGCATCGTCTACCAGATTGAAACATTCCCAATACCGCGCCGAGTAGGCTCGAAGGGTTTCCCCCGGTTGAATCTGCATTGCTCAGAGGGAATCAACTTGCTTTGGCTGGACCTCATTAGTGATAAACCTCGCCCTGAAGGATTTTTGGAGTTGATGGAAGCTTTTAATCGAAGCCGGCTCCAGTTTATAATACCACTTGACAGCTAGTGGTCTCAAACTGCTCGGAAATATTCTACACATGAAAGCCTCGTCATCTGCATGCAGCGTCGTGGCTTGCTTATAATGACGGATATGATCGGTGGGGTTTGATTTACCATCGTACAAGGTGAATGGCGGTGCTTTGAATTTCTTAGGTAGCACTGCCTTTGCAATCCGTCGTACGAAGGGATCATGCCGGTCTTCTTCATCTGAGTTGTTTCGTCTGCGCTTATGCCTTATACGTGAACTCTCTTCAGAGGAACTAGAAGTTTTAGATCTTCCTTTCTTCTTGGGCTCTGGGGATAATGAGTCGGAGTCGCTATCAGTGTCTTGTTGTCGGGCTCGAGATCGTCGACCTCCTGCCCTCACAGGTCGTTCCGGATCTTGGCGTACAGCTTGTTTGGACTTCGCCACCTCCAAGGCCAAATCCTGACAGAGACGTTCGTTTTCAACGATCATGTTCTCCAACCTTTGATCGTTTTGCTTTGCTTGTTCCATGATCGCTTGCATTGCCTCATGTTCTAAAGTCGAGGGTGAGGCGAAGTTCAAAGCGCGTCTTACGGGGATAGTCTCCGATCCAAGCATGTTTGTTAGAGTGAGGTTGTCTCTCTGCTTAGTTTCATTAGTGACTATCGGAGGGTCTTCTGTTACGCCCGCTATGGATGTGTTTGAGTATTCCTACAAACGACGCCAATTGTGGAGAAGTGGTTTGGAAATACTCTTCTGATTCTAGGGGACGCTAATGATTCTCTGCTAGTCACCTGAAAAGGAACAAACACTCCGGCCGGGGGTGCCGGAATTAGTATTTCGACGGGCAAGTCAGTCTCTACACTCATTACTTGTATTCTAAGTTAAGCATGATAGTTCTCGCATACCTTTCTTTGACTATTATTCCTTTATTTATACTCGATTCCAAGGCCTCGGGGCCTGGTCCACTTTTCGCTCACTATCTGCTTATTTATTCGGCCCCATAGTTCAATAGTTACTCGGCCTATTTATTGTATTCGGCCTCATAATCGTGCAGGTTAGAGCCGAATAATATCTACCTTCTAAAGCGTACGCTTCTGATTCTGCTAATTATTCGGCTCCCACACTTACCAATCCATTCTTTAATTGATTAGTCCAAGGGTGAATGTCCTCTAATGGAGGAGGTGTCAACCAAGGGATGATTTAAGGCAAGAGGGAGGTCATATCTTCGATTAGTAGAAACCCTCAAAAAGAGGATTGAAACCATTAAGCACGAACCTCAATCTCAAGCTTAAACACAACCCGAAGGTTAACCAACCATCAAAGTAAATGAAAAAGTGAAGAAATGAGGGAGGTTACAGAGATGTTAAATGCTGGAATGGAGTGCAAAACAACACTAAATCATGCCATTAACTCAAAAGAAAGATGATCAAAGCATTGAAATAACAAACTAGTGAAGGAAATTGCACTACAACTATACAATACAAGCCTCAACTGAATTAACCACCCCAAAACAGGTCAAAACAGAGGCAAAAACATGTTGAGATTAAGCTAAGTTAAGCTAGAAAAACATGCTAACATGTGAAGCTATCTAGGCATGCAAACAAAATACAATGAGGGAAGGCTAACCCCTCCAATTTTGGACTTCAAAACAAGGTTTTTACCACTGAAAAACTTCTGAGATTCAGTGGTTAAAAGGCCCAAAAAAGTTGTTTTAAAAGTGGTGAAAAGATGGTACAAAAGCTTAACAAGCTAAAAGAGCAAAAGGGTGGACAACCCCCTAACTCAAAAGGACTCAAACCACCATTTTTATGGCTCAAAAATAGAAATTTTACATGCCAAAACCAGCCTCAAAAATAATTTAAAAGGATGGCAAGGAAGGTAAACAAAACAAGTCCAATCAAGGTAAATTTTATACCTTTGAATCACAGCACAAAACAGCCACAAATCCAAGATCAAACCCTTTTCTAGAGCACCAACAAGACTCCAAGACACCTCAGCCCCAAGGTAGTCGAGTTTGATTAAGGGTTGATGTGCAAAAGTGTAGAGAAGCTAGATTTTAAGGCACAAAATAACAAGAGAGAGAGAGAGATTTTTTTTGGCTTCAAATTTTTCTAAACCCCCCACATGCAAGAGGGGGGTCCTATATATAGAAGATGCAAATTCTCCTCACAAAGATCCAGCCACACACGTGTTAGAAGATGCGTAAACCTGTGTATACAGCTGGCACAAAATATATGCTGAAAACATTAATGGTCGGCAAGTACATCAATGGCCGGTAGGGCAAAAGCCATGGCCGGCAGCCTTCAAAGATGGCCGGTAGGCCATCAATAATCTTATGCTGAAAAGACCTAAACATGGTCCAAAGATGAAGCAAAAAGGATGTAGGGTTTGGAAAACTCAAACTTGTGGCGTACTGCCATGGACTTCGAGCGTTCGGTCAGCAATCAGATTCGCCATCGGGTGTACCTACAAGAACATCCAAGTCTTAATGGCCGTCAAAAATGGGGTGTCTACAGCTTACCCTCCTTGAGTTTGCGGGGAGATGCTAGTGTACATTAGCTATTAGTGTATTATGCTTACTTTACTTTATTAGTGTTGTCCCTTTAGCCTTTCGGCCATTTTCGGCTCCTCTCCTCTATAAAGGAGCAAACTGAACATTTGTAAATGATAACATTAATACACAATTTATTCTCTCTCTCTCTCTCTCTCTCTCTACCAACTATTGTTTCATCCATTATCATTTCATGGTATCAGGTGGGTTGCCTTAAATCCCCGCCGCTGGCCTCTTCTCCTCAAGCACAAGTCTCGCCGGCCAGATCCGAGCCCGTCTCCACCTACCGGGACTGCTTGGATTCACCCTTGATGAATTTTTTACGCATTCTCTCTTAAATCTAATCTCTCTCTCACAAAGATTTATCCCTTTTGCCATATACATCATCCCACTATTTATTTATTTTTATTTTTTTTCTCAAACCCATATCTCTATCTCATCTACACTCGAATTTACACCCCACTCTCCCAATCCAACCACTATGCCAACTTTCCAACCCATCATCCACATTGTTTTAATAGTACCACCACTATCATACACACAATCATATGCTTGTCCCACCATTCCTTTTTTGACACATTGTCCAACAACTCTTTCTTTTATTTAAACATAAAAAAAAAAAAATCTATATATATACACTTATATCAGATGCTTGTTCTCCACTATATATATCTATATCTTTTTAAATCCACCCATCCTCCTGCTTGTTCCCAGACCGTATTTTAAAACCCATTATACTTTTCTTCTTTTATTTATTTATTATTATTATTTTTTTCAAATCAATTTATCACATCTATATTTCCTAAGTAGTTAAGAGTATCAGTGTCTTCTACAACGGTCTGACACGAAAAACGATCGATAAGGTTCTGATACCAATTGTTAGGATTTAAGGCAACCCACCTGAACTACCAGAAATCAAACACACTATAATGAACACAAAATTTACGTGGTTCGGCCTCAATGCCTACATCCACGGAGAAAAGATTGTTGACTGATCATTGTGTCTCAAAGTTGTCAAGATATCAAATAAGATTTGTTTGATTTTTTAGTCAAGGTTTGGTTGGCGTGATCATTGAAAATTTGGTTAATCTTTGTTGGCAATCTTTGATGGAGAAGCATGTGAGAATGTTAAAACTTTTCAGCCCAAAAAAGGGCTATTTGTTGGGGGAAATGGTTGTCAAAGCAAGCATAGCTGAAAGTAAGGAGAAAAACATGGAGAAAAGTCTATAAAAAGAGTTGGATTCACATGCTTCATCGAGCCCGCAGTACAAATGCATCAAGCCCGCAATTTGCATGGAATCGGTTGACGACTCAGTCGTTCGCCCGGTACACTCACTTGGTAATTAAGTCTTGAAGTCTATTTAAGGACTGCTTTGCTGAATTGTTTGTGTACCTCTCCCAGTTCATTTTAGATCTTTTCTATCTCCTCTAAGACTCTCTGAACTTCATTATAATTATTATCAAATATTTAGAGAGATTATTTTTGAGAGAGTTTACTTTTAAGAGAGAAATATTTTTTGAGAGAGAACTTGTAGTGAGGATTTTATGTATCTCTCATTTGCTTGATGTTTCATTAGATTCATAGGTGCTTCATGATAAACATCAAGTTGTAAAACATTCTTTAACACCTTCTTGTGTGTTCCTTCCTGGTGGATTTCAAGATTGTATTTTGCGGCTTTGGTGGATTCCAAAGTCGTTCTGTCATAGATTTGACACCATTATTGTAGATTTAGGGGGTGTTTGGGAAGAAAAAAAATAGCCCAATTTAGGCTAAAATTCACAAAAAGATAAAATAGGCTAAAATAGCTAATAAAACAAAATATCACATCAAACCCATAATCATTTCACTTTTTCTCTCACAAACATCACATCCAACTACAAAAAAATCCAATCATCTTCCCAAACACAAAAATTTTAGCCTACTGAAATAGCTAAAAACTAAAATAGCCTACTAAAATAGTCACTTCCCAAACGAGGCCTTAATAGTGGAAGCGGATATCTAGTGAAGAAGGAGGTGAAGCTACCTGTAGATTGAGCGAACGCATGTGTCCTGGAGTGGCTCTTACACTACTCTTTCTTTTTCTTTTTTTTTTTTTCATAGTGTATTATTCATCTCTTAGAAGGTTTGTAATTTTTTATCACAAATTGGTGTGGATTCTAATTGTGATTTTTTCACGTAAAAAATCTTTTGTGCCGTGCTCTCTCTATTTTGATCATTGTTGCATAATTTTTTATTGGATTGCCTAAATCAATAATCACGTTAACACAAGACATATCTAGATTTTCAAAAGAGTTTTCAATAAATTAAATCTAGTGATTTTTTAAATATCATATATTATATTATAAAATTTAAAATAATTAAAAATTATAAGAATATCTTCAAACATACTTTTGCATCCCTATAGTAATACTCCAAACATATTTTCGCACCCCATAGTGATCAACGAAATTTGTTCGTGTCTCACTCAAAAACCTTTTGGAAGTGAGCTTCATAACTGAAATTTTCAACCTTAAAAAATACTTTTTCTTTTTAAATTTTAATTTTAATGATTAAAATTATATACAAAAAATAAGACAATTTTTCCAAATAACGAAGTGATTTTCGTAATTTTACTTGGTAAGGTATTAGAACTGACAAGATTTACCACACAATAAAACTTTACTTGTATCACTAAAATTGAACTTGCTAATAATATAAAAACGACTTTCTAATTACCACTGAAATTAAACTTGCTTAACCAACCTTATTACATAACAAACAATATGACCATACTAATTCAATTTTTTTGGTAGATCACTAATTTATTTTATTTTTAACACTATTCATCAAAAGTCAACAATTACGGTTGCACAACTCCCAATTCGAATTTTACCCTACAAATCAATTTTTACAATTTTTTATTACACATTTTTTCATAAAAAGTCAAAAAGTTAACCCAAACATCCATATTTTCAACCTCAATTTTTTAGTTTAAAAAGACAAAAAGTGTACTTATTTAGGACATCCCAAACAATCCCTAAAAATACTTGCCTAGGTTGTTATTACTTTTTTTTGAGCTATTTAGGAGATTCCAGTTGTTTGAAAATCTATTTATCAGACCGTATGAACTTTCAAACTTATTTTATAAATTTTAAATTTGAAATCATGTTTTAAAACTCACAAGTTTTCAAATAATGATAACATTCTTTTAATGCTTTATAACACGAATAGTAAAACTTTTTTTTTTATCTGCAAAGAAAAAGAAAAATTTTATTGATGAAAAGCAAGCAAGTACAACATTAATTTACATTAATAAAGGGTGGAAGTACAAAAAGTATCACAATTATCATTCCACAATCCCAACTATGATTAAACATTTAGATAGTAGAACCTATACTTCAAAGAATGTTTGAAATTATCTAAATAAGTATACTTTTAAATTTTTTATAAGAAAAATGTTTGGGGGCCCTAATTCTGTGGCTCAAATGTGGCTCAAATGGCCAAAACGACGTCGTTTTGGTCATTTTGATGTTGTTTTGTACTCAAAACGACGTCGTTTTGACCATTTGAGCCACATTTGAGCCACAGAATTTGGGCCCTCTACCATTGCTCTTTTTATAAATGTGCAAAAAAATTAGAGAAGTGATGTGACTCCAAAAAGATAAAAAGATAAAAAAAAAAATACACTTTTGTAGAGGATGTCAAATAGTGCCTTAGACGTTGGCATCCAACTTAAAAAGTCCTAATTTTTTTTGAATTTTGAATTTTTAGTGATTTTTTTATTAAAATTTATGTCAATTTTTTTTTAAACACTTTTCTGGTCTATCTAATGTAGAAAAATCAAAATAGTAATTTTTTTTTAAAAAAAATTTACAAAAAGTTTTCTAAAGACAAAATATCCAAAAAATACTGACTATTTTTTATTTGTCTTTGGTAGACTTCTTTTCAAATTTTATTTTATTTTTTTATTTTGGTAGACTTCTTTTCAAAATTTTTTTTTTTTTTTAATATTTTTGCTTTGTCTAGTCGAGTAGATAGGATTCCTATTCCTAAAAGGAAAAAGAGAAAAGAAATAAATAAATAAAAAGAAAGTCGAAATCCTACCCTGCTTGGTAGTACGATTCCAAAAGTTTTCTTTCCTAAAAAGAAAGGGGGAATATATATATATATATATACTCCCACCCTCGGTTATTCATTCTTGCCCACAAAGTGAGAAGAGTTTTTACAGAAAGAAAAAGAGACAAAGCGAGGGTCTTTTTCAAGTTCATCTTTGGCGACTTTAACAACACAGGTACTCTTTAATCTCTCTATACATATGTATAAATGTATATTTATGATTTTGTTATTGAATTTGAATTAGCTACTTAGAAAAAGGCATACAAACAGAACAAAACTGTGATCTGAAGAGTTTTCTTTTCTACCTTCAATACACAACACACCATACAAAACACACAAAAATTGAACTCGTTTTCGACCACAGTTTTCTTTAGTTTGAAATTTATCCAATCTGCTGAAAATATGGTGACTGAAATATTATTTATTTTTGTCAAATTATTTTTAAAATTTTCAAAAATATTTCAGAAAAATAAGGTCGAAAAACTTAGCCGAACATAACAGCGTTTAGCATATTTATTTTTATTTATTTATTGGTTTTTAAAAATAGAAAAGTTGTTTTGGTTTAATTTAATTTTAATCAAACAATCGAACAACATGCATATCGTGTTGGTTCTGATTGTAATTTTTCTGTTCATTCTGTTCTTTAAAACCTTCACATACAAAATAATAATAATAATAATAATAATAATAATAATAATAATTTTTAAACAAAATTTAAAAAAAAAAAATGAGAGAAAGGACATGAGGCAATTTGCATAATTGGACCAAATTTCTTGTTATAATAATTTGCTTCATTCAAGGTCATGTTGTGACTTTTTATTTATTTTCATTGCCTTTTAGTACCTAAAAATCCAAAAAAAATCACATTAACACGTAATCAATAAAAAAATTATTGCACACGTCGGAAGTTAAAATATTTCGCAATCCAAAATTTATACAAAAATCTCTATAAGAATATTGTAATAATATCATTCTTGTAAATAAATTCATAATAAAAACTACACATTAACCATATCATTATGACTTTTTTATTTGTATATTATTACTCAAACTATATATGTTATATTTTCGCTTCCTCTTCCTCTTCCTCTTCATCAATTTGTCTCTGATGTTAAAAAATGTTTTATCCAGTTTAGATGACAAATTAACAATTGTCTTTTCACGAGCCATCTTTAAGCTAATCATCGTATGCTTTGTTGTGTACGTGTCCGATTGAAGGCACTATTAAAATAAAAAGAATACAAGTATCAAAATGGACATTACCCTACCCTTATTATTACAAATCAGCCAAAGAACTAATGCTAGTGATGAGCTTTATAAATAAATAATAAAAATACCTTTCTTCTTCTTTTTTTAAAATAACTTTCTTTGTTTGCATTAGGTTACCATACTGTTCATTTTAACTTCTTTCCGATAAGAATTGCCAATAACCATCACTACCTTGTAATAACAATCAATAACATTGTAATACACCAATAAATAAAATACAAAAAATAAAAGAAAAGAAATAATAGCAATTAGAATGAGTTTCATGAATGTTAACCTTGTCTCTATGTTTAGTTTATCAAAATAGCAACTTGTTTCTTCTTTTCTTGTAGACCATAACATCAGATATTTTGAAGTGGAGAGCCATGGAATTAACTGAAAACGAGATGAGTCGCCCTCCTCTCATTCAAGTACAGCCTTGGCTTTTAATTTATCACGGGAAGTACAGACAATTTCAGAATTTTTACAGCATATCAGAGGATTATTGCTACATCAAAAAAATTCCTGAATTGTGCAATAAACAGATATGTACTTCTTCTTATGGATGGTTGGTATTGGAGAACCTTGACTCTGATGAGTGTTTCCTTCTAAATCTTGTCTCTATGGATAAAATTCAACTTCCATTACGAGAATCCACATACGATTTATGTGTTTTGACTTTGCCTCCAAGTGATCCTGATTGTTGGGTTATCTTCATTAGCAACAACAATCATTCTCTTATTTTCTGCAGGCCGAATGATAACGAATTCAATGAATTAGTTTTGGACTCTGAAGATTGTTTTCACTGTGCCACTAGCTTTGAAGGAAAGTTATATGGTCTAAACAGAATGAGTTTGGTTGTTCTCGATTTTAGTGGTGCAACACCTCATTTTGTACAAATCATGAGTCAAGCACTTCACTTATCGCCACAATTTATCATTTCCCTTAAAACTTATATGATTGAATCGGGTGGCGATCTTTTGATGATAGAAAAGTTGTTTCATGGATATTATGGTAGTGAGCTGTTCGGTTTCTCAATCTATCAAGCAGACTTGCCTAGCAAGACATGGGTGAAAGTGACAAGTATAGGGGAACGTACAATTTTTCTTGATTCTCATGATGGAATTTCTTTTTCTGCATCAGAAAAATCTGGAATTAAAAGAAACTACATTTATTTCACTCAGTCTAGTGATAGATACCTTTATGCCTTCAGCTTGGAAAAACAAAGGGTATCTTTTTCTATGCCTTGTTCTAATGTCAGTAGCCGCGATTCAAGCTTTCACTGGGTAAGTTTGTATTAATTATCATTTTTATTTTCCTTTCTAATTTAGTTTGGGTGTTTGTTAGGTGTAGTTTGCATTTGAATTAAATAAATAAAATGACAAATTTAAGACAAGAGAAAATCTTCTTCTTTGCTGATTTTGTGCTAGGCGAATTTCTTACGACTTTTCGTATTGAATTTGTTTTTTCCTTAGCTTTGAATTCCCCTTGGATCTAATTAACAAAAGATTCTCTCTGATCAAACATACAAAGCAGTTTATGTAATATAAAAGGGAATTGTTTCTGGACCGTTGATCAGTTGATGGAGGAATTAAGACTCGCTGGTTTTGAAGTATAATCGCCCCGATATGCATCTATTATGAAGCATGGATACTTTGATAAATATACTGTACTTATCAGTATATGGTACTTTTGCATACATATCAAGTACACAAAACATGTATCCAAATTTATTTTTTAAAATTTTTGGCATATCTAGACGTACAAAATATATACCCAAATTGTACCGCACCTCAGTTGAAACAATATTTTCTTCTTCTACTACAGAGATAAAATTCTTTTTATTAGATTTCTTCTTTTATTTTTAGTTTTATACTTAACATGATTTTAAAATTAAGTTATGGTTTGTAAGTTATTTAATAAAATAATATTTAATTTTGGTTTATACTTTACTTTTGACATTAAATGTTAATTGTAGGTTGGATCTTAACAAATTAAACCATTTAATCAATTTTTGTATTACTCTAAATAAAAAATAAATATTTTTTTACAAATATACCAAGTCATGTGTGTTTCTTATTTTTTTTAGATTTTACTGTATTAACATACTCTTATCATACCAATTCCAATACTCGTAACTGTACCCATACTTCATATTGCATCTGAACCCAATGTATTCGAACCTTCTTGGAATCATACAGGTGACTCTCAAGAATTTTTTTCAATTGATATGAAAATTCTACATATGCATACACAGTAACCTTCAAACCTCATTCTTCAACCTCAGTCTTCTTTATTTTAGACAAAAATAAAAAATAAAATCACTGGCTCATATGTTATTTTGATTAATCACTTGTGCAAAGTCACTCATAAAATCAACAATGACATTAATTTTACATGTGTAAACAAGAAGTTGATAGTTTATTTTCTTGAAATTATTATTCTTCACTAAATGCTTGGGTAGAATATTAATATTTGAAAGTGACATTTAATAGTTGTATATGCCTTGCAAGTTGAACTGAACTTGTATTTTTCTAGTGCAGTGTCATGAACTCCTATAGTTTTGTCTTCAAGTTTGTGCTAATTATCGAAATTACCTTACATCTTTATTGAGACATTATTGAAGAAAACTATTGGCACCTAGCTGATAGTTTACTCCATAAACCAGGATGTGTCCTTGGCAAAGTTGGACACGACCATGCTCTGGCATACGAAACACACACAAAAACAGAGAGTCTTGATTGCTGATCTGCAATGCCAATATAGTTTTGTCTTCAAGTTTGTGCTGCTAATTATCGAATTTACCATACATCTTTATTGAGACATTATTGAAGAAAAATATTGGCACCTAGCTGATAGTTTACTCCATAAACCAGGATGTCCTTGGCAAAGTTGGACACGACCATGCTCTGGCATACGAAACACACACAAAAACAGAGAGTCTTGATTGCTGATCTGCAATGCCAAGCAAAGACATACCTGTGTCCTTGAGTTAAATTTTGGACAGATTAAATTTGATATTGTTTCTCTTTTAATTAATACAATAGTTGAATGCTTGTTGTAACCAGAATATGGCTGATGAACAGGTTGTTGGTTCCAAGCAAAAGGAAATTTTGGGACATGAAGTCTCTATGATGACATCAACTAGCAGCGATCACCTTGTCCATGACAAGATAAAGCATGGAGAGAGAGGTTCTTCTAATTGGTCTGATCTTCCACCAGAGCTTTTAAGCATGATACTCTCAAATCTTTTTTTGGGAGATTCAAGTAATTTTAGAGCCACTTGTAGATCATGGCAATCAATCACTACCCCATTCCCACCTCCGACTAATTCTGCACTTTCTAAGTTGCCATATTTAATGATCTTAAATGGCGGCGATGATGGTTGCAAATTTTTTCAGCCACTGTGCAATGAGACATATCATGATAAGCTTAGCAATATTATTATTTCAAATGATCAATTAAAGGATGCAAAAATCCGGGTCTCCAAGTATGGTTGGTTGCTCATGTCTGGGGGTGGGACAATATTTTTTTTCAACCCATTCACGGAGGTAATTATCAAACTTCCTAATATCTATTGGGCAAATGATTTCATGAGCGTGTCTTTTTCATCACCGCCTACTTCATCTGATTGTCTGGTTATTGGAATTTGTTGGGGCTTTTTACACATAGAATTGTGCATTATCAAACGTGGAGATGATCGGTGGACATTTCACGAATTCCTAAATAATCGACGTTTTGTCCTATACGATGCCAGTCCTCCCGTTTTATATAATGGGAAGCTATATTGTTTGGGAAATGGGGGAGATGTGGGCGTACTTGATCTCAGTTCTAGTTTGAGTTGGAGTATAATATGTTGCTGTAAGCCCATTTTGGCATGGCCACGGTTCAAATATCAATGTCAAAAAAGTTTCATGGTGAACTGTGATGGAGGAATGTTGGTTGTGTTTGTGACCCATGAGGAGAGACGTGTTCGGCTGATAAAGCTTAATGTTCCGGATATGGAATGGCAAGATGTGCAAAGTTTGGGCAACAAAATGTTGTTCCTCAGTCATGGGGCATCCTTGTTAGTAGAGGCTGTCAAAGAAGGGATGGCTAATAAGATATACTTCCCCAATTTTCATGGTGAAAATGGAGTTTTCTATTCTCTCGATACCGGCAAGTATCACTCTATTGTTGGTAATTATTCTAGTACAACTCCTTTCAATGTCGTTGAACAAGTGTCCTCCACATGCACTTGGATTGAAGCCATCTACGATGACGATCATACATCCACGGGTGTTTTTCAAGACTGGTAATTAGGAACAAGGCTTCAAATTTTTATTCTGTTAACAAATATTATTAATACATTTGTTTTTACTTCAATTTCTAATGTAGGTTTTTTTTTTTTAATCTTAAAGCAAATTTCATTTTTCAGTTGTACTTGAGGATGAATGGTTTTTAAAATATAAGCTTTTTTTTTTTTTTTTTTTTTAGGAATTGATAGGGTTTATGTATGTGCATTTAATTAATTTTTGTAGACAGACAGATTAGTCTAGCAATGGCAAGTTTAGATTGTCACATTCTACATGCTTGGAATGTGGCAATCTAAAACTTGCCATTGCTAGTTTAGATTGCCACATTCCAAGCACTTCCACATGGTTACTAGAAATCATATAGGAAAGTATATAATTTTTCGTAGTTTTTTTTTTAATTTTTAATTTTTTTTTTTATTCCCACTAGTTAGCTCGCATTCGAGGGTAGTTTAGGGACATGATAAAAAAGCCAAAACACACAAAAAAAAAATTATCACATTACTCTCTTCATTTTTTTTTCCCCACATCTTTTCCTTAAAAAATTAACTAAAAAAAACAAATGACCATCATTTCCACATCTTTTCCTAAAAAATTTAAATAAAAAAAGCAAACTACCATCATTAATTAGGACTTCGTTAAATAAGGGTGCTTAGTTAGGCAGTATGATTGGCTCAGAAAAAAGCAAACAGAAAACTACAGACAAAGAAATATATATAAATAAATAAAATACTTGAGTAATACAATTTGGTTCCCAAAAAAGAACAAATTGCTGAAGGAACAGATTTCTGTCATTATTTTCTGAAAATAAAGCCTATAGTTTTAACAGGTAAAAAAAAAAATTGCATGAATGGTAATTGCTAGATCATTGATATATGGCACAATACTTCTGTCTCTCTTTGTATCCCAATCGCATGATCATCCATTCAATTTGAGAGTTTCATTACACCGTGTAATTGAAAGTGCATTACAGATGAGAGTAGAAATTTTTAAGATAAATAAACTGTAAGTATATACTATGCCGCCCACAGATGAAAACAAAAATTTAAATGACAAATTTTCTGATTAACTAGTTTGTTAAGAGTATGAGAGAGGTTAATTTAGTGCAAATAGATACTAATCTACGACAAAGTAATTGTCTTCACGTGAGTTTTACCAAACATCACACAATTCAAAATTTATGACAACAAATGTTTAAAAAATAATCTCTTTTTTTTAATGGATAAGTTGAGAGAATTTTTTTTGTTATCCTTTTTGTCAACTAATAAATCAATCATTGCCAAACAGATAATTTTTTTTTTTATGTTTTTTAAAGCTGAAATAACGAAAGTGATTATATAAGTCATTATCAAACAGAATGATGAATAGTGTCTGTCTTGACCAAATGGCCAAATTTGTTAAAGGGTATTAATGATACATAAACATAATTTTAATACAGAATTTTCTTACAAAATGGCATATGATTGTTCATAATTAGGGGTGAGCATGGTCCGGATTGGACCGGATTGGGATAAAACCAGGACCAATCCGTTATCTACGGTTCCTGAAAAATTGGAACCAATCCAATCCGTTTAAATCATGGAACCAATCCGAACCAATCCATTTAAATACGGATTGGATCGGTTTAGGACCACGGATTCACATAATTAAATAACAAAAACATATATATATATATATATAACACTTTAATTTCATAAAAATATAAACATAGCGCTATATCAGTTCCACAATAGCAACATGTTTTTCTATAATAGTGACATACTGTTCTTGAATTTAAACAATCATAAGAAAATACAAACAAAAGTAATAAAATAAGATATTATACGGTTTTAGGTTTGAGTTTAGATTTTATATAGAATAAGAGAAGATACTATGGGGGAGGATGTATAATAAAAATATAGACTATTTGTATACGGTCCGGATCGGTTCCAATCCGGAACCGTGGAGTTCAATCCGGAACCAATCCGTGGACTACGGATTTTTAATTCTTCAATCCGGAACCGAACCGCGGATTCAAAAAACCAATCCAAACCTATCGGATTGGACTGGACTGGATCGGATTACGAATTTCACGGATTCCTTGCTCAGCCCTATTCATAATCTTTTCATTTTTATTCAAAATACCCATTATTGTATCACATTATTACAAGAATGCTATTGCCGCATTATTTTGAATACATTTTATGTCTAGAAATTATGTTTGTCCATGATTTGGTCACAGCAGAATTGGTAATTACACTGCCAAACAATTCATTTGTATCATCAAACACTCAAATCACCTTCTTCTTTTTCTTTTTCTTTTTTTTTCTCTTTTTAATATAGTTCAATTTCAAAATTAACCTAACTCAAACTAATGTATACTTTTTAAATGAATCAATAAATTTAAAAAAAAAAAAAAATTTGTCACAATATTTTTTAGAGATATAGAAGAATAAATTATGTCTAGAAATATAGAAGGATAAATAAGAATAAAATACTTGAGTGATACAATTTGATTCCCAAAAAGAATAAATATAGTTTAATAAGTAAGTTCAAAATTAACCTAATCCGATCTAAAAAATTTATTTATGAGTAAATTATGAATCAATTCTATGCAATGGAATTAAGTACTTATGAGTGTTTTATATTTTTTTAATGCATTAACAAGTTGTAAAAATGTTTATTTTATGTTAATATTTTTTTAAAATATTGATAAGTGAAAAAACAAATAGTACTATAAATAAATTTAGATAATTGAACGGGCTATAACAAATGCCCCTAAATTCATTAAGCTTTGATTGAACTTTGATTAAATACTTGGGCCTCACACATCGGGCCTACGTAGGCCTGACCGGTGCAAAACTTTTTATATTATGGATTTTTGAACCACTTTATAAACTTGATAGGACATGTTCTTTTTTATAATAAAAAAAAAACTCTGGAGTTTTGCCCAATAAAAGTGAAAAAAAGATGTTTAATAGTCGAATCCAAAAATGTTTTATTTAGGCAACCTAAACCAAACATGAGTTAAATTTGGACGATTTTATTTGCACTCAAATAATAATTTAATGCATTTAACTAAAATTTTAAAATTTTAATTCTTATTATATTTTAATATAAATTTATTAATAGAAATAATATACATTAAACTTTAAAATAAATTTTTTTTTTTCTAAAGATACACCATAATTACTTATAACCATTTAACTTAAGAGGATTTTAGGATTCATGGAAGAACAGTAAGTCCCTTTTCTTTTAGCTAAAATTTCAATTAATGTCATGTTTAATTTGTAAAACTCTACATTATATAAGATTTATTGTTGTTAGAGCTTCTTTACCAACCCACCACAATCTCTATTTCATTCCAATCCATCAATTTTCTTCATCATCATCATCATCACTAGAAATCAATTTATTCTTAGCAATGTTTGAGGTAATTGTATATATTTCTATATTACGGTGCTAGATGGTGGGGTTGGCATAATGCTATAAATATATAGAAAAATGGTTGAGAGCACTAAAAGTGATTCTCTAATAGCACCACTAATGATGTGACAGTTGAGCCTTTTTATTTTTTGGTATTTCCAATGTATTAGTGATATTTTTTTTAGTGGTATAAATCATTGTTGAAATATATATGCTATGATTTGCAAAATTATAGTCATTGCTCAGTAACATATGTTATTACACAAACGAAGAAAGTCCTTTCTTGTACATATGTCATTACAAAGACGAAGAAAGTTCATTCTTCAAGACAAGAACATTGGGTGTATTTAAAGTGATGTTATTTAAAGTTTTTGATTTGTTTATTATTTGAGTGTATTTTAAGAATAATTTCAAAAAAAAAAATATAGGGTATTGAGAGTAAATCATAAACTTAAATAATTTAATAGAGTAAATTGAAAATTAAATGTACTTAATAATTTTTTAAATGTAAATGGAATCTCTATTAAATTTATTAAATAAATAACCTGGGTCCACAACTTGGGCTTAGGCAGTGTTAAGGCTTAATTTGGAAACTTGACTAAAAGTCAAAAATTAACTTTTAATTTATTTTAAGTCACATTAGTATTCTAATTTTTTACACATTATTTTTTTTTAAAAATTAAAAAAATTAATTTTTAACTAACTTCTCAAAATAACCCTAAGCAATACGCGGGCTAACCTAGATAGAGCTTGAGGCTCGTCCACTCATTTGACTCTTAACCCCTAGGCTTCACAGAGTCGGTTCTATTTTTATTTTTTTTTGGGGAGGGGGGGTTAATTACACTTGTCATGTGCTGGTTCGGGGACATTGATTTAGTTAAAAAATTATTATAAGTTATCATATCATTTATTTTATTTTATTTTTATATTTTTTTTGTAAAAGATTAAAAAAATAATTAAAATAGTCAATTCTTAGACGGTGCCTCAAATTTTACTTTAGTTTATGTAATTTCAAATTGAATAATTTAGTTACCACATTTTAAGTGTAGTAATTACCAACCGAGATATGATATCATGTAGATGGTGGTTGAGAAGATATTTGAGATTGAGTTTGGACAGACTTGGAACATTGAAAACGAAGAACAATTGATCTATCGAGAATTTATAGAATAGAATTTGGATTTGTTTGGGGTTATGAGGTAAGAGCAGGGACAGCATTAGGAATGACCCACTTACCTTCATCATCCTTTGCATCGGCTTGGAGGACTTCTTCCCAAGTTATACATTCAGGGACCATAACTTCATAACTTTCTTGATTAGCATGGAATAGAATTGTAGATTGTTTGGGATTTGAAGCTATATACTTGAAGCCAAGGCAAGAAGTAGTCATGGTCTTAAGATAGACTTGGTAACAGATCATAAGATTAAAAGATAGAGAGTCTGTTTTATATATTTTAGTTTGAATATTAAGGGTAAGAGTTTTGAGTATGGTAGGATCAATCAAAAATACTTTAAAATTGAGAAAACATTCAAAATAAATTGAATTATGAGCGAGACTAGATTTAATGACACCTAACAGGGAATCTGTTGGAAAATGGTTTTATATAGGCATAATTTTGAGCCCATTTTGGGTGGGCCCCAAACGTCTTTTGGGGTGGGTCCGAAGAGGTGACGTGTTCCTTGCCGCGTGGCAAGTCACACGGTGAAGACGGTACGTCAAAACCATTTATGAGTGAATGGGAAGTTGACGTCGTTTTCGGGTTTTACATTAATTTTTTAGATAAAATTCATTTGAATTTTTTCAATAAAAATTATTGTGGGAATTTAAGTTAATTCTAAATTCAAATTTTGAGTTCCTAAGTGGTTTCTTAAAATGTGTAATTTTAGAATTTAATTTAATTCTAAATTTAAATTTTAGGTTCCTTAAATGTTTCCTAAAGTTTGTACCTTTTTATTTATTTATTTAACTATTTCAATAGTTATATATATTTATATATATTTGAAATAGATTAAATAAGTAAAGTGGCAACAGATTTGTTTTTGGTCCACCAACGGTTCACTTTTGATTGGTTGAATTTTGTGCTCTTGCACTAACGGACAAGAAACAAAAACGGACATTTGTTTTCACTAACGGACAAAAACCTCCGTTCATTAATGAGTGCATTGTTTAGTGTTTGGTTTGCACCTTTTCACTTATACAGTGGTATCTGTTCGGACCATTTTTGGTTGCCTATAAATACAAACTTTTCCAGCAGATTTGAGATCGGAAAAAAAAAAAATCTGTGATAATTTTGTTCCTTTGTGTTGTCCAGATTTTATCTTACATTTTAATCTTCATTCTAGTTTAGGAAATAATAAAAGAGAGTATTAGAACACAAGGTTTGGTTCGCTGAACAAATTGTTAGGAGTACTACTATAATTTGTGAAGATCATTGTATCCTGGGAGATAGACGCCACTCAGCCGTAAGTACCATAGCGGGGCGAATCTGTCTTAAGGACAGAGTGTCACACACTCGACTTGGTCTTAATTTTATTTGGGTTCGATAAATAAATCTGGTATGTTATTTATTTGTTTTGTTTGAATTTATTTCAGTTTATTTTATTTACACAGAAGATTGGTCCAACAGAATCATCATAGTCATGGTGATGCATATCTCAGAGGGTGCACAAAACAGATCTTGTCAATGTTCTGATGAAGCCATCTGATTGTGTTGTGAGTGAATCCTTCATCGTAATGAGTTCAATCTTCTGATGAAATAAGCCCCACTAATCATGATATAAATAAGAGACCTTAAATGAAAAAAAAAATATTGCTTGTACCTAATTTTCAACAATGTCATTCTTGTAAATAAATTCATTCTTGTAAGAATATCATTCTTGTAAATAAATTCATAAATAAAAACTGCACATTAACCATATCATTATGACTTTTTTTATTTCTATATTATTACTCAAACTATATATGTTATATTTCTGCTTCCTCTTCATCAATTTGTCTCTGATTTTAAAAAATTAACAATGGTCTTTTCACAAGCAAAAATATTAGAAATCTCAAAAATTTTATTAAAAGTTCTACCAAATGTCTCACGTTGTGTGGGTCCCATACGCACATGAGACATTTGGTAAAAACTTTGATAGAAATTTTGAAATATCTAACATTACTCTTTCACGAGCCATCTTTAAGCTAATAACCGTATGCTTTGTGGTGTATGTGTCCAATTGAAAGTAGTATTAAAATAAAAAGAATACAAGTATCAAAATGGACATTACCATTATTATTACAAATCAGCCTAAAGAACTAATAATGCTAGTGATGAGCTTAATAAATAAATGTTGGAAAAATAGGTTTTATAGGCTTATTTTGGACAAACTTTGAGCCCAAAATTGAGTGGGGTCCACACATCTTTTGAGGTGAGTCCGAAGAGGTGACGTGTTCCTTGCCGCATGGTAAATCACACGGTGAAGACGGTTCGTCAAAACCATTTATGAGTGAAGGGGAACTTGACGTCGTTTTTGGGTTCGTAGAATAGACAAATTCAAGAATAAATGTGGATTTCTTTGTAAGGCTCCCACATTGAAACTTGAAGAAAACTTATGTGTGTATATAAGTTCTAGGTGACAACACTTGCCCCAAGTTTGTAGAAGGGAGGAGTTATGTACAATGTGAACCTTAGCCCAAACCACCATCACACACGCGTAGCCGCCGATCGGCCGGCCGGCCAAGCCGAGTGGTGCCGAGCGGGGGTGTAGTGTGCGTCGGGTCGGTTCTAATATTATTTTTTGGACAAAATTCATTTGAATTTTTTCAAAAATTATTGCGAGAATTTAATTCCAAATTTGAGTTTAAATTTTCTGTCCATAAATGTGCCATTTCCAGTCCACAACAGATTCAAACTGTTTACAGGTTTTTTACTAACCGGACAGATCCAAACTGCTGGGCAGTTATCTGTCCAAAACTGCCAGCAGTTACCACTGATTCTGTTTGAATTTCAAACTGAATCTGTCTAGTTTTTGCACCTGTTTATGTTCAAAATCAGACCTGTTCAGGTCTGTTTTTTTGCCTATAAATATCTTCCATTTCTAGCAGTCTTGGGGATCCAAAAATAATCTGAAAAATTCATTTTTCTTGCTGTCTCATTTTGCTGTCTTGTTTCCTCATTTGCATGAATTATTCTTCATATTATTTTAGGAAAAAAAATTAAAGAGAGTATAAAACACAAGGTTTTTGTTCGCCGTACAAATTGTTTGGAGTGCTACTACAATTTGTGAAGATCATTGTATCCTGGGAGATAGACGTCATTTGTCCGTAAGCACCGTAGCGGGGCGAATCTGTCTTAAGGACAGAGTGTCACACGCTCGACTTGATCTTTTAATTATTTATTCGGTTCGGTAAAATAAATTCGGTATGTAATTTATTTTTATTCTGTTTGATTTGTTTCATTTATTTAATTTATTAAGAAGATTGTTCCAACAATAAATAATAAAAATTACTATTTTTTTAAAAAAAAACCTCTTTCTTTGTTTGCATGAGGTTACCATACTGTTCATTTTAATTTCTTTCTAATAACAATTGCCAATAACCATCACTACCTTGTCATAACAGTCATTAACATTGTAATACACTAATAAATAAAATACAAAGAATAAAAGAAACCAAATAATAGAGATTAGAATGAGTTTCATGACTGTTAACCTTGTCTCTATGTTTAGTTTATCAAAATAGCAATTTGTTTCTTGTTTTCTTGTAGACCATAACATTGGATATTTTGAAATGGAGAGCCATGGAATTAACTAAAAACGAGAAGAGTCGCCCTCCTCTCATTCAAGTACAGCCCTGGCTTTTAATTTATCACGGGAAGTATAGAAAATTTTAGACTTTTGACAGTGTATCAAAGGATTATTGCTACATCAAAAAAATTCCTGAATTGTGCAATAAACAGATATGTACTTCTTCTTATGGATGGTTGGTGTTGGAGAACCTTGGCTCCGATGAGTGTTTCCTTCTAAATCTTGTCTCTATGGATAAAATTCTACTTCCATTACAAGAATCCAAATACAATTTATGTGTTTTGACTTTGCCTTCAAGTGATGCTGATTGTCGGGTTATCTTTATCAGCAACAACAATCATTCTCTTATTTTCTGCCAGCCAAGTGATAATGAATTCAACGAATTAGTTTTGGACTCTGAAAATTGTTTCCACTCTGCCACTAGCTTTGAAGGAAAGTTATATGGTCTAAATAGAATGAGTTTGGTTGTTCTCAATTTTAGTGGTCCAACACGTCATTTTGTACAAATAACGAGTCAAGCACTTCACTCATCGCCACAATTTAGAGTTGATGAAACACCGAGAGGTACGTAAATGTCTCATCATCAAATTCATATTCGTATTAATACAATTACTTAATGTTCAAATTAAATTGATTTGATTTGATTTGATTTTGTTGACTCACAAGGTTCCCAAGCCAAGACTCCCATCGGCAGCGGCGCCCCCAGCAATAGCAATTTGCTAATAAGATATTCTTTAATCAATTTTACATACATGAGTAAAAGCTATTTTGATAGCAAAAAGTGTAATCGTTCAAGCAGTATTGTCATATGGGAGAGGATGCAACTTATTCAAACAGATTGTCTAGTGTACAAATCTAATGGAGTTTCTTTTTAATTTTATCTCAAAGAATTCTGAAGGAAGTGGAAAGTTTGTTTAGAGCCTTTTTATGGTCTGGTTTTGAGCTTAAACAAACAGGGACCAAAGTTAAGTGAGACGATATTTGTGTTCCTAGATATGGTCATTAAACAAACATAATTTTTCTTAACTCTCTCATTAACAATCTCATCCTAACAATTTCCTCACTAATAATTCCCACACTAACAATTCTACCTGACCAAACTCTAAATTACTCCAGAATGAGAACTAGAATTATTTGGATGCTCGGATAAATGATGTACTCCCCCTTTTATAGGCATACAATGATTGTTTTAGAGTCTTAAGAATGGAATACTCTAGACTTTTCTTCCAAATATGCAAGATAAATATCTACATGTATAAAAGAAATTCTAGAATATGTACAAATTCTTCTACAAGACTAAGATACTTTAGAAGGTTGAAGGATACTCTAGAACCTTTAAGTGCCTCCTAGTAAAAGATAGCATTCAACATAACAAGTATGTGAATTCTCCACTGATCTCAATTTTGTTTTATTTTTTCTATTTTTTTTAATTGATTAAGTATTGCTTAATTAATTATGTATATTGCACTGGGTCTATCTAAAATGAACATAACTTGGGCTAAATTTATTAAGTTGTATTAAGCTTTGACTAAATACCTTGGGCTCACAAGTCGAGCCTAAATATTTATGAAGATGAGTGCACTAATAAGTTTTCTTGTTATATTTATGAAGATGAGCCTAAATACCTTGGGCTCACAAGTCGAGCCTAAATATCTATGAAGTCGAGCCTAAATATCTATTAATAGACCTAGGGAATGCCAAGCTTTTTAATGGAAATTGGTTGAAAAATCCTATTATGAAGATGAGTGCACTAATAAGTTTTCTTGATTTTTTGATACATTAAAAAATTTTGTTCATTTTTAATTGTTACTACAAAATTCTATTTTTTATTTTTTTTAGTGATGTTTTCATAAAAAGTGTTACTAATTGTTAGTTTTTAATAACTGTTTGAAAAATTCAATACAGAAAAACGTCACTAATTGTCATTTTTAGTGACAAATTTGGAAAATCACCACTAATTGTAACTTTTTAGCGACATTCATAAAATTGTAACAAAAAGTGTTTATGTCCATTTATTAGGATTTTTTTATTTATACAAACACTTGTAAGATTCAAAGGTGCACATGTCTTTATAACAGGATTAGGGTGGACTGGTATGGGCAGGTCAAAATGGGTTACGCATTTAAAACAACTCAATCCAAACTCACCCGTTTAATAAATAGACTTAAATGGGTTGAGTTGAATTGGATACAGGTTGGATAAATGAACCCAACTAATCCATTTACTTCATCTATTTATTTATTTATTTTTTAAAAATAATTTATTAATTTATTTATGATGATGTTGGTGTTGGAGGAGAGGAGGTGGTGGTGGCAAAAGTTGTGGTGGTGAGTCGACGATGGCGATGACAGCAGAGTAACGGTAGTGGAGGAGGTAGTTGTGGTGGTGGAGTGGCGGTGGTGGAGGTGGATTGGTGATAGAAGTGGTGTCCATTTAAACAGGCTTAAATGAATATACCCATTTATTACTTTGGGCGGGTTTATATAAGTTTTAAATGGATAATTGGGTGGGTTCATGAATTTGGGTTGAGTTAACCACCTCTAATTATAAATTCATGAAAAACTTTAAAAACTTATAGAACATGTTTTAATAAATTAAATCAAAATAAAATTTAGACTTCTAGACCAATAAAGATTAAATATAATTTTTTTTTTTTTTTGGTGAGGAAGGAGAAATATTATAGCACAGTAGAAACCATTAACAGACTGAGCAAGTTAATGAGGTGGTTCAATTATCGATCAACCTTAGAGATAGTTAGAAAATGAAAAGAACAACTAAGATTCTTTATATCTAATATAACCATATTGACTTCCCATTCTGCCTTGACGTTGCCATGAAGGGCGTCCACCAAAACCTAACTATCTGTAAAAATCAAAACAAAATGACACCCTTTTTGTTCAGTAACCATAAGAGAGGATATGTGTAACGCCTTCAACCGTTGGGCTACTTGACATTGGTTCACATCAAAATAGACCCACACCAAACTTAATTTCAATATCAAACATTCACAATTGATAAAAAATATACTGGCAAATTACAAATATAGCCCCTAAAATCTACTCATTGTATCAATTTGAGCATTAACTTTTCAATTAAAACACATTTAATCTTGAATTTTGAAAATGATTTCGATCAAGGACAATTGATGACTCCGTTCTGTTTTTGGACATAAATTGCTCTGCATACGAGTTTTCTTTGGGGGGTAAACTTGTCATTTCACCTAGACCGAACCACCATTGATCTCTCTAATACCTCAGCCACCATAAAACCAGCATTAGGATACCTCCGCAACAATTACAAAAGAAAATTTAACAATTTCAAGTAACAAAATTTGGTCTGTTTAAAAAAAAAACAAACATAATATGTACATTAAGCATTTCACTTACCTCTAATTTCTTGGTCCACCACTCATCAGATGCAGATATAGCTCCAATCAATGTATCACGGCCTAAGCATGTCTCACCTCTTAATAGATTATTCCATAAAGCCAATCTTTTTTCAACACATCCCAATGATTTTCCATTTGTGTTCGTTGGTATGCTTTTCTAGTCATACTTTTAATTGTAGTTATCACATTTTCCCACTTGACTCTATCTAAGTGTGTACCTAGTCTGTGTCTAACCTTCACTTGCTTAACACAAAGGTTAATAAAAATTTCATTTGATTTTGCATCCCAATGAGCTTTCACGGATAGTACTTGACTTGATTTTCCCTTGTTCTTCCTATTTTCATATTGTGTTTCATCTTGGGTACTCATTCTATAAAAGAAAAGAAAAATTTAAAACAAACTTATTCATCAGTGCTTGCATTACAACAGCTAGATCAGTACAAAATAGGAAGTTAATTGTAAATACATTGCACCCAAGAAGTATTGATTGAATAAAATGTTTCTAACATATTGACAATTCGTTTGCACCCATCAATTCAAATCCTTATACAACTATGTATTACAAGATTAATTTTTACCTAATTTTTTTCCCACTTGCTACATGTGGTTAATTTCGATTTATCAACTTATAAAGTTAAATGATTCAATTCAGTGCTAAACATAGAACATGACATAGAAAACACATGACTAAAAATATGGCTAGCAAGAATAGTCAGCAAAGAAAGAAAGGCATATGGTAAGAGGTGTTGCTCATTGAGGTTCAAGAGTATTCTCCCAAAAGAAGGTAGAAAATTATTCCAATTGGTTCTTCAATTGTGAATTTTAAAGACTTGTTGTATAAGGATTTGAACTGATGTGGGTATGTTAAGAAAAAGATGGAGGCTCTGAGTCAGCACACAGATAGTTCAACGATTGTCATCCAAGTTGAAGAAGAGTAGCATGCTCTGCCTACCCAATTCATTGGACATTACAACAACTATTAGACTAGGGACAAGATTAATCAATCCTTTGTAACACTAGCATATTTCCATACTAGCACTCACTTCCATAAACAATCCATTTCCAATACCTCCACAACTACCACTACTAGTACTAGAAATAAGGTTGATAAAACACATTGAATTTCTCCAATCCACAAATCCCAGCAATTGAACCTTTATTAATAACAAATAAGCATGATCTGTTTTATAACCCTTACGATCCTGATGGACAAATCACTAAATTTTCTCAAACTTCAAAATGAATCGAATAACATTATTTCATCTAAGGTAGCAAATTATGGATTCAATCAACCTAATCATGGTGAAAAGCCAAAACAACCAATTTCTGAAATATGAATTTGAAAAAAGTTGCAAAAAATAAATAAATACTTTGCTTGTCACGACCCAACCCTAGGGCTTAGGGCTGAAATCGCAACTTACTAAATAATTCTAATCTTAACAAATTAAATTGCGCAAGCAGAGGCAAAAATGGAAGTAAGAAAAGCATTAAACAGAAAATTTACTTCATTCGACTATTTTGATAAAAGAAAGTACATCTATGGAGCTTTTATTTATTTATCTTTTATTCAGTGACCAGCCCTCAGTAAAAAATAAATAAAAGGAAGAAAAGGGAAAAATAAAATAAAATAACGAATCAACATCAATTCTTGTTCGGGTTCCACTACATGAGGTTACGGGTCTTCTTGACATCTTATCACCTGAAAGGGTAACAGCTATAAGCACACAGCAAAGTGAGAAATATTATGCCAAGAGTATAGGGAACACAAAATAATCATGTATAATTAGTTAAACTAAAACATTTACATAACATAATTTGAATAAACAAATTGTTTACATGGTAGAAACTAAAATACAAAAATTACATAAATAAATAACCATAACCACGGTATAAAATAGAACATAACAGAGGTCATTAGAGTGACAGTCAGAACAGAGGCCAATAGATCCATGACAAACAGAGGACCACAAAGTGGCCAAACAGAGGCCAATGGTTATTTAAGTCTCCCTTGGCATCGGACTCCCGTTGTAGTACTTATAGAAAATAATTGTTTACAAAATCATTGTCAAATAATTTTGAAATTTTAAACAAACATATCCATTGGTTTCAATTTAAGTAAATGGATTTTAGAAAATAATTAACGTAATTTAAATATAAATGTAAGTCATAAAACATAACTTGTATAAAATAAATTATGGTCGTTCAAAACATACATAAAATATATTATGGTGATTCAAGGTATAATATAACTCACCTTAATATTGATCCTTTAAGTTACTGAAATTCCCCCCTCCCCATTTTTACTGACTTACTCGAAGCACCTTTGTTTCTTATTTTTCGATGGTTAAACTATGCTTTATGCTCCTATTTATACTAGTGTTGTTGTTGTAAATTACTGCCACGTTTCCTAGGTCTATTATCCTACGAGCTAATCCTACTAAGCCTTATCTCCAAGCAACTTAGCTTGCTACTTAACTTCCAAGCAAGCAGAAGATTAGTTAGAATTCATGTCTATTTACACCTTGGCCCAAATATCCAAAATAATTACATTTTTTTTTTCTGTTGAGCTTATCTACAACTTTGCTTAATTCAATAATTATCCTAAATTAAAACACATGCTTATCATATACATTTATAAAATTCAATATTTTATTTTACTTTTGTTCTTATTATATTAATTCAACGTTTAGGGTGTCACATTTCTCCCCTTCTAAATAGAAGTTTGTTCTCAAACTTAACGTACTTTAGCTTTCGAAGAGGTACAAGTATTTGGCTCGCATTTGACTTTTCGTTTCCCACGTAACTTCTTCGACTCGATGATTTCTCCACAAGACTTTTACAAGAGGTATAGTCTTGTTTCGGAGAACTTGATCACGACGATCGAGAATCTGCACTGGTTGCTCTTTATAAGAGAGGTTCTCTTGAACTTCCAAGTTCTCATAGTTGACAACATGTTTTGGATCTTGGAGGTACCGTCGGAGCATCGAAAATGGAACACATTGTGGACATTAGACAGTTCAGGTGGCAGTGCAAGGCAATATGCCACAGGACCAACCCTTTCCAGTATCTCGAATGTCCCGATGTAACGTAGGTTTAACTTTCCTCGCTTTCCAAATCAGATAACCTCTCTTGTTGGTGAGATCTTTAGCAAAACATGATCTCCTACTTAGAATTCCAATTCCCATCTTCGTATATCTGCATAGCTTTTCTGGCAACTCTGAGTAGTGCGAATTCGCTGTTGGATGAGTTGGATTTTATCATTTGCACGATCTCGGGGCCTAACAATTTCCTATCCCCGACCTTCGTCCAACACAGGGGTGATCGATATCTCCTTCCATACAAGCTTCATATGATGCCATTCTAATGCTTGCTTGGTAGTTGTTGTTATAGGCGAATTCCACTAAAGGTAGGTGCTCATCCCAGTTACCTTTGAGGTCCAAAACGTATACACGTAACATGTCTTCCAACGTCTGGATTGTTCTTTCTGATTATCCATCAGTTTACGGGTGATAAGCAGTGCTAAACTTCAGCGTTGTTCCCAAAGCTTCTTGCAATTTGTTCCAAAAGTGAGACACAAAGCGGGGGTCTCGATCAAACACGATTGAGACTGGGGTAGCATGAAATCTAATGACTTCCTTGATGTACAAAGTGGCAAATTTATTAAGAGAGTATATGATTTTGATTGGCAGAAAATGCGCTGACTTCGTCAATCGGTCTACTATAACCCATATTGCATCATTCTTCGAAAATGACTGTGATAGCCCGACCAAGAAGTCCATAGTAATGTGCTCCCATTTCCATTCAGGAATAGGAAGTGGTTGCAACATTCCTGTAGGTCTCCGATGTTCTGCTTTAACACGTTGACAATGCAAACATTTGAAGATGTGGCTTGCTATGTCTCTTTTTATTCCTGTCCACCAGTAGTGTTTCTTCAAATCATGATACATCTTTGTATTACCAAGGTGAACCACAAACTTCGAGCTATGAGCTTCTACCAATATCTTCTTCTTGAACTCCGAAATGTCAGGTACGTAGATTTGATTTCAAAATTTTAGCATCCCATTGCTTATAGTGAAGTCAGGATCAGACATACTTCCTTATTCTTCGTACTTTTTCTTTAAAAAGTTTATCCTCACATTCGCGTGCTTTAATTTCTTCAATCAAAGTGGGTTCCACGATTATATTAGCGAGCAGTCCATTGATCTTGTGGGAAACAAGAGTACATGCCAAATTTCTAGTCGTCTTTCAGCTCAGTGCGTCTATCACCACGTTAGCTTTGCCTAGATGGTGATGGATTTCTGCATCGTAGTCTTTCATAAATTCTAGCCACTGTCGTTGTCTCATATTCAGTTCCTTTTGTCTGAACAGATATTTAAGATTCTTGTGATCAATATAAATTTAGAAAGTTGCACCATAGAGATAATGACGCCAGATCTTGAGGGCGAAGATCACCGCAGGTAATTCTAGATCATGAATTGGGTAATTTTTCTCATGAGTCTTTAGTTGGCGTGAGGCATAAGCAATGACTTTTTTGTTTTGCATAAGAACATAACCCAAACCATTGTATAAGGCATCACTATAAATTACGAACCCATCTGCTCCTGTAGGGAGTGCTAGTATAGGAGCAGACACAAGTCGACTTTTTAATTCTTGGAAGCAACACTCCTGTTTGTCAGTTCATTCAAAGGGTATGTTCTTTTGAGTTAGCTGGGTCAAAGGTGATTTTATTTTCGAGAAATTTTGCACAAAACGTCAGTAATAGCTAGATAGACCCAAGAAACTTTGAATTTCTGACACATTAGTTGGTCGTGGCCAGACCATGATTGCCATAACTTTTTGGGGGTCAACCGAGGTGCCATCTTTGTTAATAACATGACCGAGGAAGTGTACACTAATAATCCAAAATTTGTATTTCTTTAAGGGTAACAGCTATAAACACACAAAAAAGTGAGAAATATTATGTCAAGAGTATAGAGAACACGAAATAACCACGGGTAGTTAGTTAAGCTAAAACACTTAGGGTGTGTTTGGTAACGTTTACGTTTTCAGTTTATATTTACAAAAATTTTATAAATTGGTTTTTGTTTATTTTTTGTTTATTTTTTGTTTACAAAATCATTGTCAAATAATTTCTAAAATTTAAACAAACATATCCATGGGTTTCAATTTAAGTAAATGGATTTCAGAAAATAATTAACGTAATTTAAATATAAACGTAAGTTATAAAACATAACTTGTATAAAATAAATTATGGTAGTCCAAAACATATGTAAAATATATTATGGTGATTCAAGGTATAATATAACTCACCTTAATATTGATCCTTTACGTTACTGAAATTCCCCCCTTTTTACTGACTTACTTGAAGCACCTTTGTTTCTTATCTTCCGATGGTTAACCTATGCTTTACACTCCTAGTTATACTAGTGTTGATGCTGTAAATTACTGCCACGCTTCCTAGGTCTATTATCCTAGAAGCTAATCTTGCTAAGCCTTATCTCCAAGCAACTTAGCTTGCTACTTAACTTCCAAGCAAGCAAGAGATTAGTTAGAATTCATGTTTATTTACACCTTGGCCCAAATATCCAAAATAATTACATTTTTTTTTCTGTTGAGCTTATCTACAACTTTGCTTAATTCAATATTTATCCTAAATTAAAACACATGCTTACCATATACATTTATAAAATTTAATATTTTATTTTACTTTTGTTCTTATTATATTAATTCAACGTTTAGGGTGTCACATTTCTCCTTTCCTAAATAGAAGTTTGTTCTCAAACTTAACGTTGCTTTCGAAGAGATACGGGTATTTGGCTCGCATTTGACTTTTTGTTTCCCACGTAGCTTCTTCGACTCGATGATTTCTCCACAAGACTTTTACAAGAGGTATAGTCTTGTTTTGGAGAACTTGATCACAACGATCGAGAATCTGCACTAGTTGCTCTTTATAAGAGAGGTCCTCTTGAACTTCCAAGTTCTCATAGTCGACAACATGTTCTGAATCTTGGAGGTACCGTCGGAGCATCGAAACGTGGAACACATTGTGGACATTAGACAGTACAGGTGGCAGTGCAAGGCAATATGCCACAAGACCAACCCTTTCCAGTATCTCGAATGTCCTGATGTAACGTAGGTTTAACTTTCCTCGTTTTCCAAATCAGATAACCTCTCTTGTTGGTGAGATCTTTAGCAAAACATGATCTCCTACTTAGAATTTCAATTCCCATCTTCGTGTATCTACATAGCTTTTCTGGCGACTCTGAGTAGTGCGAATTCGCTGTTGGATAAGTTGGATTTTATCATTTGTGATTTGCACGATCTCGGGCCCTAACAATTTCCTAACCCCGACTTTCGTCCAACACAGAGATGATCGATATCTCCTTCCATACAAGCTTCATACGGTGTCATTCTAATGCTTGCTTGGTAATTGTTGTTATAGGCAAATTCCACTAAAGGTAGGTGCTCATCCCAGTTACCTTTGAGGTCCAAAACATATACACGTAACATGTCTTCCAACGTCTGGATTGTTTTTTCGGATTATCCATCAGTTTGCGGGTGGTAACCAGTGCTAAACTTCAGCGTTGTTCCCAAAGCTTCTTGCAATTTGTTCCAGAAGTGAGACACAAAGCGGGGGTCTCGATCAGACACGATTGAAACTAGGGTACCATGAAATCGAATGACTTCCTTGATGTACAAAGTGGCAAATTTATTAAGGGAGTATATGATTTTGATTGGCAGAAAATGCGCCGACTTCGTCAATCGGTCTACTATAACCCATATTGCATTATTCTTCGAAAATGACTGTGGTAGCCCGACCAAGAAGTCTATAGTAATGTGCTCCCATTTCCATTCAGGAATAGGAAGTGGTTGAAACATTCCTACAGGTCTCTGATGTTCTGCTTTAACACGTTGACAATGAAAATATTTGAAGATGTGGCTTGCTATGTCTCTTTTTATTCCTGTCCACCAGTAGTATTTCTTCAAATCATTATACATCTTTGTATTGCCAGGGTGAACCACAAACTTCGAGCTATGAGCTTCTACCAATATCTTCTTCTTGAACTCCAAAATGTCAGGTACGCAGATTTGATTTCAAAATTTTAGCATCCTATTGCTTATAGTGAAGTCAGGATCGGACATACTTCCTTGTTCTTCGTACTTTTTCTTTGAAAAGTTTATCCTCACATTGGCATGCTTTAATTTCTTCAATCAAAGTGGGTTCCACGATTATATTGGCAAGCAGTCCATTGATCTTGTGGGAAACGAGAGTACATGCCAAATTTCTGGTCGTCTCTCAGCTCAGTGCGTCTATCACCACGTTAGCTTTGCCTAAATGGTGATGGATTTCTGCATCGTAGTCTTTCATAAATTCTAGCCACTGTCATTGTCTCATATTCAGTTCCTTTTGTCTGAACAGATATTTAAGACTCTTGTGATCAATATAAATTTAGCAAGTTGCACCATAGAGATAATGATGCCAAATCTTGAGGGCGAAGATCACCGCAGCTAATTCTAGATCATGAATTGGGTAGTTTCTCTCATGAGTCTTTAGTTGGCGTGAGGCATAAGCAATGACTTTTTTGTTTGGCATAAGAACACAACCCAAACCATTGTATGAGGCATCACTATAAATTACGAACCCATTTGCTCCTATAGGGAGTGCTAGTATAGGAGCTGACACAAGTCGACTTTTTAATTCTTGGAAGCAACGCTCCTGTTTGTCAGTTCATTCAAAAGGTGTGTTCTTTTGAGTTAGCTGGGTCAAAGGTGATTTTATTTTCGAGAAATTTTGCACAAAACGTCAGTAATAGCTAGCTAGACCCAAGAAACTTCGAATTTCTGACACATTAGTAGGTCGTGGCCAGACCATGATTGCTGTAACTTTTTAGGGGTCAACCGAGGTGTCATTTTTGTTAATAACGTGACTTAGGAAGTGTACACTAGTAATCCAAAATTCATATTTCTTTAAGGGTAACAGCTATAAGCACACAACAGAGTGAGAAATATTATGCCAAGAGTATAGAGAACACGAAATAACCACGGGTAGTTAGTTAAGCTAAAACACTTGCATAACGTAATTTGAATAAACAAATTATTTACATGGCAGAAACTGAAATACAAAAATTATGTAAATAAATAGCCATAACCACGATACAAAACAAAACAAAACAGAGGTCACTAGAGTGATAGTTAGAACAACGGTCAATGGATCCATGACAAACAGAGGACCACAAAGTGGCCAAATAGAGGCCAATGATTATTTAAGTCCCCCAAGGCATGGGACTCCCGCAGTGGTACTTATAGAAAATAATTATTTACAAAATCATTGTCAAATAATTTCTAAAATTTAAACAAACATATCCATGGGTTTCAATTTAAGTAAATGGAGTTCAGAAAATAATTAACGTAACTGAAATATAAATATAAGTTATAAAACATAACTTGTATAAAATAAATTATGGTAGTTCAAAACATACGTAAAATATATTATGGTGACTCAAAGTATAATATAAATGTAATAACCCGACTCTCTCATCTGCTTTGATTCCCTAATTACATGTGTGATTATATGTGTGCTTATGTGCTTGATGTGAAATTACATGTTTAAATGTGTGAATTCTATATTTCTAAACGTGTATCTGTCGATTATTAGAACATCTGTTGAAATTACAACCTTTGGACTGAAAATTGAAAGCCTTACAGGTGCAATAAATCGAAATTGACTTTACGATTATGATTAGCATGATTTTTAGAACATAATATGAAGTTTTGTAAAAATTTGATTTGTAATGAATTAATTAGCTTTATTTGGCTAAAACTCCTTGAGTTAACACTTTGAAACTGAAATTAACGACTTTAATGAGTTCAGAAACCAAAATTGAGTACATGAAAATGCTAATGAGAATTTTTAGAGCCATTTGGAAAGTTTAATTGAAAATTAATTCAGTCTGATTCGTTAAGGCTTGTTTGGCAAGCATTTTAGCTATATACAAATATATGTGATATAAGCCCCTTTTGAGCTCATCTCCTCTCATTTGGTGAGTGGAAAAATCGGGATAGCCACCTAAGAGAGAGAAAGAAAAGAAGAGAGTTCAATTTAGGCTTGAAGATTCAAAAAGTAACTTACAGATTGACTCAAGGTAAGTGTTAATCACCCAAATACTTACAATATTTCTTCAATTGCTTGGAATCAATTCTTAAAATGAAGTTTCTTACATGTATATGAGTTAGGGTTTTGGGTTATGGTCTTAACTTAACCAATTTCATGAAATTGGAGATGTAATCTTTGGATTTGGCAAATTAAAGGGTTGATTCTTGTATTTTGAGTTGTCTTGAGTTAGACTATGGGCCATTGCTTTTTCATCTTTAATTTTGGCATGTTTTGAACTCATGCATATATGTATGTATATGTTTGTGTGTATATATATATCATGAAAAGATAAAGAAGATGAAGGAATATGAAAATTAGAGTTATATATGCCAAATTAAAATAAGTTATGATCCACTTGAGTTTAGGTTTCATGTTTATTTTGATCATATGTCATGTTGTTGAAGTGAAGTTGCTTGAATTAAGCTTAAGCTTGAAATTCTTGAGTTTTCGGACTGCTCAAACAGAGCCCACGACTGCACATGTCGGGCTCATGGTCGCACGTGCGGGATGCACGACTGCACGTGCAGAAAACAGGGAAAACAACTTCGAGATTCTGAAATAAAGGCACCTGTGGGGCCGTACATACGACACACCTCTCCACACATGCGGTGAGGGACTTCCGCACGTGCAGGAATTGGGGGGAAATTCTATCACCTTCTGTTACTCACCACATCACAGTGAGTAATAATAGTGCTACGATATGTTTATTTCTGTGTTTCTGTTTATGAATTATGTACCTTGATCGTGCTTGGCACATTCGAGATAAATTGTGCTATGATTTATGTATTATGATTGTGAATGGCATATTTGGGATAAATGGTGCTATGATTCATGTATTGTTTTATTGTAAATGGCATACGTTAGTGTAGACGTCCCTGAATGCCCCAGGAGGATGACTCTCGTTCTTCTATTACTCACCACATCACAGTGAGTAATAATAGTGCAACGATATGTCTATTTTTGTATTTCTGTTTATGAATTATGTACCTTGATCATGCTTGGCACATTCGAGATAAATTGTGCTATGATTTATGTATTATGATTGTGAATGGCATATTTGGGATAAATGGTGCTATGATTCATGTATTTTTTATTGTAAGTGGCATACGTTAGATAAATTATAAATTGATGGAAACGATTGAGCAATGGTACAAGTATGAGCAATGGCATATGAAATGGACCTGAGGTCATTCTGTTTCCGTTATATATGATGGGCCCGAGGCCATTATGATGTGAACTACATATGACTCCTGGCCTTAGGGCTGAGGGAGATGGAGACATGTCGATGTTCCATCCACTTTATAAGAATATGGATTATTTATGATTCATGGCTTAAAGCCAAGGGAGATGGAGACATGTCGTTGTTCTATCTACCCTGGAATGTTTTAGAACAGCGGTTCACATGTAGGTCTGAGGCCATTGTGTATTACGTTGGGCCCAAGGCCATTGTGTATTAAGTTGGGTCTGAGGTCGTTCCGTCTTATGTAGGCCCGAGGCCGTTTTGGAATTTGATCATGGAGACATGTATAAGTTAGATAAATATTCTCTAAGACATATGCCCATTCACACAAACCTCCTTACATTATTATTATTCACTGAGCCTTGCTCACTCCGTTTATATATATGTTTATGTAGATGATCAGCTAGGAGGGCAGCCCTAGGTCAGCTTCAAGAAACTTTTGGTGGATCGATTTTGTTAAGCCTCCAAGTGGAGCCTTTTGTCTTTTGGAATTGTCTCCACATTTGTTACGTCTTTTGAAGCTTGTTGCTTAGACACTTATGGAAATGTAATTTTTAAATTGCTAGCGTGCATGATTTATACTTGTGTGGGCTCGCCTTTTTCTACGCCCCCCCTTTCGAAAAAGTTTGAAAAGAAAGGCCTCACAGTTCGAACTCTTGCGGTTCTGAATCGAGTCTCACAAGTGCAATGTGAAATTGATAAACACCAAAGAGTCCAAATCCGGCAAATCTTTTTGAAAAATCAATTTTAAATCAAATAATGCCAAAATTTGACTGTTTTTCTAGATACAGAGTCGCCACCTAAATATTTTATTTTTGAAGAAATTTAGGAAACCCTGACTCGTGCCAAAGGCCACGTGTCTATCATCACCAAAGTTGCCTTGGCTCGGGAACTTGGGTACGAGGGGGGAAGGTCATGAATTGAGCACCCCCGCTCACCCGATCAAAGATCGGCCTCTGCTAATCATGATATGATTTTTATAAACATTATGTGTTCTTATTCCGGTTATTAAACTAGCTTTACTATGTGGCGCGCACAAACAAGTATAGACTAGTTTGCTCAATTTGGAACAATTCAACTCATGTCTGTTTGCAAAAATAGTTTAAATTTGCCATCTCAAGTGAGCTTAAAAGTTGCGGATTTGTCACCAAACATAGTGGGCTTAAAATATGATTTGCCACCAAACATAGTGGGCTTAAAACGCACATTCGTTAAATCGTTCCAATTCAAACAATAAGCCTTCATCCACAGTGTCACGGCCCAAACCCGGCCCTATGGGTTTAGCACCGTAATCGGCCAGTAATCCGAGATTACCGAAGGCCTGCAGAACAGTAGTATAGTAAAACAGAGTACAGGGCCTGGCGGAAGCCAAAACAGTAAATAAACAATGCCCAATGAGCTGTGACAGTCTGCATGCCAAAAAGATTTTTCATGCATTCATATATACAAACAGTACAGTCTACACAAAATTCACAGTCACACAATACAGGGACTAAATCCCTTGATAACAGTACAGTTAGCAGCCGACAGTCTATACAGATGAGGATCCTAAAACATCAATCAATTCCTGGTTCGGCCGCCAACAAGGCCTTCAATTTGCAGTTTAAAGCATGAAACATGAACAAATAATTTGACAGTCGAACAGATAGAGATGCACTTAAACAGATACAAACAATCAATCAGTTCAAGATTTCAGTCAATTCAGTCAATTATCATGATTAGTCTCAGTTTAGCAGTAATCAGTGGTGTTATCAGTAAACAGTGGTGAGGGTTATTACAAGGGGAGTGGTGGTGGGAACAACTATTCTAGCTGCCGAATCATCTGTAATAACCCCGATCCGTAATTAGCTACTAATCCGTAATTAAAGATGCTAATGAGAGAATTAAAATAAACACACACTAAGCTACACAGTTGGGAGATAACATAATTTAACCCCTAATGCCTCGGTGTGTTCTACATCTATCCTCAACGAGATGTCTTAAACTAGGCCTAAGAATGCCTAGAATGGAATGAGGATGCAAAGATGTGATCAGAAGACTGTTTCAGGATTTTCAGAAAAACAGAGTCTCGCTCGAGCGCAGGTTTCCCCGCTCGAGCGGTTATGCAACAAAGGTACACGCTCGAGCGTCAACTTTCCTGCTCGAGCGTACTGTAAAAGTACTGGATGGGTGAAATCTCCGATCGACGCCCGCTCGAGCTTGAGACATGACTCCGCTCGAGCGCCTAATCCTCCGCTTGAGCGGACTGTAAAACAGTACAGAGATACTGGATGCTCGGATTCCACGCTCGAGCGGCACTTCCCCCGCTCGAGCGGAAGTGCAGAATCTGGGAATTCCAGATTGCACCTCTAAGCTCAAACTTACATTCAAATGCATCAAAACCAATCCTCTTGGGCCCATTTTTTGGAAAACATTTATAAACACGTAGAATATCATAGTTCAAAGCTCAATTTTGAGAAATCAAGGCCCAAGGGTGTTTAATTCAACCTCAATTTCAAACTAGTTTCATGAACAATATGAACACGCAAACATGCATGAATTCAAATCACTTGGAAGTTCCAATTTGATGCTCTAAGGAGCCAATCGATCCAAAAACAAGTTGAAAACATGGACCATTACAAAATTGTGAACATGCATGTTCCATTTCACCATGGATTCAACTCAAAACTCATCAATTCAAACATGCATGCATGAATTATGTTCTAATCCTACATGTATGAACTAAAACATGGCTTAACTCTACAAATGAAGCATGAATCATGCAAGAATCAAGTCTATAACAACAATAAGAAGATGAATGTCCTACCTTCGTCTTGTGTTCAAGGTTTAGGTGTCCAATTTGACAATTTGCACTTCAATTCCAAGCTATTCAAGCCAATCCACTAGAACAATTCAACTCTCTCTCCCTTCCTCTCTCTCTAAGGCCGGTTGAACAAGGAGAAGGAACTCATGAAATATTTTGATTCAAGCATGCAAGGGCTCTAATGTGTTATATTGAGTGGGCCACTAAGAGTGGCAATTTGGTAATAAGTCCAGTTCATGTAGTTTACTCATTTTCATCTCATTTAATCATACCTAATCAGTTTTCAGATAAGTATACCATAAAATCACATTAATTATGAGGATCCTAAAACATTAATCAATTTCGGATTCGACCGCCAATAAGGCTTTCAATTAGCAGTTTAAACATAACACGTGAACAGATCAAAGAAACAATCAAACAGATAGAATACAAATTAACACACATACTCAGTCAATTCAGTTCCAGTTTTTCAGTCAGTCAGTTCAGTACTTTAATCAGTCCAATTATCAGTCATAATCAATTCAGTTTAACGGTAATCGATGGTTATCGGTAATCAATCAGTCATTAATCGGTAAATAATATGAGGGTTGTCACACACAGGCATTCACGCAATTTAGCATTTAAGCGCATAGCCTCATGGCAACATTCACACACATGCAAGTATGCTAAGGCATAAGACTTACAGAGTACTCCAAGCCAAAACAAAGAAAACTAGTTAGAAAAATGCATAATTCTAACTATACAAAATGCCTAATGCAACACATGCAACTAAATAGGCTCGACTACTTAATCATGGTATTTGCAACACTTTAATAACATGCTTTGAAACACGTATTCAAAGAAGTATTGAAATTGCAATGCAGTTTGAATGATGCACCGAGCCTCAGTGCATGCAAGATAAATGAACGGATGCAAGCATGCAAGCATAAGGTATGCTAATTGAAAATGTACCTAATCTAACCATCAAAAGCGATTAAATAAAAAAGAGAAAGACGCGAGGTTGGAAGACATGCGCACACGCACACACGCACGCACACTTATTACAAGATTATGCCCTCACGAAGGAGAGTCCGAATGAACAAGAGCTAACTAGCTACGCTAATTTAAACTAATCTAATTAAGCTAATTAGACTAACTAGTACAAATCAAATGAATAACTAGCAAACTAATTACCAATTATTATAACACTTTAATCAACTAGTAAACTAATTAATTTAAATAAATGCACATTGACTAATCATGCAAGGCACTAAACTATGCTGCCACTGCTCCGCCTCAGGAAGTGGAAGATGCATGTGCTTGGTTTTCGCCCCGAAAAGTCCTCCATTTTACTCTCGAAAGGCTCGGTTTACAAGGTTGAGCATACTTCAGAACCTTTCTGCTTCACCTTACCAAATCTTTGCTGAGAGTTAACCCAGTGGCCTATCGGCCATGGATGGCTGTTGTCGGCCATCTGCCGGCCAGAAATGAAGCCTTGCCGGCCATTGATGAGGCATTACTGGCCACTGATGTTCTGAGTCACCATACTGCAACAAAGCACAAACAGAGCAAAATAAAGGTTTTTCCAAGGGTTTGTTTGTACTGTACCCCTCTTTATCATCTCAAAACCTCAAAGGAGTGACACACTTGGATCCAAAACCACCAATCAAGCAATTTCATTGCATGATGGCCAAAGATCCAAGTTGTACAATTTCGATAAATGCACAAATATGACTAACAAGACCACCACCCTATCATGCATGATCAAGGGCAACAGAGACCAAAGAAGGTGGAACATTTCATCACTATTGAGTATGAAATGTCCCATTTTCCTTGTGTTCAAACTAACGTCCTATTTGAACACATGCAATACAACACAAAGAATGCTCATCTTGCACACTTTTACTTGCCATTTTTGTTTACTCATTTTAATTACCAAAACATTCCTTAATTGATTTGTCCATTGGTGAGTGTCCTCTAAGGTGAAGGAAGTGTCAACCAAGGGACAGTGTAAGGCAAGAGAGAGATCATGCCTTTGATAATGAACCCTCAAAGGGGATTAAACCATTAAGCATGACCTCAATCTCAAGCTTAATGATCCCAAGTTTGAAACAAACCTCAAAAGAAAATGAAAGAATAAAGCAAAGAAGGAGGTTGCAGCGATTTAGGTGCTGAAATTAAGTGATAAAAGCACTAAAAACATACAACCAACTCACACCAGTGATGTTTAAAGCCTTAAAACAACAAGCTAGTGCAAGGACTCACACTACAACTACACAAAATAAAGCTCAACTAACCCAAACAGCCCAAAACAGAGCTAAAGCAGTTTAAAACAAGGGCAAAAACATGCTGGACTTGAGCTAAAACAAGCTAGATTAATAGACTAAAACATAGAGCTATCTAGGCATGCAAACAAGACGCAAGGAGGGGAGGCTAACCCCTCCAATTTGGACTTCAAAATATGTTTCTTTCTACTAAAAATACTTTGAAATTCAGTGGTTAAAAGGCCCAAAAAAGTTTATTTGAAAGTAGGGAAAAAAAGCACAAAAGCTTTACAAGTAAGGGAGCAAGAAGGGTGAACCACCCCCCAACTGAAAATGGCCTCAAAACACCATTTTTAGGCCACTAAAACAGAGCTTTTGACAGTTCAAAACCAGCCTCAAAACAGTCCAAAAATAGTGGAAAGAGATAGGAAAACAATTGTGTAAAACAAGCTTAAAAGGAGAGTAATATACCTGTTGAAGCCTAGGCACAATTGAGGCAATAAATCAAGCCAAGACTACCTTCTAAAGCTCAAATAGGGTCCCAAGTAACCTCAGCCCAAAGATAAGCAACTTTGGTTAAGGGTTGATAGGCAAACTTGAAGTGTATCCACACTTATATGCACAAAAGTTCAAGAGAGGGAGAAATCTAGAGAGAGAGAATTGTAAAGAGAGAGACTCCCAAAATTTTTCCAACCTTGAAAACAATAGAGAAGGTACTCTATATATACAAAAATGTGAGCTTTGGTTGAAAATATCAAGTCAGAAATAGCTGGTGCAGTGTGGAACAGCTGGGGTATCTGCACAAAAACTGATTTGACACCAATGGCCGGCAAGGCATCATTGATGGCCGGAAAAAACCATCAATGGCCGGCACATGGGTACTGATGCCCATCCATGGCCGGCACATGGCCAGCAAGCCTCATTCAGTGGCTAGACAGAAAATTTGCTTTTTGGGCCCGACTTTAAATGGGCATATCTCCTTCATCCGGACTCCTTTGCAGGTCATTCTTGAGTCTAAATTGAAGTCCCAGAAGTATTCTTTCCAATTCTGGAAGCCTCACATCAATATTCCAAGTGTGAAAAAATATATTCCTCTTTTAGTGAAGACTACTCAATTTTGGCTTAAACGGATGGATGCCTAACTTCAAACAGCCACATCTCCCTCATCCGGATTCGGCTTTAGGAGATTCTTGAGTGTAAAATGAATCCCCTGAAGTCCACTTTCCAATGGTGGCAGCCTCACAACTAAAGTCCAAGTATACAAAACAGGAGGCCTGATTTAATGAGGTCGCCTAGTTCTCTCTCAACGGTTTCATGCCCAACTTCTTCTCAAACTAGTTTTCTTCCCTCCCCTCTTACTTTCTTCAACTCCAAACCTCTAAATAGGATGTTTTAAAAAATTTCAAAGAGCACACCTCTCTTTCATTTATTTCCACTTTGTCCTTGCTTGGTTTACCGAAAAGTGCAACATTTAACGAAATGTAAGCCTTGGAATATCGTAGAAACTTTTTTTTTTTCAAAAATATTTTGAAAAAGAGGGTTTTAAGGTCTAAAAATCATTTTGGTCAAAATAGTTTTGGTCTAAAATGGGGTGTAAGTTTGGGATTTAAAGCTCTCCTTACTGAAGAAATCGCACATTTGCACAACATAGCCTTCATTACCGAGTAATCAACCTGAGGTGCCCAAGTCTTAAGGGCAGTCAAAAATGGGGTGTCTACAACTTGTATATATGAACTGCGTATATGAACCATCTGAATATGTTGTTTAATGATCCTGGCATGTAAGCACTGCTTAATGGACGTTTTGTTATTTATTTGTTTCCGCTTAAGGCCCCGTATTTAAATAAATAGTTTTAAAATTTCGTCTTTGAGGCCTGAGTGCAAGCCGGTCATGACCTAAACTTTTAGGGGCGGGTTTGGATCGTGACAATAACTCACCTAATTATTGATCCTTTACGTTACTGAAATTCCCCCCTCCCCCTTTTTACTGACTTACTCGAAGCACCTTTGTTTCTTATTTTTCAATGGTTAAACTATGCTTTATGCTCCTATTTATACTAGTGTTGCTGCTGTAAATTACTGCCACGTTTCCTAGGTCTATTATCCTAGGAGCTAATCCTACTAAGCCTTATCTCCAAGCAACTTAGCTTGCTATTTAACTTCCAAGCAAGCAAAAGATTAGTTAGAATTCATGTCTATTTACACCTTGGCCCAAATATCCAAAATAACTACTTTTTTTTTTCTGTTGAGCTTATCTGCAACTTTGCTTAATTCTATATTTATCCTAAATTAAAACACATGCTTATCGTATACATTTATAAAATTCAATATTTTATTTTACTTTTTTTCTTATTATATTAATTCAAAGTTTGGGGTGTCACATTGCTCAATACAGAGATGAGTCAATAATCAATCTAATCATGGTGAAAACCCAAAATAACCAATTTCTGAAATATGGATCTGAAAAAAAAGGATCTATTGGAATTCTATCTAACTCATTATTGATAGAAGCCCAAAAAGGAATTGAGAACAAAGGACATTAATCACATGCTAAACAACCTTACAAAATAAGAAGCCTTGGCAGGCAAACATTAATACATGCATGTCACCACAATTCTTATGTTGAAGGACCAAAAAAACAGGATAATTATAATTAAAGTAATAATAGTAACAATACAACTAAATAATAAAAATTACATATACAAAACTTTACTATGCCTCATTTAGAGAATGTAATTCCCATTTGGATGTCTAGAGGGGAAGAAGCTAATTAATCTGTTGGCCAATAAGAATTCATAAGAAATAGAAAGTGTAATTGTAAAAGATTATTCCAAGATGAAGAACAGCTTCATTTCAATAGACAGATAATCAAGCTAAAAGAAAGTTCAATGAAACCAGAACTGTTTCATATCATAACTTATGCTACTTCAAATTTAAACAACAATTTGGAAAGTAAAACCAGACTTGTTTCATTAATATGATAGATATCAGTTTAAAAAAATTATAAACATTATTAATTTATATAACATTTCTCTATATTAAAAAATGTGATGAATGTGATGAAACTAGTTTTTCTTGATGAAAGTAACAATCAAATAACAAACACAAAGTTAAATATGAAGACTGCTTTTTAGTTTCACAAACACAATTAAGCACTCACATTGTAACCCAAAATTCACCTACTCCGGTACATTATTAACGAAGCTCATGAAATGAATATAACTTTTTTGAACTCAAATTTCACCTACTCCAGTACTGAATTTATGCATTTAAAATTGAAAAACATCTAACGATTAAATAAATAAATAACAAATCGCAATAAAAAGGAGGCTTTCAACCCTAATCAGAGAGTGAAGAATAGAGAGAGGCGTTTTCAACCCTATTCACAGAGTAAAGAAGAGGGACATTTCACCGTAATCAGAGAGAGAATGGAAAGAGAGAGACAGAGAAGACACCATTTCACATAACCAAAAACAAAACCCTAATCGATGTCCATACATGTATATAACTTCACAGTCCTGAAATCTTACCTTTTCAGTGCAATTGAACGGAAAATAGAGGGACAACTGTTCTTGGAAAGGTAGACGACTGTTCTACAAGCACGATCTGCTGCGATCAGAGAGGTCGACGACTGTTTTCGTGGGTGTTTGGTGGAGTTTCTTCTCGGTCAACAGAGGAGAGGAGTATAGGAGAGAAGAGTGTGAGAGGCAGAAGTTAGGGCAAGAGAGATCATCAAACGGTATATATAGTGGCATTTTCATAAATAATGAAGTTTGGGAGGGACGTTTAAGTCATTTCACCGGCCCACACCAGCTGCGCGCTTAAGCTGAAATATTTAAGCACCCCTTGACCAACTTTTCAAAAGAGCTGAAATTTAGCTTCATTTAAGCTATAAGTTGGTCAAGTTAAGCTGAACCAAACACAAGTTTTTAGCTTAAATTAAGTTAAAAGCTGAAACAAGCAGCCTATAAGCTCTACCAAATACCCTCTTTATCATTTTTTTGGTATTGCAAAGCATGGCTGGTGTGCTTTATTTATTTGTCATTTTATTTGGTATTGTAGAATATTGGTTGATGTGCTTCATTTATTGTTTTGCATTTTCTTTGTATTACAGAATATTGGCTAGTGTGCTTTATTTGTTGTTTATTTTTTTTCTATTGCAGAGCACCGACTAGCGTATTTCGTCTGATTTTTATTATATATTTTTGTGTTGTGAGACTTACATTTTATTATTTGTTTAAAATCTTATACTTTTGTTGTGTTTGAATTTTACGTAGCATTTATGTGTTTACCAAGTAGCATACAATTTATTTATTTTTCATTTATTTAATTTTATGCACTATAAACTGGCCACCAAACCATAAAAATTGGTAGATTTCAACCATTAGATTAAAATTGATGCAAAACTATAGCCATGAGATCTCTCTTATTTATTTCAACCAAAACTTACTCTCTAAAAAAATGTGGAATATAGAAATTTATTTGGTTACTATTATTGGATAAGGTAATAAAGTGCTTATTTTCTATTGCAAATTGCAGGTGAGTTAAAAAAATAAAAATACTACAATAGTAAATATTTGGTGATATGGTCTTTGTTTGCATTTGTGTCATCACTATTTTTACATTTTCTTGATAAATTGTAGCAAATTACATCATATTGCCTCCACCACTACTAATCATGGACACCACCATTTTTTGTTATTTAAATTTCTGTTTGACAAACAAAAACGCAACTATTTTTGCATTGAGAATTTGAGTTCAAATACTATATCAATTACAATGATATTATTGAAACTTGCTTATTGTTATAGATAAAAATTTCTAGCAAAACTTATTGTTAAATTCAATTGGACTATTTTTATATGTTTATCGTTAAGTTTGCAGTACAGATAAGGAGGGCCTAATTTTTTTTTATTAAGTCACATCTCTTTAAATTTTGATTACTGTTGAGAGGGTAATTTTGGTGAAAATTGGGCCGAGCTATGAGATGGACTTTATGGCCCAAAGTACGAAGGACTGGGTAACAAGGCCAAAAAGTTACTCCGGCCAAGAGAGATAAAGTTACTCCAGCCCAAGAATTGTAAAGTTACTCCGGTCCAAAAGCAACTTGTAGTTAGGCCGGTCTCAGAGGTAGTCCCATCATGATGTATTGTGGTTAGAACGGTCAAAACCTTGCTACTCGGTAGCTCGGTCTAAACACACCATGGGTTGAACAGGAGAGAACCGAGATAAGGAGGAGCAAAAGGAAAAACCAAACTAAGGATAGTTCGGCCTATTCTATGGCTCAGCATAGCCAGTTTTATTTCGGTCATATGGTAGTTCGGCCATGGTAGAAACCATCTTACTTGGTTTAAGCAGTGAGGGGGGTGTTGAAGGATAAGCATTATCTTTTAGGAGTATGAATCCTAGGAGGACTCTATATGGAGGAGTAGAAGTCCTACTAGGATTGTGCCACTCGAAACCTATAAAAGCTCACAAACATCACCTTTGGGGAGGTAACACACAACTTTGCTTTCTGAATACATAGAGCTTTGTCTATTTGTCAAGTTGGCAGACTTACCCGCCGGCTAGCTCACGTTTGTGTTTTCAGGTGATAAAGCGATGTCGTACGGAGGAGCGCAGACTTGATCAACAGGATTATACGAGGAGTATTTCTTTCCCGTACAACTGTTAAATTCAATCGGACAGTTTTAATTTTTTTGTTAAATTCAATTGGACAGTTCTTATTGTTAAATTGAATTGGACAATTTTAACTTTTTTTTATTTATTTATTTAGATTGAGTGGAACTAAAAAGTGAAAAGTATTGATTAACATATTTAAAAAGTTCACTAAAACTAATAAAATACAAATTAAAAATTTTAAAATTGTTTTTGGAAACTCCAAAACCAAGCAAGTTTTGGATTTTAAATTTATAAAAATTATTTTTAATATATACAACTAAACAAAATTTTAAGTTTGACAAACTCTTTTCAAAAATCTAAATATAAAATTCATTTGAAAGTCCAAAACCATGCAGATAATCTATTTATATTTTCACCTCAATTTTTTTTTTTTGGCTACAAATTGAATAAATTCCATTTTAACCCAATACTTTTATATTCAATTATATTCTCATTCCAACAATATTTTCACCATGCCTTCAGGCACGGGCATACACCAGTACATCAATAAAGGAGGGAAGTACAAAAAGTATCATAACTATCACTCCACAATCCCAACTATAATTCAAATTAAACATTTAGATAGTAGAACGTATACGTAGAGGGGTGTTTGCAATGATCTAAATAAGTATACTTTTTAATTTATTATAAAAAAATAGAGAATTGATGTAACTCAAAAAAGATAAAAAGATTAAAAAAAAATTCACACTTTTGTAGAGGATGTCAAATAGTGCCTTAGACCTCATTGGCATCCAACTTAAAAGGTCCTAATTTTTTTTGAATTTTTTTATTTTTTAGTGATTTTTTTCTTAAAATTTATGTCAATTTTTTTTTTTAAAACACTTTTCTAGTCTATCAAATGTAGAAAAATCAAAATAGTACTTTTTTAAAAAAAAATTATAAAAAGTTTTCTAAAGACAAAACATCCAAAAAATACTAACTATTTTTTATTTGTCTTTGGTAGACTTCTTTTCAAAAAAAAATTATTTCTTTTATTTTTTTGCTTTGTCTAGTCGAGTAGATAGATAGGATTACTATTCCTAAAAGGGAAAAGAAAAAAGAAATAAAAAAAAAAAGGAAGTCAAAATCCTACCCTGCTCGGTAGTAGGATTCCAAATGTTTTCTTTCCTAAAAAGAAAAGGGGAATATATATATATATATACACACTCCCACCCTCGGTTATTCATTCTTGCCCACAAGAGTTTTTACAGAAAGAAAAAGAGACAAAGCGAGGGTCTTTTTCAAGTTCGTCTTTGGCGACTTTAACAACACAGGTACTCTTAATCTCTCTATACATATTGTGCGAGGAGCAAATATTCAGGCAAGCCCACACTCCTTTCTTCCAAGCTCCTGTCTGTCCGATCGACCTGCAAGCACAACGGCGGTGAGCTACCCGGTGGTGTGTGGCCGGAAAACCCCTCTGACGATCAGGTTAGACACACACACAGGGATAGAGAGAGAGAGAGGACTGAGTTGTGTTTAGTGTTTATCTCACCAAAATGTCATCTGTCTAGTATGGGGGGCGCAGACTCGCTTATATACCTTCTGCGCCCCAAATCTACTCCCATTAGTCTCTCGACACGTGGTGTTGCTATCCCATCTGTCATCACAAATCTTGCTGAACATCACCTAACCCAACTGCCAGCCCACTCTACTGGGAGCTCGGCAGCCGGATTGCAGCATCTCGGCTGCCAACGGCCATGCCGCACTTCAAGCCCAAGTGTTCCAATAGCCAAGCTCATTGAGGACCGAGCTCGGTTGCATCCCAGCATAGCCGAGCTCGAGACAGCTCATACTAGTTTGCCACCGGCCTTCTTGCCGAGCTAACTTATGAACCATGGAACATCCACGCCTTGCTTGGCGCCGTTCATCTCACTTGATTAGCTTCTACAACATGAAACCACGTAGCTCAGTCCGACCACGCCTGGCCTGGTGCCGAACATCTCGCTTGACCGGCTTCTATACCATGAAGCCAAATAGCTCGGTCCGACCACGCCTTGCCTTAACCGAGCAAAACCTTTCAGGATAGGCTCGTTTCACCGCGGCCCAAACTTGTTCGGCCCAAATCTGCCTAGCCATTACCACGGCCCAGACCAGACCATAAATCTCCCTCTCAATTGCCCCTTAATTCTGTCCGCCAAAGCGTGACTGGGATTACCTGTTATGACCGGGGTAAACACTTTCTCGGTTCTCAGTTTTGCAAGAAGTCGACCGAGCTAATTTCTGCGCTCGGTTCCTTGTCTTGCTCGGTCGACGCCTCGTCTGACCTTCCTGTGTCTTGACTTGTTCGGTCGACGCCTCGTCTGGCCTTCCTATCTCTTCAGCTCTGACGCTACCATTAATGGGGACGCGCGTTGTGCGCTGATTGGCCTTGAGCCGCAAACAGTCACGTCCCCTCAATTCAAATTTTTACAAGTGTTTGCACGATTTCCTCTCTAATCAAACTCTCTTCTTGCAGGCCATCCAGAAGCAACACATGGTCATGGAGCGCATTCATCGTCTGCGGCAGAAGGCCAACGACAATGCCAGTTAGGTTACCAGCCTCCAAACCGAGCTCGGTCGGGCCAAATCTTCACTCCAAATTGCCAATGCTGATAACACCAAATTGCTTGGTCAGCTCGGTGCCACCGATCAGGAAAGAGATGCAATCAAGGCCGAGCTAGAGGCCTTGAAACAGTCCAAGGAGAAGGAGTTGGAGGACGCAAATAATACAGGCTTCAGGGAGGCTGAGGACAGCTACAAAAAATAAGTCTTTGCCACCCAAGATATATACTTCAAAGCGGGTTGGAAGTCTGCTTATGATCATCTCGGCCAAGGTCCTGGGACCGACGTGTTTGCCTCTCCGTCGGCTGTCTTCCTACCGACCTATCTCGTGCCGTATGCCAACAACATCTTCAGCGCGTTACAGGCTAAGGCCGAGGAAGAACTCAAAGGAGAAACTGAGGCAAATGCTGAGGAACAGAACCGCCAAGAGAAGGAGCAGCCAGGCCAAACTGAGACCGGTGTCCAAGGCCAATCACCAACGGTCAACTTGGAGGCAACCGAGGATGAATTCACTAACCTTTCCCCCTTAGCTTAGTTTTTCTTTTTCTTACTTTTTGTCTGAACATTGTACTTATTTTCATATCAATAAAAAAGCTCTAATTTCATCAAGTGTTTGCACGGTCTTAAAGCTAAGTAACTTCAATTGGACAAAATACTTCGGCAACACTAACCATCTTGCATAACTTAATTAACCGGAAAAGACATCTCGGTTGCATGCATATAATTGAATAAATCATCAACTGTTTCAACCGGAACAATACATCTCAATTTGAATAAATAATCAGCATAGTCAACCGGAATAAATCATCTCGGTTGCAATCTCAGAGTTGAACAAAACATCAACTCGTTCAATCGGAATAAACCATCTCGGTTGAGAATTTTTAAAGTTGAGCACATCATCAACTCGTTCAACCGGAGTAAATCATCTCAACTGAGAATCTTCAAAGTTGAGCAAATCATCAACTCGTTCAACCGGAGTAAATCATCTCGGCTGAGAATCTTCAAAGTTGAGCAAATCATCAACTCGTTCAACCGGAGTAAATCATCTCGATTGCAATCTCAGAGTTGAGCAAATCATCAACTCGTTCAACCAGAGTAAATCATCTCAGTTGCAATCTCAGAGTTGAGCAAATCATCAACTCGTTCAATCGGAGTAAATCATCTCGGTTGTAATCTCAGAGTTGAGCAAATCATCAACTCGTTCAACCGGAATAAATCATCTCGGTTGCAATCTCAATTAAAAAGCAACAATCAGAATGCTAAGGCAAAGATGAGACACTTTTATATATTGACAAAAAGAATATTACATTCTGAAGTGTAAGGCAAAAAATTCCTTTGCGTGAAAAGAAAACAAATGCTAGAAATAATACAGTTTGAGGTTGGCCGCATTCCATGGCCGGGGTATTCCTCTACCATCCAAGTCCTCCAAGTGGTATGCCCCCTTGCCTGCTAGACCAGTTATTTTGTAGGGTCCTTCGCAATTTGCCCCTAGTTTGCCTTCACCTGGCACCAAGGTATTGCCCATGACTTTCTTCAAGACCCAATTACCTACTTTGAACGGTCTGGGGTGCACCGTTTTGTTGTATTTCCTTGAGAGCTCTTGTCGGTAGGCGGCCACATGGATGAGAGCCTTTTCCCAACGCTCTTCCACAAGGTCCAATTCCAGGGCGATGGCTTCAGCATTCAGCTCGGGCTCAAAATTTTCACTTCTGAGGGTGGGCATTCCAACTTCCAAAGGTACGACCGCCTCCATGCCATATGCCAAAGCAAAAAGGGTTTCCCCGGTAGATCTTCACAGGGTTGTTCGGTATGCCCAAAGGACGTTGGGGAGTTCCTCAACCCATTTCCCCTTGGCTTTTTCAAGCCTTTTCTTTAGCCCATCAAGAATGGTCTTGTTTGATGCCTCGGCTTGACCGTTGGACTGCGGTAAGCCGGAGTAGAGTTGTAGAATTCAATCTTCAAGTCTTCACAAAATCCTCTGAAAAGGCGTCCGTCAAATTGGGTGCCGTTGTCAAAGATTAGAATTTTGAGACGCCAAACCGCGTTACCACATTCTGTCAGACAAACCGCTTGACATCTTTCTCCTTGATTGTTGCCAAAGGCTCTGCTTCAACCCATTTGGTGAAGTAGTTTGTGGCCGTGATGAAGAACTTCTGGTTGCCTGGTGCAGTTGGGAGTGGCACCACTATATCTAGCCCCCACATCGCAAAGGGCCAAGGGCTGGTGAAGGGGAAAAGTTCCATGGCCGGCTGGTGGATCTGGTGGGTAAACTTCTGGCACTTCTCGCACTTGCGAACATACTTTTGCGCGTCGGCTTGCATGCACGGCCACCAGTAGCCCTGCGAAATAGCTCGGTAGGCCAAAGATCTGCCCCCTATGTGACTGTCACAGATGCCTTCGTGAATTTCGTACAAGAAGGCTTCCACGGTGCTCGGGTGCACACACTTCAGGTAGGAACCGGTGAAAGACTTCTTGTATAAAGTGCCAGATAGAGAAAGCCAAAACCGCTCTGACTTCACCCGCACTTTATGTGCTACCTTCTTGTCGGCTGGAAGGGTTCGATCTTTGAGAAAAATGATGATTGGGTCCATCCAAGAAGGACCTAGCTTGGCGCAGAGTACTTCTGTCTGTTCGATTTTCTCAATGTTGAGCCTCAAAATGAATTCAATCAAAAGAGGGTTGGGAGATGAGCTGTCGACCATAGAAGCAAGGCCAGCCAACTCATTTGCTCGGTCGTTTTCTTCTCGGCTGATCTGTTTGACCCTGATCGCCTGAAATTGCTTGATGTGGTCCCTGACCAGAGCTTGGTACTTCATCGTTCGGTCATCCTTTGCTTCGTAAACCCCAGAAACTTGGTTAACCACAAGCTGGGAGTCACTGTAAACCATTAGCTCGGATGCTTGCATCTAAAGCGCGCTCTTGAGCCAGGCCAAGAGCACCTCATACTCGGCCTCATTGTTGGATGCTAAGAAGCCAAGGGTGATAGAATATTCAATAGTCAGTCCGTCTGACGAAATCAAAACTATGCCCAGCCCAGCACCGTGACGGTTCAAGGCTCCATCAACAAAAAGTTTCCATATTTTGCCAACAAAGAGCTTCCAACACTCTGAGGGGTCTTGAGAGGCTTGAAGGTTGATGGGATCACGGTTGCTCAGTTGTTTGGCTTCCAGTTCCATGTTGAGCAGTTCCACTTCAGCCGCCCTTGGTGATTCGGCGCCGGACTCAGCAAGTTGATCCATAATGCCTAAGTCCGTAGGCGAATCGCCAAGTTGCGGTATTATGCCGGCCGCAGGCTCTGTGCTGAGCGGTTCCATTTCTTCCCCCTTTGGTGATGCGGTACCGAACAGAGCAGGTTAGTCGGTGATACCCAACTCCGTCATCGCATCACCGGGCTGTAGTATCGTATTAACTAAAGGTGCCTCGGCGGGGCGCGCAAGTTCCACGTCGCCAATACCGCAAGCTATAGTATTTCAGTCAGGCTTGCATTCACCTCTTCATTTTCCGCGGCAATATTGACCGGGCATATCAGATGAGTTTCGGGTGAGAATTCAACAACGAAGTCGGCCAAAGTCTGGGCTTTTATGGCAATGCGCGGCTGGAACTTGATGTCAAACTATCCCAACTCGACCGCCCACTTAAGAATTCGACCGGAGAAGTCCCCCCGCTCGAATAAAGCTTTAAGGGGGAACTCGGTCAGAACAATTATTATATGCGCATGGAAATAGTGCGCCAACTTCCTTGAGGCCATCATTAATACCAACGCAAGCTTTTCCAGCAGCAAGTATCTCGACTCTGCCGGTAACAAGGTTTTGCTGACGTAGAAGATAGGGTGGTGCTTGATTCCTTCCGACCGGACAAGCACTGCACTGACTGCATGCTGTGAAACGACCAGATAAAGGTAAAGTTTTTCGCCAGGCTTCAGTGTTACCAACAGTGGCGCCGAAGACAAATACTCCTTGAGCTCGGCCAAAGCTCGGTCACACTCTTCATTCCACGAAAACTTTGACTTCAATGCTTGAAAGAAAGGACGGCAGCGATCTGATGACCGGCTTATAAATCGATTAAGCGCGACGGCCATTCCGGCCAGATGCTGCACGTCCTTAGCCGAGCTAGGCTGCTTCAATTCTTATACGGCTCTAATCTATGTGGGGTCTGCTTCGATGCCTCAGTTCGTGACTAGGAAGCCTAAGAATTTTCCGGATCCCACGCCAAAGGCACACTTAGACGCATTCAGGCGTAGCTTGTGTTTTTTGACAATGGCGAACATCTCGGCTAAGTCGGACAAGTGGTCTGCTTGATGCCATCTTTTGACCACCATATCATCAATGTAAGCCTCCATTGTCCGGCCCAGCAAAGGAGCAAACATCTTAGTCACCATTCTTTAGAAAGTCGCTCCGGCGTTCTTCAAACCAAAAGGCATAACTCGATAGCAGAAGAGTCCCCTTGGTGTAGTGAATGAGGTGATCTCTCGATCCGGGCCATGCATGGCAATCTGATGGTAGCCCCGGTAGGCATCCAAGAAACTGAGCCTGTTATGTCTAACTGTTAAATCCACAAGCTGGTCAATTCTGGGCAGAGGGAAGCTGTCTTTCGGGCAGGCTTGATTGATGGTCTTGTAATCCACACAGACTCGCCACTTCCCATTTTTCTTGGGCACCACGACCGTGTTTGAAATCCACCGAGGGTAGTGCACTTCTTGAATTGCGCGCGCCTCAAGCAAGTTCTTCATTTCCTCTGTAACTACCTCGGCGTGATGCAGCGCCGATCTCCTGGTTCGCTAAATGACCGGCTTGGCTCCGGGGAAGACATTTTGGTGATAGCAAATAAAACTTGGATCGAGGCCGGGCATATCGTAAGGCGACCATGCGAAGACTTCGATATTAGCCATCAAAACTCAACCATCTCGGTTCTTTCTTGGGTGGTAAGGCTTGAGCCGAGCAAGAAGAACTTGCCCAGATTCTCTGTATCAATTCACACTTCCACCAATTCCTCAACGGCTTTGTCCTCGGCCTTAGTACCCACATCATCAAGGACTCCCTGGTCTTCCGGTCCTTCAATCATTTGGACGAAGCCCTTGGCAGCCCGGCTCCCGTTCACTGCCACGAAGCATTGCTTCGACATGACTTGATCGCCCCAAATCTCCTCAATTGCCTCCATAGCTAAGGGGAATCTCATTACCTGGTGGTAGGTTGACGCCACGGCTTGCATAGCGTGAAGCTATCCTCTTCCAAGGATCGGGTTATAAGTAGATGGCACCTGCAACACCCAGAACTCCACCTGTTTAACCACGGATCCCACTTTGACCGGCAGGATAATCTTCCCCAAAGGCCACTCCAGTTGTGAGTTGAAACCAACCAGTGGCAAAGTTGCCGGAGCCAAATTTGTATCCCGGAGCTTAAGCTGTTTGAATGCGTCGTAATATATGATCTCGACCGAGCTTCCCTGATCGATCAAGATCCGTTTGACATCGAATTCTTTGACGCGGAGTGTAACCACTAGGGCATCGTTGTGCGACGTCTGAATGCGCTCTAAGTCCCTTGAGGAGAAACTGATCACATCTTTCTCTTCGGTCTTCCCCCTCTTGATCGCAGGCTAAACCGGCAAAACCTCCCTCATGTATTTTGCCTTCTTGATCATACCGCGGAGCTCGTATACACGCGCCAGTTCCACTATGCCGTGGATGACATTAACAACCCTTTGTGGAGGTGCATCCCGGTCATCCGGTCCCCGCGGATCAACCGGAGCTTGATTTGCCATCACGCCTCCATCAATGTAAAGGTCCAGGTGTCTGGCTGCGACTAGCTCTTCCAAGTGTTGCCTCAAAGGCAAACAGTCCTCTGTCCGGTGGCCGCGCTCCCTGTGAAACGTGTAACGGTACCGCAGATTGAAGCCCTTCTGTCCGTCGCCTAACTTAGCAGGAAACCGGACATACTCCTCGTCACGGATTTCACTAAGTATGCGATAGATTGGAATCTTAAAGACCATGGTGATACCTGTCCTGGCCTTCAACCTTCTATTTACATCGGCTACGTCATCCCGGGGGTAGTCATCCCAGTCATTCCGACGTCCCCTACCCCAATTTTTGCGATTTGAGCCACAGTCCGATTCTTCAGTGCGGTCATTTGAACGGCTGGACTCTTGTCCGACCGCGTGCACTTTGCCAGCCGACCTCTTGTCCGTTGCAACCGGAGTTGCCTTCGCGGTAGATGCTAACGCATCATCCTCCACTCGGATGTGCTCATTGATGCGCTGCATTAGCTGGCCCATGGATGTCTGCTGGTGCATGGTAAGCGAGTCCCGCAGTCTATGTCCGACCGGGAGACCACGCTTGTATTGTGTGATTGCAAGGTTGACCGGACAATCCAAGATCTCGTTGAAGGTCTCCCAATATCTGGAGTTGTATGCCTTCAATGTGTCGCTCGGTTCCATCTTGACACTCAGTAGGTGATCAACTTCCTTTGGTGTTTTGGTGTTGGTTTTGAAGCACGTCACAAAGGCTTCGGCCAACTGCTGCCACCTTTTAATGCTCCCCTCCAGTAGCCTCTCGAACCATTTCAAACCCAGCTCGCCCAAACTCGACGGGAAGATCAAGCACATAAGAGCGTCATTCCGCCTATGTCCGGCCATGACCTGTCGGAAATGACTTACATGCATATACGGGTCGATTTTTTCGTCGTAGAGCGTGAACTTTGGCTGGTAGAAGCCCGCCGGAAGCGGTGCTGTCTTTATATCCACGGAGAATGAAGTGGCACTCAGCCTCGCCAAGTCTGTGTCTACAAGGAGAGGCGCGGCTAGGCGGGGTGGAGGCATTATTACCTCCTCGCTGGCGTGAACCCCATAGGATAGCAGCTGGAACGCCAGCACCCTCTGAGCCTCTCGCCGGCGAGCCCGTTCCTTCAAAACTGCCCGCAAATCCTCTGAACGAGCGAAATAGGAGTACCTGGACGTCGTCACCGGACGTGAGGGCTGGTAAGTGCTATCTTGCGCGCTGGATTTCTCTACATGCACGTCGGAATCTCCAACCTTGTAACTTTTAGTGATATAAATGGAAGGAGTGTGCCACTGACTCTGACTGCCTAAACGGCGGGGTTAGGTGCGCTCACTGTGGTCTCCCCCTCCAGCTACACCCTTCCCTTTGACATGCCACTTCAGCTCCTCCATCTCCGCCGCCATTCGCCGAATGACGGCGTCCTGGTCCCTTAGCTTGTGTTCCAGACGTTTGGCGTGCGATTTTCTCCACCGCCGATGACCGTCTGGACTCCGTGAATGACCATAACTTCTTCCGCGCTTATCCCGCGCATCTCTTGAGTGCCCTCCAGGAGAAGTCTCCAGGTCCGCCATCGGAGGAATGATGGTGGGATGTTCTTCTCTCCGTCTGCCCGACTCCGGGGTAACTCCATCGACGGCGGACAGCGGAATCTCTTCGTTGTTCGCCATGGACGGCGATCAGATGAGCTTGGAAGACGAGGTTTTGTCTGCAAAGTTCCCACAGACGGCGCCAATTGTGCAGGGAGCAAATATTCAGGCAAGCCCGCACTCCTTTCTTCCAAGCTCCTGTCTGTTCGATCGACCTGCGACCACAACGGCAGTGAGCTACCCGGCGGTGTGTGGCCGGAAAACCCCTCTGACGATCAGGTTAGACATACACATAGGGATAGAGAGAGAGAGGACTGAGTTGTGTTTAGTGTTTATCTCACCAAAATGTCATCTGTCTAGTATAGGGGGCGCAGACTCCCTTATGTACCTTCTGCGCGCCAAATATACTCCCATTAGTCTCTCGACACATGGTGTTGCTATCCCATCTGTCAGCACAAATCTTACTGAACATCACCTAACCCAACTGCCAGCCCACTCTACTGGGAGCTCAGCAGCCGGATTGCAGCATCTCGGCTGCCAACGGTCATGCCGCACTTCAAGCCCAAGTGTTCCAATAGCCAAGCTCATTGAGGACCGAGCTCGGTTGCATCCCGGCATAGCCGAGCTCGGGACAGCTCATACTAGTTTACCACCGGCCTTCCTGCCGAGCTAACTCATGAACCATGGAACATCCACGCCTTGCCTGGCGCCGGTCATCTCACTTGACTGGCTTTTACAACATGAAGCCACGTAGCTCGGTCCGACCACGCCTAGCCTGGCACCGGACATCTCGCTTGACCGGCTTCTATACCATGAAGCCAAATAGCTCGGTCCGACCACGCCTTGCCTTAACCGAGCAAAACCTTTCAGGATAGGCCCGTTTCACCGCGGCCCAAACTTGTTCGGCCCAAATCTGCTCGGCCATTACCACGGCCCAAACCAGACCATAAATCTCCCTCTCACATATGTATAAACGTGTATATTTATGATTTTTGTTATTGAATTTGAATTAGCTACTTAGAAAAAGGCATACAAACAAAACTGTGATCTGAAGAGTTTTCTTTTCTACCTTCGATACACAACACAGCATACAAAACACACAAAAAACCGAACTCGTTTTCTACCACAGTTTTCTTTAGTTTGAAATTTATCCAATCTGCTGAAAATAGGGTGACTGAAAAATTATTTATTTTTGTCAAATTATTTTTAAAATTTTCAAAAATATTTCTGAAAACTTAGCTGAACATAGCAGTGTTTAGCATATTTTTATTTATTTATCGGTTTTTAAAAATAGAAAATTTGTTTTGGTTTAATTTAATTTTAATCTTTTTTTCAGTGCGATAATTTAATTTTAATCAAACAATCAAACAACATGCATATCGTGTTGGTTCTGATTGTAATTTTTCTTTTCATTTTGTTCTTTAAAACCTTCACATACATACATAATAATAATAATAATAATAATAATAATTTTCAAACAAAATTAAAATAAAATAAAATAAATGAGAGAGGGAGAGAAAGAGAGGACATGAGGCAATTTGCATAATTGGACCAAATTTCTTGTTATAATAATCTGCTTCATTCAAGGTCATGTAGTGACTTTATATTTATTTTCATTGCCTTTTAGTACCCAAAAATCCCTTAAAAGATCACATTAACACGTAATCAATAAAAAAAATTATTGCACATGTCGGAAGGTAAAATCTTTGGCAATCCAAAATTTATACAAAAATCTCTATGAGAATATTGAAATAATATTATTCTTGTAAATAAATTCATAAATAAAAACTGTACATTGGCCCTGTTTGGTAGAGTTATGGAAAAGTGATTATAACTTATAGCTTAACAGCTTATAACTTATAACTTATAACTGTGAACATAAGCTGATTTTTTACTTATAAATTAAGCTTCTCCTCTCCCACTCAAAGAATAAGTTGATTTTTAACTTACAAAAAGCTATAAGTTGTATTATTAAGTTGAACCAAACACATCAAAATAGTTTAAATTAAGCTAAAAACTGAAATAAGCTGGAAATAAGCCCTACCAAATAGGGCCATTAACCATATCATTATGACTTTTTTATTTCTATATTATTACTCAAACTATATATGTTATATTTCCGCTTCCTCTTCATCAATTTGTCTCTAATTAAAAAAAAAAAAAAAGTTATTCAGTTTAGATGACAAATTAACATTAATGGTCTTTTCACGAGCAAAAATGTTGGAAATCCTAAATATTCTACCAAAAGTTCTATCAAATGTTTCACATTATGTAGGTCTCACACCCATGTGAAACATTTGATAAAAAATTTAATATTTTTTTTGAAATATCTAGTATTATTCTTTCATGAGCCATCTTTAAACTAATAACTGTATGCTTTGTGGTGTATGTGTCCGATTGAAAGTAGTATTAAAATAAAAAGAATACAAGTATCAAAATGGACATTACCCTTATTATTACAAATCAGCCAAAGAACTAATGCTAGTGATGAGCTTAATAAATAAATAATAAAAATACCTTCTTTTTTTAAAAAAAAATAACTTTCGTTGTATGCATTAGGTTACCATACTGTTCATTTTAATTTCTTTCCAATAAGAATTGCCAATAATCATCACTACCTTGTCATAACAATCAATAACATTGTAATACACCAATAAATAAAATACAAAAAATAAAAGAAAAGAAATAATAGCGATTAGAATGAGTTTCATGATTGTTAACCTTGTCTCTATGTTTAGTTTATCAAAATAGCAATTTGTTTCTTCTTTTCTTGTAGACCATAACATTGGATATTTTGAAGTGGAGAGCCATAGAATTAACTGAAAACGAGAAGAGTCGCCCTCCTCTCATTCAAGTACAGCCTTGGTTTTAATTTATCACGGGAAGTATAGACAATTTTAAAAATTTTACAGCGTATCAGAGGATTATTGCTACATCAAAAAATTTCTGAATTGTGCAATAAACAGATATGTACTTCTTCTTATGGATGGTTGGTGTTGGAAAACCTTGACTCCGATGAGTGTTTCCTTCTAAATCTTGTCTCTATGGATAAAATTCAACTTCCATTACGAGAATCCACATATGATTTATGTGTTTTGACTTTGCCTCCAAGTGATCCTGATTGTCGGGAACAATCATTCTCTTATTTTCTGCCGGTCGAGTGATAATGAATTCAATGAATTAGTTTTGGACTCTGAAGATTGTTTTCACTCTACCACTAGCTTTAAAGGAAAGTTATATGGTCTAAACAGAATGAGTTTGGTTGTTCTCGATTTTAGTGATCCAACACCCCATTTTGTACAAATTATTAGTCAAGCACTTCACTTATCTTCACAATTTATCATTTCCCTTAAAACTTATATGATTGAATCGGGTGACGATCTTTTGATGATAGAAAAGATGTTCCATGGATATTATGGTAGTGAGCTGTTCGGTTTCTCAATCTATCAAGCAGACTTGCCTAGCAAGACATGGGTGAAAGTGACAAGTATAGGGGAACGTACAATTTTTCTTGATTCTCATGATGGAATTTCTTTTTCTGCGTCAGAAAAATTTGGAATTAAAAGAAACTACATTTATTTCACTCAGTCTAGTGATAGATACCTTTATGCCTTCAGCTTGGAAAAACAAAGGGTATCTTTTTCCATGCCTTGTTCTAATGTCAGTCGCCGTGATTCAAGCTTTCACTGGGTAAGTTTTTATTAATTATCATTTTTATTTTCCTTTCTAATTTAGTGTGGGTGTTTGTTAGGAGTAGTTTGCATTTGAATTAAATAAATAAAATGACAAATTTGAGACAAGAGAAAATCTTCTTCATTGCTGATTTTGTGCTAGGAGAGTTTCTTACGACTTTTTTCAATTGAATTTGTTTTTTCCTTAGCCTTGAATTCCCCTTGGATCTAATTAACAAAAGATTCTCTCTAATCAAACATACAAAGCAGTTTATGTAATATAAAAGGGAATTGTTTCTGGACTGTTGACCAGTTGAGGGTGGAATCAAGACTCGCTGGTTTTCAAGTGTAAACGCCCCAATATGCATCTATTATGAAGCATGGATACTTTGATAAATATACTGTATTCATATCGGATATTTATCTGTATATGGTACTTTTACATACGTAACAAGTACACAAAACATGTATCCAAATTTATTTTTTAAAATTTTTGGCATATCTAGACGTACAGAATATATACCCAAATTGTACCGCACCTCAGTTGAAACAATATTTTCTTCTACTACCGAGATAAAATTCTTTTCATTAGATTTCTTCTTTTATTTTTAGTTTTATACTTAACATGATTTTAAAATTAAGTTATGGTTTGTAAGTTATTTAATAAAATAATATTTAATTTTGGTTTATACTTTACTTTTGACATTAAATGTTAATTGTAGGTTGGATCTTAACAAATTAAACTATTTAATTAATTTTTGTATTACTCTAAATAAAAAATAAATATTTTTTTACAAATATACCAAGGCATGTGCGTTTATTATTTTTTTTAGATTTTACTGTATTAACATACTCTTATCCTACCAATTCCAATACTCATAACTGTACCCATGCGTCATATTGCATCTGAACCCAATGTATTTCGAACCTTCTTGGAATCATACAGGTGACTCATGATTTTTTTTCAATTGATATGAAAATTCTACATACGTATACACAGTAACCTTCAAACCTCATTCTTCTTTATTTTAGCCAAAAATAAAAAATAAAATCACTGGCTCATATGTTATTTTGATTAATCACTTGAGCAAAGTTACTCATAAAATCAACAATGACATTAAATTTACATGTGTAAACAAGAAGCTGATAGTTTATTTTCTTGAAATTATTATTTCTTCACTAAATGCTTGGGTAGAAGTTGAGCTTAACTTGTATTTTTCTAGTGCAGTGTCATGAACTCCTATAGTTTTGTCTTCAAGTTTGTGCTAATTATCGAAATTACCTTACATCTTTATTGAGACATTATTGAAGAAAAATATTGGCACCTAGGTGATAGTTTACTCCATAAACCAGGATGTGTCCTTGGCAAAGTTGGACACGACCTTGCTCTGGCATACGAGAAACACACAAAAACAGAGTCTTGATTGGTGATCTGCAATGCCAAGCAAAGACATACCTGTTAGGGAAAATCGATGTGATTCCCCACAAGTAAATCAATCAATGGGAATAAAAACTAATGCGGAAAAATTAAATCAAAGGCAACACAAGAATTTTTACGTGGTTCCCTCAATGTGAGGTACGTCCAAGGGATCGAAATCCAATTCCACTATCAACCAAATAATTCCAAACGATTACAAACGAGACACTAATGGTCTCACAAAACCACCCTTAGGTGATTCCAAATAATCACAAATAAACAAAGAGGAAAGACCTCACCAAATAGAAGAACCAAAATCTTCTGAACCAGAAGCCCGCCTGTTTTCCACCTCTACTTCTAATTAAGATCACCAACTATATATTTTATAAGATCAGGTCTCTTAATGTAGAATCAAATCCAAAACAACACCTCTTAATTGTATACCACTATAAATCAAGTTGTATTATCACTTTGGGTTGGGCTTGTCTCCACATGAATTTTGGGCCTGTGTGCCCATCACAATCCTACTTTGATAGGCTAATCAGTTTATTTTATAAATATCTATGGGTAAATAATTAATGAAAAAATAAACGTACAATAAATGTCATTATAAAATTAAATTGTTTATTCTATTTCAAGACAACTATGATGAAACATGTAATTATAATTATTAAATTAATCTGATTTTATTTTATTTTTTTGTAAACGACTTAAAAACAAGGGTTTAGAAAATAAACCAATTGAATCATCAAAATAGGTCTATGATTGGTCCATAGATCTAAATTGAACGATCTAAGAAGACTGAAGAGATGTCCTACCCAATCTCTTTATTATGTAAAATTATGCCAAAGAGAAACTTAATATATACGAAGAGATGTGGCCATAAACCGTGTGTGTGTAAAGCAGTTGAACAAATCATGACAATTTTGGTGTGTATACTATATATATAATACTGTGAGTGATAGTGTAGCATATATTGACCTAATCAATCAACACTTTCATAACACAAAGGACATGGTACTTACCAAATCAGAGAATTTGTTGTTGAATGCTATTATATCTGCCAATGATCTCACTGGAGAAGTGATTAGCCCTTTGAGATAAGCATTTAGAGACAACTTCAGCTCAGCTGTCATCGCTATCTGCTCACCAATGAACATGGAATCTTTGATGGTTTCGTAGTTTGGTATTTTAATATGGTCAACCAAAATTGCACCTCCTTGCCTTAAATGTTGCACAAGATTTCAGAATATAATGTCAGGGTTAAAGTTTACATAACAAATATAAAGAGTGATAGTGTAATGTTTACGTTACCTTAATATCTGCAAAGGCTGCTTAAAAAGTTGAGAAATGCCTGAATTTTTTGGGAAACCAAAATAGAGATAATTTGATATCCCTAATCTCTTGCCCCTAAGCCCATCAGGTTTGAGAAATTGCACATATCCACCATTTGGAATGTATTTTGAAGCTTCTCTTGTTGCCACTGCATCATGGCGATCATAACCCACAATGACATCCAGGGCATAAGCAGCATCTGATACCGTCCTGCAGATTGGCCTGCAATAGTAAGAAATGATCAAGTTTTATGTGGAGATGAAAAGGTTAATCAATGCTGTTAGAATTAGTACAGATATCCAACTCAAAATTCATTGGGGCAGGTTGCATAAGAGACGAAAGAGGTAGATGGGAGTTAAGATCACCCATGTGACAGGGGAGACGAGGGATGAAAGAAATGGACTCTGGTGGAGGCTTCGTCTACTAGACATCATCCAAAACCTAACAATGATACTATGTTCAAATTATTAGCGACATCTGAGTTAAAATCAATTGACAATGGATAGAGAGAGTAAACTACTTCTCTGCCCTTGCGGTGCAGTCTCCGTACTAGCGACTGAGCTACGGATACGATTTCTGAAGAAAGAGTCATTTTCTTTATCGCCGAGCTGAGCTTCGCTTTAGGGAGGGAATACTACTTATTAGTTATTAGACGGACAGTATTTCCACGCTTTGTTCTTGATGTACCGGAATTATAGAAGATGCAGCAAAGCAGACTTCCCCTTTGACTACTAGTGAAGAAGTCCTTGTATGGCTTGAAGCAGTCTCCCCGTCCCTCCTCCTCTGCTTTCAACGACGGCTGCATTTGTCTCATCCTCGCCGTATCAAGGCAAAAGTCTCGTCTTCACCGGTAACCACACCCCACTCTTTATTTCAGACATTGGTACGATCTCTTTATCATCTCGTTCTGGCAATGTTCTTCATCTCAATGAAGCTATGTTGGTTCCTAAAGTCCTTATCCTATTCCTTATCAGGAATAGCGGGACGGTTAACTACCCTTATATAACTTTCAGTGAATTAAGGATCTGTTCCCTCGAGTGATCTCCAACCACGATTGGATTTTTATCTTGTTTCGTAAGGTAAAGACAAATAGGGGCCACGCTCTGTGGTGCATCTGAACATCGCACGCATATTCATCCCATTCTGGGAATGTCTGCCTTATCCCCCTTCTCAGGGAATATCTTTGACCCACTCCCAATTGTAGGGAAGCTAGGACAGACATTGGAGGGGAGAGCAAAACGGCGGATATTTGCCATTGGTAACTATATGAATCAACGGTTATTAAAGCCTTTCCACGATTGGTTAATGACTGTCTTACGACAGATACCAATGGATGGGACTTTTAATCAAACAAAACCGTTGGATTTCTTAGTTGGCAAGATGACTACTTTATCCTATGATTTGAAATCAGCCACTGATAGGTGGCCTCTTCTAATCATGTATGAGATGGTATGTTATTTGTTCGATCGGGGGTTCGCGTCAGCTACGGTGAAAGCCGCACTGGCCCATAATATCTTTCAAGTCCCTTTTATAAAAAGTAAACAAGGGGTCTTTGTTAGTTTTATGGCAGGACAACCACTAGGATATTATTCGTCGTGGCCTCTATTTGCACTCTCACACCATTTATTGGTGTGGTGGTGTGCTGAACCACCCAGGACAACTATTCAAAGATTATGCTATTTTAGGGGACGATGTAATCATTGCTGATGAAGCAGTGGCGCATCAGTACTCTTCTGCCCTATCCCGTTTAGGAGTCAATCTTTCTATCCAGAAGTCTTTGATCTCAAAGACTGGGGCTGGTGAGTTTGCCAAACGCTTCAGAGTTCGAGGGATGTCTGTAGACCTTAGTCCGGTCTCTATTAAGGCACTCATTCCTAACTTGTTAGAACGTTCGGGCACCATAGATAGGTTCCCTTCACTCTCATTTTTAGTTTGGGCACATAACATAATAAATAAGCTTTGCGCCAATCCGATCCCAGAATCAAAACCTTGCTAAGGGCAGGCCTGTTCTAAGTTTCGTAGGCCTTTTTTTATAGTAGCCGCCTCTTTAGTGCACGAAATCAATGTGACTTTTGCACCGAATATGCCGTCTTTGTCTATGCCTAATAATAGCTCTATCTCCGAGTGAAGCAGACCGGGCAGGGACCAATCTACCTATGGGAACCAAATAACTGGCCTCAAGAAAAGGTATCGAACTGTGGAAATCCTTAGGTAAAGCATGATTTTAGGAAATCCCTTCAATGCTAATAAGTCACCAGTATTCGCTACCATCAAGACAGCCTGGTTTTCAATCTACCGGCAGGGACTTTTTCTCTAAAGCCTACAAAGCAAAGCAGCAGCGCAGAAAGGCAAAAGCAGAGAGAGGCAAATACACACAACATTGAAATATTTACAAGTAGAATTATTATCAAGTACTCAGTTGAACAGCTGTGTATCAGCTCAACATCCATCAATAAAGGACTGAAACTGAAGGTACAGAAATCAGCATCATAGATCACCTTTGCCTCAAATTTAATGAATATTCACAATCATGATTGTATAGCTCCTTTATATCTTTCGTCACAAACAAGAGGGAAATGTGTTTTTTAATTGATAGTAAGTAGTCAGAAACATCATAACGGAAGCCATGAATTATTAAGCAACATCTAGCTATTTAAAATCTAAGATCCTACACAATCATTAGTAGTATATTATCTCCTCGTTTCTCACTTATCCCACCAAAAGAAATAAGTTTAGAAATTACAAACGCATGTAAACCAATAAAAAAATAAAAATAAAAGTAAAAATAAAAATAAAAAGAAGATAAAAAAAATCCATGAGATCCATGACCATCACCATCCTGTTGTGCCCTTGGGTCAACATTCACTTATCCAGCTTTTCAAGAAAATTTCTGAACATGCAAACCAAAACAGAACAAAACAAAAAAAATTGTAGGAATGAATTTGACATCTCACTAAATTTAAATTTTTTGTTTTTGATGAACATAATAAATCTAGTAGTCCATGGCTAAACTGATATTACACCTATTACTACATTTCTAAGCATGTATTAGTGTCAGAATTAAGAAAACACCACAATGTTGCATTCAATTATTCAAACACGAGGAGCTTTCGGCATAATTAGAAACATAATAATATAAACTTGACATAACACAACCTACATGTACCATTAAGTTACCCAATTGCTTCCATTGAAGCTAGACATACGACCCACATTCCCCTCCATTGATTTACACAAATAAATAGACCAAAATAAACCGTAAGCTCTGATACTATGTTAGGGAAAATCGATGTGATTCCCCACAAGTAAATCAATCAATGGGAATAAAAACTAATGCGGAAAAATTAAATCAAAGGCAACACAAGAATTTTTACGTGGTTCCCTCAATGTGAGGTACGTCCACGGGATCGAAATCCGATTCCACTATCAACCAAATAAGTTCCAAACGATTACAAACGAGACACCAATGGTCTCACAAAATCACCCTTAGGTGAATTCCAAATAATCACAAATAAACAAAGAGGAAAGACCTCACCAAATAGAAGAATCAAAATCTTCAGAATCAGAGTTGAAGAAGACCCAAAATAACGAACCAAACATCAACCACACAAAGAAAACCAAAGCTTGAACAAATCAAGCACTCTTGATTTGTCTTTCCCAATTGTCAAATTCCCAGGCACTATTACCGAAGCAATATGTTTCATGTAGCAGCCGCCGTTCACTTTTTGTGTGTTGAACAAAAAACCAATTCTTCCAATATTATGAATTTAGGGTTTTGTAACTAAACCCTAGTTGTATCCAAATTGGATTGGGTTTCTTCAAATATAATATATAAAAATATATTATATTAAATTAAGCCAAATTAAACCTCTTTTAATAAATCAACTGGGTCCCACACTCCAATAAGGAGGTATATCCCAACAATACCTGTGTGCTTGAGTTAAATTTTCGACGGATTAATTTTGATATTGTTTCTCTTTTAATTAATACAATAGTTGAATGCTTGTTGTAACCAGAATGGCTGATGAACAGGTTGTTGGTTCCAAGCAAAAGGAAATTTTGGGGCATAAAGTCTCTATGATGACATCAACTAGCAGCGATCACCTCGTCCATGACAAGATAAAGCATGGAGAGAGAGGTTCTTCTAATTGGTCTGATCTTCCACCAGAGCTTTTAAGCATGATACTCTCAAATCTTTTTTTGGGAGATTCAAGTAATTTTAGTGCCACTTGTCGATCATGGCAATCAATCACTACCCCATTCCCACCTCCGACTAATTCTGCACTTTCTAAATTGCCGTATTTGATGATCTTAAATGGCGGTGATGATGGTTGCAAATTTTTTCAGCAACTGCGCAATGAGACATATCATGATAAGCTTAGCAATATTATTATTTCAAATGATCAATTAAAGGATGCAAAAATCCGGGTCTCTACGTATGGTTGGTTGCTCATGTCTGGAGGTGGGACAATATTTTTTTCAACCCATTCACGGAGGTAATTATCAAACTTCCTAATATATATTGGGCAAATGATTTCATGAGCGTGTCTTTTTCATCACCGCCTACTTCATCTGATTGTCTGGTTATTGGAATTTGTTGGGGCTTTTTACACAGAATTGTGCATTATCAAACGTGGAGATGATCGGTGGACATTTCACGAATTCCAAAATAATCGACGTTTTGTCCTATACGATGCCAGTCCTCCCGTTTTATATAATGGGAAGCTATATTGTTTGGGAAATGGGGGAGATGTGGGCGTACTTGATCTCAGTTCTAGTTTGAGTTGGAGTATAATATGTTGCTGTAAGCCCATTTTGGCATGGCCACGGTTCAAATATCAATGTCAAAAAAGTTTCATGGTGAACTGTGATGGAGGAATGTTGGTTGTGTTTGTGACCCATGAGGAGAGACGTGTTCGGCTGATAAAGCTTATTGTTCCGGATATGGAATGGCAAGATGTGCAAAGTTTGGGTAACAAAATGTTGTTCCTCAGTCATGGGGCATCCTTGTTAGTAGAGGCTGTCAAAGAAGGGATGGCTAATAAGATATACTTCCCCAATTTTCATGGTGAAAATGGGGTTTTCTATTCTCTCAATACCGGCAAGTATCACTCTATTGTTGGTAATTATTCTAGTACAACTCCTTTCAATTTCGTTGAACAAGTGTCCTCCACATGCACTTGGATTGAAGCCATCTACGACGACGATCATACAACCACGGGTGTTTTTCAACACTGGTAATTAGGAACAAGGCTTCAAATTTTTATTCTGTTAACAAATATTATTTATTATACATTTGTTTTTACTTCAATTTCTAATGTAGGTTTTTTTTTTTAATCTTAAAGCAAACTTCATTTTTCAGTTGTACTTGAGGATGAATGTTCTTTGGTTTTTTTTTTTTAAGTAATTGTTAGGGTTTATGTATGTGCATCTAATTAATTTTTATAGACAGACAGATTAGTCTAGCAATGGCAAGTTTAGATTGTCACATTCTACATGCTTGGAATGTGGCAATCTAAAACTTGCCAATGATAGTTTAGATTGCCACATTCCAAGCACTTCCACATGCTTGGTTACTAGGAATCATATAGGAAAATATATAATTTTTCTTAGTTTTTTTTTTTAATTTTTAATTTTTAATTTTTTTTTTAATTTTTTATTCCCACTAGTTAGCTCGCATTCGAGGGTAGTTTAGGGACATGATAAAAAACCAAAACACAAAAAAAAATCATAAAAATTATCACATTACTCTCTTCATTTTTTTTTCCACATCTTTTCCTAAAGAAATTAAATAAAAAAAACAAACGACCATCATTAATTAGGACTTCGTTAAATAAGTGCTTAGTTAGGCAGTATGATTGGCTCAGAGAAGCAGCAAACAGAAAACTACAGACAAAGAAATATATATAAATAAATAAAATACTTGAGTAATACAATTTGGTTCCCAAAAAAGAACAAATTGCTGAAGGAATAGATTTCTGTCATTATTTTCTGAAAATAAAGCCTATAGTTTTAACAGGTAAAAAAAATTGCATGAATGGTAATTGCTAGATCATTGATATATGGCACAATACTTCTGTCTCTGTATCCCAATCGCATGATCATCCATTCAATTTGAGAGTTTCATTACATCGTGTAATTGAGAGGGCATTACGGACAAGAGTAGAAATTTTTAAGATAGATAATCTGTAAGTATATACTATGCTGCCCACAGATGAAAATAAAAATTTAAAGGACATAAAATTTCTTATTAATTAGTTCATTAGGAGTATGGGAGAGGTTAATTTAGTGCAAATAGATATTAATCTGCGACAAAGTAATTGTCTTCACGTCAGTTTCACCCAACATCACGCAACTCAAAATTTATGACAACAAATGTTTAAAAAATAATCTCTTTTTTATAATGGATAAAGTTGAAAGAGAATTTTTTTTGTTATCCTTTTGGTCAACTAATAAATCAATCATCGCCAAACAGATAATTATTTTTATGTTTTTTAAAGCTGAAATTACGAAAGTGATTATATAAGTCATTATCAAACAGAATAATGAATAGTGTCTGTCTTGAGCAAATGGCCAAATTTGTTAAAGGGTATTAATGATTCATAAACATAATTTTTATACAGGATTTTCTTACAAAATGACATATGATTGTTCATAATCTTTTCATTTTTATTCAAAATATCCATTATTGTATCTCATTATTACAAGAATGCTATTGCCGTATTATTTTGAATACATTTTATGTCTAGAAATTATGTTTGTAAATCATCATGATTTAGTCACAGCAGAATTGATAATTACACTGCCAAACAATTCATTTGTATCATCAAACACTCAAATCACCTTCTTCTTTTTCTTTTTCTTTTTTTTCTCTTTTTAATATAGTTCAATTTTAAAATAAACCTAACTCAAACTAATGTATACTTTTTTAATGAATCAATAAATTTAAAAAAAAAAAATTTGTTACAATATTTTTTAGAGATATAGAAGAATAAATTATGTCTAGAAATATAGAAGGATAAATAAGAATAAAATACTTGAGTAATACAATTTGGTTCCCAAAAAGAATAAATATAGTTTAATAAGTAAGTTCAAAATTAACCTAATCCGAACTAAAAAATTTATTTACGAGTAAATTATGAATCAATTCTACGTGATGGAATTAAGTACTTATAAGTGTTTTATATTTTTTTAATGCATTAACAAGTTGTAAAAATGCTTATTTTATGTTAATATTTTTTTAAAATATTGATAAGTGAAAAAACAAATAGTGCTATAAGTAAATTTATATAATTGAACCGGCTACAACAAATGCCGGTAAATTTATTAAGCTTTGATTGAACTTTGATTAAATACTTGGGCCTCACACGTCGGGCCTGCGTAGGCCTGGCCGGTGCCAAAACTTTTTATATTATGGATTTTTGAACAACTTTATAAACTTGATAGGACATGTTCTTTTTTATAAATAAAAAAAAAGTGAAAAAAGATGAGTTAAATTTGAACGATTTTATTTGCACTTAAATAATAATTTAATACGTGAAAAAAGATGTTTAATAGTCGAATCCAAAATGTTTTATTTAGGCAACCTAAACCAAACATGAGTTAAATTTAAACGATTTTATTTGCACTTAAATAATAATTTAATACGTCTAATTAAAATTTTAAAAATTTAATTTCTATTATACCTTAATATAAATTTACTAATAGAAATAATAGACATTAAACTTAAGAGGGTTTTAGGATTCATGGAAGAATAGTAAGTCCCTTTTCTTTTAGATAAAATTTCAATTAATGTCATGTTTAATCTGTAAAATTCTACATCATATAAGATTTATTGTTGTTAGAACTTCTTTACCAACCCACCACAATCTTTATTTCATTTGAATCCATCAATTTTCATCATCATTGTCACTAGAAATCAATTTATTCTTAGCAATGTTTGAGGTAATAGTATATATTTCTATATTACGGTGCTAGATGGTGAAGTTGGCATAATGCTATAAATATAAAGAAAAATAGTTGAGAGCACTATAAGTAATACTTTAATAGCACCACTAATGATATGGCAGTGGGATCTTTTTTTTTTTTATATTCCCAATGCATTAGTGCTATTAGTAATTTTTTTTTAATGGTATAATAATTATTGAAATATATATGCTATGATTTGCAAAATTGTAGTCGTTGTTCAGTAACATATGTTATTACACAAACGAAGAAAGTCCATTCTTGTACATATGTCATTACACAGACGAAGAAAGACCATGTTCAAAGACAAGAACATTGGGTGTATTTAAAGTGGTGGTATTTAGAGTTTTTGATTTGTTTATTATTTGGGTGTACATCAACAATAATTTCAAAAAAAATATATATATATAGGGTATTGAGAGTAAATCATAAACATAAATAATTTAATAGAGTAAATTGAAAAATTAAATATACTTAATAATTTTTTTAATGTAAATAGAATCCCTATTAAATTTATTAAATAAATAACCGGGGTCCACAATTTGGGCTTAGGCTAAGGCAGTGTTAAGGCTTAATTTGGGAACTTAGCTAAAAGTAAAAAATTAACTTTTAATTTATTTTAAGTCACATTAATATTCTAATTTTTTACACATTATTTTAAAAAAAATCAAAAAAAATTAATTTTTAATCAACTTCTCAAATAACCTTAAGAGTACTCGGGCTAAGCCTTGATAGAGCTTGAGGCTCATCCACTCATTTGACTTTTAAACCCTAGGCTTCACAGAGTCGGTTTGACTCTTTTTTTTTTTGAGGGGGGGCGTTAATTACACTTTTCATGTGCTGGTTCGGTGACATTGGAGTTAAAAAATTATGATAAGTTATCATATTATTCATTTTATTTTTTTATAAAAAAATTTTAAAAAAATAATTAAAATAGTCAAATTTTAAATGGTGTCTCAAATTTTACTTTAGTTCATATAGTTTCAAATTGAATAATTTAGTTATCATATTTTAAGTGTAGTAATGAGCAGCCAGAATATGATATCATGTAGATGGTGGTTGAGAAGATATTTGAGATTGAGTTCGAATAGACTTAGAACGTTGGAAACAAAGAACAACTGATCCATCGAGATTTTAGATAATAGAATTTGGATTTGTTTGGGGTTGTGAGGTAAGAGCTGGGACAACATTAGGAATGGCCCACTTATCTTCACCATCCTTTGCATTGGCTTGGAGGACTTCTTCCCAAGTTATACCTTCAGGGACCATAACTTCATAATTTTTTTGATGAGCATGGAATAGAATGGTAGATTGTTTGGGATTTAAAGCTATATATTTGAAGCCAGGGCAAGAAGTAGTCATGGTCTTAAGATAGACTCGGTAACAGATCATAATATTAAAAGATAGAGAGTCCATTTTATATCTTTTAGCTTGAATATTAAGGGTAAGAGTTTTGAGAATGGTAGGGTGATGTAGAACAAGTAGTCGAAGACTTCTTGAAACAATTGGACCGACAAAAGACAAGAAAGATGTAGAACAAAATTTTATAATTTTTATATTTCTTAATTTTATTATTTTGGAATTAGACTTTGACTAAGATTTTAAATAGTTTAGAATTTTAGTCTCTTAGGTTTCTTAATTTGTGTTGATTTAAGTTTTCTAGTTTCCTATTATCTTATGTTTCTTAATTTGTGTTGATTTAAGTTTCCTAGTTTATTTTAGAATTACTTTTCCTACAAGTATTAGGTTTAGTTTATTATAAATAAGCCTACAAACATATGTAATTCATTCATTTAATTAATAGTATTTTAAAGAGTTTTTCTATTATCTTCCTTGTGGATTCAAGGGTGTTCTTGTGGATTCAAGAATTATCATCTACTAGAACGATATCTAGTCTCGTGTGATTTATTCCGCTACATCAAGTGGTATCAGTGCAAGGAGTCACCTGGCTCAATGGCACATGATAGTGTAGATCATGCAAATCCTACTGGCGGTGATCGTGGGGTTGAGGCCCTGTGGGTAACATATGAGAAACAGCAAGAGTAGTTGAACGAAATTCGTGATCTGCTTATTGGCCTGAATCTCAATGCCAACAACAGGCCACCAGTGGTTGATAGGGTCCGCACTGAGGGAGTTGCCCAAGGCCAACCTGTTAACCAGAACAGAGTGCGCACCGAAGGATTCGCCCGAGGTCAACCTGTTCAGAATCCTCCTAGACGTCCCCGTTGTTGTCCATCTAATAATGAGAAGGAGTCTGAACCAAAGTTTGAACCACTTCCAGCCAACTATCAACCTAGAAGGCAACAACAACAAGGGTTCGATGAGTACCGAATGAAGATAGATCTTCCCCAGTTCAATGAAAATCTGCATATTGAGGATTTTCTTGACTGGCTTTCAGAGATGGAGATATTTTTCAAGATGATGGATGTTCCAGAATGGTGAAATTGGTAGCATACAAACTAAAAGGAGGTGATGCGGTATGATGGGATCAATTGCAGAAAAATAGGCATCGATAAGGGAAAGAATCTGTACAGACTTGGCGTCGGATGAAACAACTTCTCCAAGATAGATTTTTACCACCAGATTATGATCAATAATTGTTTCAGTTGTACCAAAATTGCACCCAAGGAAGCCGATCTGTATTTGATTATACAACTGAATTTTGCCAACTTTCATATTGCAATAATCTAAATGAGACCGAAGGACAGCGTATAGCCTGGTGTCTCAATAGGTTAAAATTAACCATTCGAGAGAAGATAGGGTTATCAGTAATGTGAACTGTGGATGAAGCACATAATATGGCTCTCAAAGCCGAGCCAATGGAGTGCAAGACAACCTATTTTGGATATTGTTAGAACCTTCCTAAGTCATCGTTTCCTACTAAGGAAAAAGGGCTGCCCAACCAACAGTTCCAGTAAATCAGCAGAGGAGTACCGTTGGTGGTGGAGGAGGAAACCAGATCACTGGATCAAGTAGTAGGGAGGCACCTCGAAACACAAATCCTTATTCCAAACCAGTAACAAATAAGTGTTATCGATATGGCAAGCCTGGCCATCGCTCTAATGTGTGCCCAGAAGAATGACTGTTAATTTAGTTGAAGAAGAAGATGAAATCGGGGATGATAAAGACGCAGAATATGAGGATAATCAGTATGAAGGTGCTGAACTCGCTAGAGAAGAAGGAGAACGAGTCACCTATGTAGTTCAAAGGGTTCTATTTACACCAAAAACTGAGGACTCAGTCAACGTCACAGTATTTTTCACTCTTGTTGTACCATAAATCAAAAGGTATGTGACCTTATTGTAGACAATGGAAGTTGTGAAAATTTTGTGTCTAGACAATTGGTAGCGCACTTGAAATTGTCTCCTGAACCACACCCCTCTCCCTACAGTATTGGCTAGATCAAAAAAAGACCTGCTGTCAAGATAACCGAAGTATGTAAGGTACCTATTTCTATTGGCAAACATTATAAATCCGCTGTATTATGTGATGTGGTTTATATGGATGCTAATCATGTATTACTTGGAAGACCTTGGCAATTTGATGTGGATATTACATTTAGAGGGCGAGTCAAAACTTACGTGTTCAATCAGGGGTCTCATAAAATTACTATGAGTCCCTTAAAGCAACACACAGTGCCTCCGAAAGTCGAAGCGAAGTCTTTCCTCACTATAACCAGTTCACAGGCCAAGTTTGTGGCAGATGTGAAAACTTCACAAGAGATATATGCTATGGTTGTGAAAACAATGGCACCTACGGCCAAGGAGAACACAATCACACTAATCCCTTAGAAAATTCAACTATTGTTGGAGGAATTCCAGGAGCTTACTATTGACGAGTTGCCAGATGAACTTCCACCCATGAGGGACATTCAACATCAGATTGATTTCATACCAGCAGCAAGTCTGCCAAACCTACCACACTATAGAATGAGTCCATAAGAGAGTGAGATCTTGTGGGAGAAAGTCTAAGAATTGCTGCGAAAGGGACTTAAGCTTAAGTCTATGTGTTGTTCTGGCGTTATTAACACCAAAGAAAGAAGGAAGTTAGCGAATGTGTGTAGACAGCCGAGCCATTAACAAGATTACCATCAAGTATAGATTGCTCATTCCCCGACTAGATCATATGTTGGACATGCTGGAAGGATTAAAGTGGTTTTCAAAGATTGATCTGCGAAGTGGGTACATCAAATTCGAATCCGTCCTGGGGATGAATGGAAAATAGCATTCAAGACTAAGGATGGTTTGTATGAATGGTTGGTTATGCCATTCAGCCTTTCTAATGCTCCCAGCACCTTTATGCGAGTTATGCATCAGGTATTACGACCTTTCACTGGGAAATTTGTTGTGGTTTATTTTGATGGCATCTTAATCTACAGTAGTAAATCAGAGGAGGAACACATGGCCCATTTATGAGAGGTGTTGATAGCACTAGAGGTAAGCGAGTTGTACATTAACCTTAAGAAGTGTAGTTTCCTCACAAGTAGCTTACTGTTCTTGGGTTATGTGGTTAGTTCAAAGGGCATTCATGTAGATCAAGAGAAGGTTCGAGCCATCCAAGAGTGGCCAACACCCAAGACTATTAGTGATGTTCGGAGTTTCCATGGGTTGGCTATGTTTTATAGGCATTTTATTCGAAGTTTCAGCACTATTGTGGCACCAATCACAAAGTGCATGAAAAAAGGAAAATTCATCTACCTGCTCATCTTCATTACAGTTCAACAAATGATCGACGTCGTTATAACCTACCAACTACAGATGAGATTGCAATTGTAATACCAGGTGATGGAACAGAGGTAAATGGAATGAGAGATATTATTTTACATTTCCGAGGAAATAATGAGTTGATGCAAATTAATGAATGTCACCCAGCATACTTGCCATTACATTATGTTCTATTATTTCCATATGGTGAGCTTGGATGGGAACCTGAGTTGAAATTGTGGAATGTTCAGTATGATCGACCTTTAACTGATCGACTTACTCAAATGAATTTTTATAGTTATCGTTTGTTTGAACGACCCACAGAGTATTTAACAATTTTGCGAGGTGGGAAACTATTTCAAGAGTTTTTGGTAGATGCTTGGGCTGCAACTGAGCAAAATCGATTGACATACTACAAGCTTAATCAAGGGAAACTTCGAGCTAAGCTTTACCAAGAGTTGTCAGATATGGATCCAGATTATGTGCGACCTGGACAAATTGGTCAAAGGTTTGTTTTGCCATCTTCATTTACTGGTAGTCCTAGACATATGTTTGAAATCTTTCAAGATTCAATGGCTATCACATGATACAACCAACACCCAGATATTTTTCTTACCATGACTGCAAATCCCAATTGGCCAGAAATTACTTCAGCATTATTACCATATCAAAAACCTATTGATCCTCCTGATTTAATTGCCCGTGTTTTTGAGTTGAAGAGAAAATGTTTGATGAAGGAGATAGAAACAAATAAAGTGTTTGGAAATAAAGTTGCACATGTTTTTACAATTGAATTTCAAAAACGAGGCCTCCCACATATGCATGCACTTTTATTTCTCAAGAGTCCAGACCAAATTCGGACATGTGCTCAAGCAGACAAATTGGTCTGTGCAGAATTTCCAGACCCAAAAGATGATCCTATGCTTTTTGAAACTATCAAATGTTGTATGGTACATGGACCATGTGGTGCTCGAAATCCGCAAGCACCATGTATGGAAAATGGTAGATGCACTAAGAGATACCCTCGAGCTTTCACAGAAACAACAACTATGGATCAAGATGGATACCCTATCTATCGTCGTCGCAATAATGGTCAAGAACATACTGTGAGAGGGCAAGAAGTTGATAACAGGGATGTCGTACCATACAATGCATATCTTTCAAAACTTTTCAACTGTCATATAAATGTGGAAGTTTGTGCCGGAATGAGATATGTCAAGTACATACATAAGTACATTTATAAGGGTTATGATCGTACAACGATGGTGTTAGGAATGATAAATGAGATTCAACAATATCTCAATGCAAGGTATATTGGACCTCCAAAAGCTGCTTGGCGAATATTTGGTCATCCTTTGCATGCAGAGATGCCAACAGTTGTACGATTGGCACTTCATTTACCTAGAATGCATCGTGTTGTTTTTAACCCAGAAGAGTCATTACAAACGATTCAATCTAGAGCTGGTCAACAAATGTCAACTCTTACTGGCTTCTTTGCATATTGTGCTGCCAGTGAAGATGAATGTCCATTCACTTATCAAGAATTTCCACAACATTTTGTTTGGCTCAAGTCAGAAAAGAGATGGAAATCAAGGGAAAGGGGATATGCAATTGGTAGAATGTACTTTGCAAGCCCTAATTGTGGCGAAAGATTTTATCTACGTTTGTTACTAACCGTTGTCAAAGGACCAAAGTTGTTTCAGTCTTTACGCACGGTCGATAATGTTGTGCATAATACATTTAAATTAGCATGTGTTGCAAGGGGGCTTTTAGAAGATGATGAAGAATGGATACAATGCTTGAAAGAGGATGCAGTCATAAAAACTGGATATCAATTGAGGAGATTGTTTAGTATTATTCTCACCCAGTGTTCTCCACTAAATCCATGTGCATTATGGAATCAATTTTCAACGCATATATGTGATGATCTTGCACATAAGATTTGTACATTGTTTGTCATTTCTAAACCAACTGAGGCTCAAATTGAAGATTATGGTCTCCATCTTTTGAATCAAATGCTTCATGAATCAGGCAAAAGTTTAATTGACTTCCCACCCATGCCACAACCTACCGCAAATTGGAGTGCAGTAGTTGGTAATCGATTGATAGTTGAACATCAACAACTGCAGAGTAAGGCACAACATGAAGATCCACAAATTATTATCGATTGTCTCAATAATGGACAGCGGAATGCTTATAATACAATCACTTCTTCAGTTTTCCAAAATAAAGTAACTGTTTTCTTTCTGAATGGGGGTGCAGGAACAGGGAAAACATTTCTATACAATACGATTGCATTAAAATGTCGTAGCCTTGGGCATATCGTCGTTATTGTGGCTTCGTCTGGAATTGCATCACTGTTACTGGTAGGAGGTCGCACTGCACATTCAACATTTTCCATTCCGTTAGATGTATTGGAAAATTCACTTTGTGGGTTTAGCAAACAATCATTACAAACTGAGTTATTTAGAGAAACAAAACTCATAATTTAGGATGAAATTCCTATGCAACATAGACATTGTGTTGAGACGGTTGATCGTACATTGAGGGATATTTGTGATAGTGAAAAGCCATTTGGGGATATTACTGTTGTTCTTGGAGGAGACTTTCGACAAATTTTACCAGTTATACCCAAAGGAGTTCGTGAGCAAATTGTGAATGCATCATTAAGACACTCTGTTCTATGGAAGCATATATATATATCTTGACTTTGGATTTGAATATGCGCTTGAATCACGAAGGCCATGAAAATGCTAATTTTGTAAATTTCTTGATGGAGGTAACACTACTTTAACCTGTATTACATAGATTATTTTAAATTAATAAATTGTATTTACACTTACTTTTTTATTGATTTTATTTTTTTTTAGATTGGGACCAATCCTCAAGAAATCGTTAACCTTCCATCAACAATACACAAATGTCAAGATTTGAATGAATTACTCTCTATAGTTTATCCACAATTGAATATGATAGAGACGTCAACCCCAACATTTTAACTGAACGCACAATTCTGTCTGCGCGTAACGATGATGTTAGTGACATTAATACTACTGCGTTGAATATCTTTCCAGGGAGATTATATACTTATCTTGCAACAGATAAAATGTCCGAAGATAATGAAATTGATCCTACCATTACAAATAGATATCCTAATGAATATTTAAATTCATTGGATCCTCCTGGGTTGCCAACTTTTAAGTTAGAGTTGAAAGTGGGTTGTTGTGACGCCCTCAAAATAAACCCATAATAACCATAACATTAACATGCATTTATAAAAGAAAACGAATCATTTGAGTTATTCATCAGAGTATTCTTATTGAAAGACATCACATGTAACATAAGCTCAAATTTTAACTGGAGAAAAGTTTGGCAATTTGGCATTTATACCAAGGATATCTTTGACACCATCTTCTTCAGAAATGCCTTTCTAAATGACAAGACGTCAATTTCCAGTCCGATTGGTATATGCCTTGACCATTAATAAATCTCAAGGACAATCTGTGAAATTTGTTGGGATTGATTTGCGTATACCAGTGTTTAGCCATGGGCAATTATATGTGGCATTGTCTAGATGTAAATCCTTTGATCGTATAAGTATTCTCCTCCCTAAAGATAATTTGGATTCTACTACAAATATTGTTTATCCTGAAGTATTGCTGTAGTATTCTATGCAGATTAAATGACGTTTTTTAGAAGGTAACCACGTAGATTTATTTCTGTTGATTATATAACTTTTAAAAAAAATTCAATTTAATAATAATTTGAAATTTGGACTTTTGTAGGATTGGACCGAAAAATCCATGGAGCTTAAAAGGAGAAATACGACTACCTTGCTTCGATGGGGATGTAATAAGGTAATTTCAATCTGAAAGTATTTTTACATGTATATTTCCAACAAATGTACTAATTTATATTTTTTTTTGTTTCCACAAATTACCAGATTGTTGTGCATATTCCTCATTGGGGATACATAAAAGTTGATACAAAGACTTTTTGGAAAGTAATGTGGAGGAAGTTTGGGCAAACGCATATTTGAAGACATGCTATTGACACATCTTTTGTAAAGCATATATATTTTTGGTGTATGACAATATAATTTTTGGTGTATGACATGTTAGTGACACATCTTTTGTAAAGCATACATATTTTTGGTGTATGACATGTTAGTGACACATCTTTTGTAAAGCATACATATTTTTGGTGTATGACATGTTAGTGACACATCTTTTGTAAAGCATACATCTTTTGTAAAGCTTTAACCCACTTTTTGTAAAGTTTTAACCTACCTTTTTGGTGTATGACAGTATAACTTTATTTCTGTTTTTTATTCAGTGTTTACACTTTTTTTTACTGCCTTTTATATTTTGATATGCAATATAACTTTAAATCTTATATGTGAGTTTCTTAATTTGCATTAAGATTAGGGAGAGTTGTTATTTTATTTGAGTTTTGTAGAGCGTGTAATACAAGCAAAATTGTTATAAGTTCTTTAAGAAGAAAAATATTTCAATATATTTTTTCAGTATCTTTAACAAAAAATGACACAAACTTTATAAATCTCAACATAATACGTATAAATTATAACTACATTTTAATCTTAAAATTATTTATACCGTGCCTTTAGGCACGGACATACGCTAGTATATATATATACTCCCACCCTTCGTATTCATTCTTGCCCACAAAGTGCGAAGAGTTTTTACAGAAAGAAAAAGAGACAAAGCGGGGGTCTTTTTCAAGTTCATCTTTGGCGACTTTAACAACACAGGTACGTTTAGGGGTTGTTTGGGGTGTCCTAAATAAGTGCACTTTTTGACTTTTTATGAAATATGGGTTGGGTATGGGTTGGGTTTGAAGTGATGTGATAGAGAAGTGATGTGACTTAAATAAGATGATGTGACTTAAATAAGATAGTGACTTTTTAACTTTTTGGATTTTTTTGAGGATACCAAACTTGGCCTTAATCTCTCTATACATATGTATAAATATGTATATTTATGATTTTTGTTATTGAATTTGAATTAGCTACTTAGAAAAAGGCAGACAAACAGAACAAAACTGTGTTCTGAGGAGTTTTCTTTTCTACCTTCAATACACAACACACCATACAAAACACACAAAAATCGAACTCGTTTTCGACCACAGTTTTCTTTAGTTTGAAATTTATCCAATCTGCTGAAAATATGGTGACTGAAATATTATTTATTTTTGTCAAATTATTTTTAAAATTTTCAAAAATATTTCAGAAAAATATGGTCTGAAAACTTAGCCGAACATAACAGCTTTTAGCATATTTTTATTTATTTATTGGTTTTTAAAAATAGAAAAGTTGTTTTGGTTTAATTTAATTTTAATCTTTTTTTTGGTGCGATAATTTAATTTAATCAAACAATCGAATGCATATCGTGTTGGTTCTGATTGTAATTTGTCTTTTCATTTTGTTCGTTAAAACCTTCACATAATAATAATAATAATTATTATTATTATTATTATTATTATTATTATTTTCAAACAAAACTTTAAAAAAAAAAATGAGAGAGAGGACATGAGACAATTTGCATAATTGGACCAAATTTCTTGTTATAATAATTTGCTTCATTCAAGGTCATGTTGTGACTTTATATTTATTTTCATTGCCTTCTAATACCCAAAAATCCCTTAAAAGATCACATTAACACGTAATCAATAAAAAAATTATTGCACACGTCGGAATGTAAAATCTTTCGCAATCCAAAATTTATACAAAAATCTCTATGAGAATATTGTAATGATAGCATTCTTGTAAATAAATTCATAAATAAAAACTGCACATTAACCGTATCATTATGACTTTTTTATTTCTATATTATTACTCAAACTATATATGTTATATTTCCGCTTCCTCTTCATCAATTTGTCTCCAATTTTAAAAAGTATTTTATTCAGTTTAGATGACAAATTAACAAGGATCTTTTCACGAGCAAAAATGTTAGAGATTCTAAAAATTCTGTTAAAAGTTCTACCAAATGTCTCCCGACCCACACCCATATGAGACATTTGGTAAAAAATTTATTAGAATTTTTAAAATCTCTAACATTACTCTTTCACGAGCCATCTTTAAGCTAATAACCGTATGCTTTGTGGTGTTTGTGTCGGATTGGAAGTAGTACTAAAATAAAAAGAATACAAGTATCAAAATGGACATTACCCTTATTATTACAAATCAGCCAAAGAACTAATGCTAGTGATGAGCTTAATAAATAAATAATAAAAATAACTATTTCTTTTTTTAAAATCTCTTTCTTTGTTTGCATTAGGTTACCACACTGTTCATTTTAATTTCTTTCCAATAAGAATTGCCAATAACCATCACTACCTTGTCGTAACAATCATTAACATTGTAATACACCGATAAATAAAATACAAAAAAAAAAAGAAAAGAAATAATAGGGATTAGAATGAGTTTCATGAATGTTAACCTTTTCTCTATGTTTAGTTTATCAAAATAGCAATTTGTTTATTCTTTTCTTGTAGACCATAACATCGGATATTTTGAAGTGGAGAGCCATGGAATTAACTGAAAACGAGAAGAGTCACCCTCCTCTCATTCAAGTACAGCCTTGGCTTTTAATTTATCACGGGAAGTATAGACAATTTCAGAATTTTTACAGCGTATCAGAGGACTATTGCTACATCAAAAAAATTCCTGAAATGTGCAATAAACAGATATGTACTTCTTCTTATGGATGGTTGGTGTTGGAGAACCTTGACTCCGATAAGTGTTTCCTTCTAAATCTTGTCTCTATGGATAAAATTCAACTTCCATTACGAGAATCCACATACGATTTATGTGTTTTGACTTTGCCTCTAAGTGATCCTGATTGTCGGGTTATCTTCATTAGCAACAACAATCATTCTCTTATTTTCTGCCAACCAAGTGATAATGAATTCAATGAATTAGTTTTGGACTCTGAAGATTGTTTTCACTCTGCCACTAGCTTTGAAGGAAAGTAATATGGTCTAAATAGAATGAGTTTGGTTGTTCTCAATTTTAGTGGTCCAACCCCTCATTTTGTACAAATCATGAGTCAAGCACTTCACTTATCGCCACAATTTATCATTTCCGTTAAAACTTATATGATTGAATCGGGTGGCAATCTTTTGATGATAGAAAAGATGTTCCATGGATATTATGGTAGTGAGCTGTTCGGTTTCTCAATCTATCAAGCAGACTTGCCTAGCAAGACATGGGTGAAAGTGACAAGTATAGGGGAACATACAATTTTTCTAGATTCTCATGATGGAATTTCTTTTTCTGCGTCAGAAAAATCTGGAATTAAAAGAAACTTCATTTATTTCACTCAGTCTAGTGATAGATACCTTTATGCCTTCAGCTTGGAAAAACAAAGGGTATCTTTTTCTATACCTTGTTCTAATGTCAGTCGCCGCGATTCAAGCTTTCACTGGGTAAGTTTGTATGAATTATCATTTTTATTTTCCTTTCTAATTTAGTGTGGGTGTTTGTTAGGTGTAGTTTGCATTTGAATTAAATAAATTAAATGACAAATTTGAGACAAGAGAAAATCTTCTTCTTTGCTGATTTTGTGCTAGGCGAGTTTCTTACGACTTTTTTCAATTGAATTTGTTTTTTCCTTAGCTTTGAATTCCCCTTGGATCTAATTAACAAAAGATTCTCTCTAATCAAACATACAAAGCAGTTTTTGTAATATAAAAGGGAATTGTTTCTGGACCGTTGATCAGTTGAGCAAGGAATTAAGACTTACTCATTTTCAGGTATAAACGCCCCAATATGCATCTATTATGAAGCATGTATACTTTGATAAATATACTGTAATCGTATCGGGTACTTATAGGTATATGGCACTTTTGCATATGTATCGAGTACACAAAACATGAATCCATTTTTTTTTTTTTTTTTTTGCTAGATGTACATAATATATACCCAAATTGTACTGCACTTCAGTCGAAACAATATTTTCTTCTACTATAGAAATAAAATTCTTTTCACTAGATTTCTTTTTTTATTTTTAGTTTTATACTTAACATGATTTTAAAATTAAGTTATGGTTTATAAGTTATTTAATAAAATAAATTTAATTTTGGTTTATACTTTACTTGACATTAAATGTTAATTGTAGGTTGGATCTTAACAAATTAAACTATTTAATCAATTTTTGTATTACTCTAAATAAAAAATAAATATTTTTTTACAAATGTACCAAGCCATGTGTGTTTCTTATTTTTTTTTAGATTTTACTGTAGTAACATACTCTTATCATACCAATTCCAATACTCGTAACTGTACCCACGCTTCATATTGCATCTGAACCCAATGTATTCGAACCTTCTTGGAATCATACAGGTGACTCTCAAGATTTTTTTTCAATTGATATGAAAATTCTATATATGCATACACAGTAACATTCAAACCTCATTCTTCAACCTCAGTCTTCTTTACTTTAGCCAAAAATAAAAAAATAAAATCACTGGGTCATATGTTATTTTGATTAATCACTTGTGCAAAGTTACTCATAAAATCAACAATGACATTAAATTTACATGTGTAAACAAGAAGTTGATAGTTTATTTTCTTGAAATTATTATTTCTTCACTAAATGCTTGGGTAGAATATTAATATTTGAAAGTGACATTTAATAGTTGTATCTGCCTTGCAAGTTGAACTTGTATTTTTCTAGTGCAGTGTCATGAACTCTTATAGTTTTGTCTTCAAGTTTGTGCTAATTATCGAATTTACCATACATCTTTATTGAGACATTATTGAAGAAAAATATTGGCACCGTTTTTAGACTTAAAAAAATTTTAAATTAAATTTAAAGACCGAGATTTTTTGTAAAATATTAATTTTTATATTTACTTTACTTAGAACATCTTTAATTGTTGTTATAATATTATTGCTATTATTATAATTTGATAATAAATAGTGTTATTTTATCAAATTATAGTAATGGTGTTTCAATGATTATTTGTTATTTTAGCAAATCTCAACCAATTTTCCGTCCAAGTTTGTAAATGTTTGAGTATAGATTTTTTTGTAATTTTATTTTTGTTTAAAAAAAACAAAAATTGGAAAAAAAAATTATATATTTTTCACTGTTTGTAAAAAAAAATTATATATTTATATTTTTCCCGACTAGACAAATATGAAAATTGAAAAAAAAAATTGAAAAATTGGAAAAAAAATTAAATATAATTCACCCCATCAAAAAATATATGACTACATATTTAATTAATTATTTTTAACTACATATAAAAAATAAACACTGACCAATTACCCACCAACAATCATCCATCATTTACTCAAAATTTAAAAATACATTATCCCGTAATTATTCATCAGGAGGCAGGGGAAATAGTAATTTGGACTTCTGACATTTGAGGACCAATTGGCAAAAATCTCATTTTTTCGCATTGTGTAATACACTTTCATTTGAGGGTCCAAATGAGAAATGTTTGTAGTCATTATCATATGTTCTTCCTCTTTCATTTCATGTTCTTGTCTTCTGATCTCAAAGTCACGTTTTTTCATCTCGAGTTCTTTAACCTCTTGCAGTGCTTGAATCCTTTTTTTTTTCTCTTTCATCTTTTTTTTCCCCCCTTCTCAACAAGGTGTTGGTTAAATGTCTCCAATTGTATGCTCATTTTTTGGACTTCAGCTTCAACGACTTGATTTCTCCGAAATAATTCTTTTGCAGCTTTCCTATCCATAGGCCTTTTACCCCTTGCATAAACACTGCCCTCACCAACAGTTGGATTGTTACCAACACTTGAACTGTTGTCGTCTTCAAGAGAAATACAGTTATCCATAGGGGAATCGGGGGCTTAATTAAGGGTAAACGATGTATGCATCCTTGACTTTATTGTATTTGTAGGAGCTACATCTTGTCACTTGATATTGTTTTGCAAGATTGGCCAACAATGTTCAAAAGAAAAATGTTTGTTTTCATCTTGATAGTATAGCAGTTTTGCTTGAAGCATCTATATCAATAAATTGAAAATTAATTAATTAGTTAATTTTTATACAATACAAAAATAAGAAACTAAACATAATAACTGAAGATGAAAACTTACTATATCAACTTGAGATATTCCACTTGGGTGAAGATTTTTGACTTACGCTAAACACCCCCGAAATTTGTTGGAACATTTCATGATTATACTCCATCAAGATTGGATAGTGTTGGCTACATATTTTGTGTAAGCTAGTGACAATTCGACGCGTAGCAAAGTAAGGGTAATATGGGGAGACCAGTCAAGTCTTCGATCCTGATCGTACACATGGCAGTTAATATTGGTTGTTCTGAGATCTGAGTAGTAGTGGATCAACAAAGAGATGCAAGGTGACGTGGCTTCAACGGTTACTCACATTCAAATTCAAATATAGGAGGGAAGCCTAACTGCAAGTGATGGCGTGGTGGAACTACTTATAAGGCAGTATGATTAGCGATCACGGAGGAGCAGTTCGACGGTTTGAAGTGCAGTTCGATGGTCATCTTTGAGGAGTATAAATAGCAGGGAAGACCCCTGGAAAAAGAAGGAGGCTCAGATCCAAAAAACCAGTCTTACTTTACATATTTCATTCCAGTTTTTATATTTCCTGTTCTTTACATTTCTGTACTTTAAATTCCTGCGCTGCACTTCATTCATAGGAGTAGTTTCAAGTAGATTGTCGCTGTAAACCTCTACGAGGCTGAGTTTGGATCATTGTAAGTTTTTCATACTAATGAAATACTTCAATTGTTCTTTATTTAACTGTTCTTATGCTTAAATTCTCCTAAATCAAGCCACCAATAAAAGTCCTCTTCATTGAGGCTGAAAGAACTACAACACAATCGTCTGATAATTGGTTGGCAATCAAAATTCTGTAAGGGCTGATTGATCCTTGCTGGCACCCTCATAATTACAAAAATAACCTTCAAAAGCCAAAAAGCCAACATATATTTTTGGCACACCCAGTGGGACTTATTTAAAATGGCTAGACGTAGGAGACAAGGAGAAAATGAACGCTTGGAAGAAGGCATGGAAGGAGAGGTAGAGATACCTAATCCAGAGGATAATGTGATAACACAACTTGTGGAGACTCTTATCTTATCGGAACCTATGGTCGAACAGACCTGTACTTCAGAGCAAATACCATTTGTTCGTAATATTGGACGAGACCAAGGAATTGGACCATTCACTGTCCCATCTACTCAGCCAGTAAATCCATGGGGTGGCCTAGTAGATGCCATGGGACAGCAATTAATAAACACAATGGAAAGGTGGGCAACATCATTTTTGGATCGAATGAATAACCACCAACCAACAAATGCAAGACACATGGAGGAAGTAAATGTCCCTCAGCAAAGATTGGCTACAGATAAACAGCTTATACAAGTTAATGGACATTCTAATGGTCAAACTAGTAATCAGAGTCATGAAATACCACCACCTCAGTCTTGGTACGAACCCATTTCGAGGCCTATAGCAGGCCAAAATGCCTCAATGTTCAACAGTGAAGCCGTGCAAATTGGTAGATCTGGCCCAGTACAAGAAAATGGCATAAGAATGGTTCCAAATCCCACATTCGAAGCCATACCTGGCACTAGGGGGTACAATAATACCTTATTCGAATTTATACCCGGGGATTGGAAGGTTTTCCCACAAATGGAAGGGATACAACACCTGTTCCAGCACCTTTCGTAGGTCCCTTCGCAGGACAGGCTCAAAGAGGTTACCCACACCCCCAACAGCAACCTGTACCACAGGGACAACCAGTTCCAAATGTACCACCCTATGGACCAAGAGGACCACAAGCACAAGTTTGTCCACCAAACCCTGTGTTTGTTCCCCCAGCAGTGGTTCAGTAGGCACAAAATATGGTCCCTAGGGACCAAATTGCTAATATAGTTAGGGAGCTATGTGGACCAATGGCTCGGGGGGTCTAAACTCCTGTGTACAGAAAACCATACCCAGAATGGGTCGACAGGGTACATGAATACCCAAGGGATTTCAGGATACCAGATTTTATCCTTTTTTATGGGAACGGAAACCAATCAACAGTAGAGCATATTGCTAGGTTTGCTCCTCAATGTGGTGAATTTACCAATCATGACTATATGAAGTTGAGACTATTCCCAAATTCTCTAACTGGGGGAGCATTTGTATGGTACATTAACCTTCCACCTGGCTCCATCCAGACTTGGTAACAAATGGAAGAGGCATTTCATGCCCAATTCTTCCAATCAGAGCCAGAAGTTTCCATGGCAAACTTGGCAAGATTGAGTCAAAGGCCTGAAGAGAAGGCTACTCAGTTTATTGCCAGATTTAAGAGGGCTCGAAATAAATATAGAGTAATCTTGCCAGAGCCAGAATTCGTAAGATTGGCCCAAAATGGCTTAGAGTTCAGGTTTCGAAAGAAGTTTGATTCAATAGAGTTCAGGGATTTAGTGGAACTGACTTATAAAGTATCTAGATATGAAGCATTACTAGAAGAGGAACAAGATCGAAATAATGCATCATATGGGACATACTACAAAGATCCTAACTATGAGATTGATGCAACAGAGATTGTGGGGAAAGAGCCTATGATCTGTGAAACATTAATTCATAAAGATATGACAATTGATCAGCAGTTTAAAAAGAAAGATCTCCATAGGAAGAATTCTTTCGATTTAACTAAGGCAGATGACATTTTTGATCATTTGCTTGCGGCCAACTTCCTTAAGTTACCAAAAGGGGTTAAAATTCCATCTCTTGATGAACTTAAAGGAAAAGTATATTGTAAATGACATAATTCTTGGTCTCACTCGACTAAAAACTGTGTTGTTTTTCGAGACAGGATCCAAGAACAAATTCGAAAAGGGAGTTTGAAATTCCCAGCCAAAGCTGAAAAGGCCATGGGGATCGATAGCAATCCATTTCTAGAAATTGGAGAGGTGGCAGCCAATGTCATTATGCTAGATTTTCAGAACCTGTCTTTGAAAGAATTGGAAGAAGTCAATGTACAGATGCATGTGGCCAACCAAACAGCAATCAAGAAAGACACTAGAAATCTACTAGCTATTGGACAAGATTTCTCACACCAGAGGGAAGACTCTGATGAAGAAGCACTGGATTATGACTCCCTAGAGGCAACCGTAATGCAGAGGATGTGTCCCAGGTGCAGACTGAGTTATAAGTGGTTGAAAGGCCTTCTAGTTGATGGGAAGGAATATTACAAGGATGTGCAGAGGCGTCCCAAACCAACCAATGCTTATAATAAAAGGTCGTATCCGGCTAATGTTAGGCAGCAGCCATTAGTGGTTGATCCTGCAGTTGATAGAATGCATGCTAAAGGCAAGAGGTCCTTATATGAGTCTAGGTCACCTAACTATTACAGAATGGAGAGTAGTCATTCTAAAAGAAGATTTGAGAAGAGTTCAGGTTTTAGGATCAAAGCCAGAGATTGGTCCCCTAGACTAGCTTCACGGAGGATAGAAATTGATCACCATCATCGAAGGCCCGAATCAGGCTCAAAGCTTGAGGTCAGGGCCAAGCAATTTCCTTCACAGCCAGTTTCGAAGGTAACCTCGAAGGAAGAAAAGGGTAACTCAACATCTGGGTCAGTAAGTTCGTGGGTACCTGGAGTTCCAGATTGGTTTGTGATGCAGAACAAACCTAGGGAAGTGCCTACCCAAAGGAATGTTGTAAATCAAGGTAGGATGGTTAAGCCTCCTTTGGTGGCTCCCAACAACTGGGTATTGCTGAAACACCCAAGAACGAAGGAACCAGATATGGTCCCAGTTATTTCCAGATCACAAAGGAGGAAAATTCAGCGTAGGTACACCCAATACCAGCAAGACTTGAAAGAAAGTGGAGAGAGTTCTTTATTGATCCAGATTGAAGGAAGGAAGAATCCAAAGTCAGACCATACTCCAAAGCCAGTTCTACAAAGCAAGGTGGGTTGTAGCAGAGAACAGTTGGCTAAGGTTCATTCTAAACTAAAAGTCAGAGAGAAGGTTAGCCTAGCAGGATTGGAGAAAGCTCTGATGGAGAGTGGTAGCGAGACAGAAGAAGAAATTGGCATGAGCCAAAAGAAAGAAATGGTGGAAGAAGAAATGTTCGAAGCTTTCATGGCCGAGCAAACATTTTTGGTTGAAAAACCAGTCGAGGAAAACCATTCGAAGGAACCTGTTAGCAATGAAGTACCAGAATGCAGCATGCAGGATGCTTCTGAGGTAATTGACCAAGGTAGCCAAGAGGGGAAACAGGTACAGCCAGCCATCCAGTTTGGCTCGTTTCCTCTAGTATCAGTAAACATGGTACACATACTACCGCAGGAATTCCAAGCTGGAAATGAGAATCAAGAGGGGCAAGAAATTGATCCAATTCCAATCTCTAGTGAAGACTCACAAGCGAGTATGGTGCAAGATAATTCCGGAATGGTTACCCCAATGGAAACTGAGTATGAGAGTGAAGAAGTGGTAAGTATTAACCTCTCGTATCCTTTTGAATATCCCTCGAATTCTATGACACAGCATGTTAAGCCTTTGTACATTAAGGCCTTCTTCGATGGGATACAGTTAAACCGAGTCTTAGTGGATAATGGGGTAGCGGTCAACTTACTACCGAAATCTTCCTTGAAGAAATTAGGGAAAAAGAATCCTAGGTTGATCCCAACCAGTACAACCATTGCTGGTTTTGCTGGAGACAAACAGATGGCCCAGGGAATTCTACCCATCAACCTGAGTGTGGGTTGCATGACGGCGTTTCTCATCATCGACAGCAATGCGAAGTACAATGCTTTACTTGGTAGAGATTGGATCTACACTAACAAATGTGTGCCTTCCTCTTTGCATCAGAAAATGATAATGGCTCTAGGCAATAGGGAGATGGAGGAAATTAATGCAGATCCTCAACCTTTCATAGCCTGTGCAGACTTCGCAGAAGCCAAATTGTATATTGAGGGAGTGGCACCACTCAGTATACTGATGAAATCCGATGGCTCAGCCGAAGTAACGGCTAATGAGGAAGTGACACACCTGTAGCACTTAGTCTAGGAGAGTGCTGATGAAGAGCTGGTCGTTAAAGATGACAATGATGCCTGGTTATAGGCAGCAAGATGAAGCACCAGAAGCCAGGTCTTTGGCTTTAATTAAATTTTCAATATTGGATGTAAAGTCAAATAGTCCAGAAAGTGCGGGAGCAAGAGAAAGAAGTCATGACAATTGGCTACAAGCAGGAGCAGCAACAAACTAGAGTTTTGACCCTTGATAAATACTGTACATTGGACATAGAAACAAAAGTCCAAGAAATACAAGAAGAAGAAGCCTTGTGGACAGACTTTGTCTATGAGGAGGAGGATAAAGAGGTGGAATCAAAGAACCTGGAAACAGAATGCAGCAAAGAGATTGCTTCGAAGCCAGAAGGAATCAAAGAAGGAGTTCCAGTAAGTACTCAGATACAAGACCCCTTAGAAGAAATAAATTTAGGGGAAGATTCTGTACAACAACCCATTTATATAAGTGCTTGGTTGAATTCTCTTGACAGGAACCAGTTGTTGGTTATTCTGATGAGATATGAAGATTGTTTCGCATGGTCTTATAATGAACTACCAGGATTGGATAGGTCATTAGTGGAACATAGGCTTCCTATGAAGCCTAACTTCAAGCCATACAAACAAAAACCAAGAAGAATGGGTTCAGAAGTGATCCAGAAAGTTAAGGAAGAAATTCTTAGACTACTCAAGGTAGGCTTTATCAGGACAGCCAGGTATGTTGAATGGCTATCTAATATTGTGCCTGTAGTTAAAAAGAACGGCAAAATGAGGGTATGCATCGATTTTAGAAACCTAAATCTAGCAACTCTGAAAGATGAATATCCTATGCCTATAGTAGATTTGCTGGTAGACAGCTCAGCAGGGCATCATATTTTATCAATGATGGATGGGCACTCTGGTTATAACGAAATCTGCATTGCGGAGGAGGATGTTCACAAGACAGCATTTAGATGTCTTGGGAATATTGGGACCTTCGAATGGGTTAAAATGCCATTTGGCCTAAAGAATGCTGGGGCCACATATCAGAGGGCTATGAACACTATCTTTCATAACCTTATTGGAGGGTATTTAGAGTGTTATATTGATGACATTGTAGTTAAATCCCAATCCATGGAGGAACATCTGTTTCACCTAGAAGCAGCCTTTGAAAGAATGAGAAAGTTCAAATTGAAGCTTAATCCTCTTAAGTGTGCTTTTGGCGTATCATCTGGAAACTTCTTGGGCTATGTAGTACACAAGAAAGGAATACAGATCGACCAGAATAAAGCCAAAGCCATCATTGAAGCCAGACCTCCATCAAGTAAGAAAGAATTACAAAAGTTCCTTGGACAGGTTAATTTTCTTCGAAGATTCATTTCTAACACTGCAGGGAAAACTAAAGTTTTTTCTTCCTTATTAAGGCTGAAAGATGAAGAGGAATTTGTGTGGACAGCGGAGCATCAAATTGCTTTCGAAGGAATCAAAGCCTACTTGGCCAACCCTCCAGTACTGATGCCACCAAATGGCGTTAAGCCTTTGAAGTTATATATAGCTGCAGTAGAAGATTCATTGGGAGCTTTCTTAGCCTAAGACAATGAAGAAGGCAAGGAGCAAGCTGTTTATTACCTTAGTAGGTTTTTAAATTCTTGTGAATGTAAATATTCAGTTGTAGAAAAGCTTTGCCTTGCGTTGTATTTTGCTGCAATGAAATTAAGATATTACCTTTTGCCTACAACTGTCTTGGTAATTGCAACCACAAATTTGGTTAAATATATGTTATCTAGACCTATGTTGAGTGGAAGAATTGGTAAATGGGTATTAGCCTTGTCAGAATTTCACTTAGAATATGTTCCCCAAAAGGCAGTGAAATGACAAGTTTTAGCCAATTTTTTGGCAGACCATCCATCTCAAACAGAGAGTCAAGAGATAATGGAACTTAGTATGGCTAGTGTCGAGCCATGGCAAATGTGGTTCGATGGATCGAAAGCCAATGGCCTAACTGGAATTGGTGTAGTGATCAAGTCACCACAAGGAATAGAAACCACACATGGTTTCAGAGTGGATGAAACTACTTGTTCTAATAATCAAGCTGAATATGAAGCTTTGATAGTGGGATTGGAAATTCTTATTGGATTACAAGTACATGCAGTTGACATATTTGGAGATTCCCAATTGGTGGTTAACCAAGTAAAAGGGATTTTCAAGTGTCAAAGTATAAGTATGCTGCCATATTATGTTGTCGCATTACATTTGCTCTCTCAATGTCAAATAGCAAATGTAACTCATGTTCCGAGATTCTTGAATAATAGAGCTAATGATGTGGCTCAGAAAGCCTCGAATTTCAAGAGAAATGATGGTACCCAACGGGACATAAGCCAAACAACATACCAAAAATCTATACCACCCTTAAATAAAAGGAATGTGCTCCTGGAGTCAATCATAATGATTTGCAGGAACAAGATTGAAGGCATCCAATAATACAGTACTTGACTGGCCCATCCTCAAAGGCCAGCAGAAGAGTTAAATTGCAATCTATGCAATACATCATATATAACAATGATCTCTACAAAAGGGTGGTCTATTGTTGGAATGTTTAGGACCAAAAGAAGCATTAACAGCTATGATTGAGGTTCATGAAGGCATCTGTGGTGCACATCAGCCTGGTGTAAAAATGAGATGGCTGCTTCAAAGACATTCCTACTATTGGCCAACTATCCTTAAAGACTGCATAGAATATGCGAAGGGTTGCCAGGCATGTCAAAAGCATAGCACAATAAGGCATGTGCCCATAACTGATCTGCATGCAGTAGTAAAGCCTTGGCCATTCAGAGGATGGGCCATGGATATGATGGGGAAAATACACCCACCCTCTTCGAAGCATCATTGTTTCATTTTGGCGGCTACTGATTATTTCACCAAGTGGGTCGAAGCTAAGCCATATAAAGTTGTAGACCAGACGGAGGTTATTGGGTTCATTAAAGATTTGATCCATAGATTTGGCGTCCCACAAACTATAACGGTTGATGATGAGACTGTTTTTTATGGGAAAATGGTAAAGTCTTTTGTGTCCGAGTTTGGAATTAGCCTTGTTAATTCCACCCCATATTATGCACAAGCCAATGGTCAAGCTGAATCATCCAATAAGTCCTTGAAGAAAGGAATACAAAAGGTTGTGGAAGATAATCCTAGGGATTGGCATAACTTATTGTTGGATGTATTGTGGGCTTACAGAACTTTCCCAAGGTCAAGCACAAGAGTCACTCCTTATGTCTTAGTTTATGGGCATGATGCAGTATTACCTGTGGAGATCAATGTTAAGTCCTTGAGGGTAAGATGCCAAGACCAGTTAGATCCTGAGCAGTATTTTATTCCTTGTGCATCCCAAAAAGATTAATGGCAGATATTTGAAGCCTTATTTTCCAACTATTTGGGAAACACAAGGAATAAAATAAACACTAAATACAAGAACATGAGATTACTCAGATGATAAACAAGAATTTGTTTTTCATAAAGAGTCAAGTACATCGTGCCACAAATTGGCCCAAAAATCATTGCAATGTTTTAATTGTTTTTGTACAACAGATTTCCTATTGGTAAATGATGAAAATAGTTGAATAGCTGCAGCCATGTCTCTCTTTTGATCCGCCAGTCCTTGGTTGGTGATTTGTAGTTTGATGTCAGTTCGGACTAAGGCCTAATTCACTGCAAAAAGCTCCTCTTCAAGTTGAGCTTTCCTCTCCAGTAGTTGAGTTCGAAAGTGAGAGGCAGAGGAGTGTTGTTCCTTAAGCTTTGACACTTCTGTATGCATTTGGGAAGCAAAACTTTGGTCTCTAACCAATTTCTCATCCGCAGCCTTGGCAGCATGACAAATGCTGATGTAGAAGTCGATAGTAGCTGCTGCCTGGGATAGGTGACTTGAGACATTCTTACCGGACTGCTCAGCAATTTTGCAGCACTGAAGAAACCCATTTCTGATTATAGGCCTTTGTAGAGCCTCGAAGGGAATCCTCGAAAAAGATATTAACAGGTCCAAGCAGGTGTCTAAGTCTATCAAAGGTACAGACGGCTTGCTGTTGGAGGAAGAAAAGCTCTCAAAAATTTCCAGCAAAGAGTCAGCCAAAACTAATGGCTCAGCTTCCTCATCGAATGTTGGAGAAGTAGAGTGGATGTCAAAGAGACTAGCTAGTCTTACTTCGAAGACATCAACCTCATCATTAGACATAAGGGGCGTAGAGAGAGTGGCCGTGGAAGACACAGAAGACTGCATACGGATAGGAGAAATGGGTGAAGCATCTTTAGCAGTCTCCATGGTCCTAGCCACCAATGAATCAAGTGAAGAAGGACTAGAGCTAGGTAAAGGTGATAAACCACGGGTTGGAGAGCTGCCAGCACACTCAATAGGGGAATCAACTGCCATCAGAGATGGGGTAGCAGTTGGAATTTCTTTGGAAGAAAGAAGAAGAGCAAGGCTCGATAAAGAAGTAAATTGAGGAAAGTCGAGGGTCAAGTGGGAAAGACGTGGAGTCAAACCAAGAGAAAGAAGTGCAGGAATAGAATGCTTGGCCTCAAGAAAAATGCAGGAAGTATAGACCTTGGAAGTGGAAGTATGGTCTGAATAGCCCTTACATCCTGCATCTGATCAACCTCAAGTGAAACTAAGAGAGGTCTCATTGGAAAGATGAACTCAGTAGTTGTTGCTGCAAGAGGAAGAAATATAAAGTAATGTTAAACTTCAATACCAAAGGCTGACAAAGGAAAAACAACAGAATTATGAAAGAAATTACCTGCTCCAGAAGTGTCGGCGATGATGGGAGAACTACGAAGGGAATGATGTCTGGCAGTTTGTTGCCTTCTTGCAGTTTCCCTTTGTAGTGCATCAGCAGCAGTAGCTTCATCTCTCAGAAATTGTTGCTGCCGTTTTTTCTCAGCTCTCTCGAAGACAATCATGGCCTTAGAATGTTCTTGTTCTACTGCCTTGACGGCTGCTTCATGGATGGTATCTTCAACCAAGATAGTAGCAGAAGCAGTCACTTTCTTTCTCTTTTCCATTGCTTTGGCAATTGTCTCAGAATCGGAGTCTTCGACCATATCAAAAAGAGAGACAGTCACCTTTTTTTTCTTTTTTCTCTATATTGGCGTGGTCAGCTCCTTCTCAATTTTCTTCTCAACTTCTTCAGTCTGGGATCTGGATTCCGAAGAAATGAGCTCATCTTCCATCTCTCTAACAGTTGTCTCATCTCCAACCAAGTCAGAGGAAGAGGTGATCACTCTCTTCTTTCTTTTCAAGGGTGACTCTTGCTCTTGATCTGCTTCTTCTTTTTCTTCTCCTTGAATATCGGATGTTTCCTTCTCAAGCTTAAGGAGTTTCCTTTTCTTTTGTTGTTGGCCACCTCCACAAAAGAAGAACTGAAGATAAGGCTAAATGCATTATAAAAAAGACAAAAGGAGAAGAGACAAGGGTATATACCTTTCTTCGAGGCAGCCCGAGTAACTCTAGGAGGAGTTGAAGCAGCATGAGCAGATTGGGTTGTAGCATGTACTGCAACTGAAACAGTGAAAGAAGTGACAATTCCAGCTCCTTTGGGCATGGTCACATCTAACACCGTTAGTAGGTTTTGAGATGAAATGGCCAAGTAGATTTCCATGTTGGTCACCCACCAATTTTAGTATCTCTTCAATAGGGTACCTTGAGGAATGAAAGGGATATACTCAAAATTGACCAAGTCGTCTATAAATTTAAAAGTTGCCTCTTCTAGCCTGGACTTTCGAACTTTCAGATCCCTTCTAGTAAGACTGAGATTTGTGTTGCTGCAGAGAGGTATTGGGACCCCTTGTGTGAGGCCAAATTGTCTAGCAAATTGAGCAGGACAGTAAGGCTCAGCGATGCATTTGTAGGCTTTGGGGTTCAAAGTCCCGATAAATAACTCTCTGGGAATCAGAATGGAGGCCCATATATCTTTGTGAATAGGTGAAGTACAGGACTTGTCACTTAGGAAATTCCTCAACCAAGATGGACCAATGGTGGGTTCGAAGGGACAGAAACGGTAAGTAGGAAGGGAAGCTAGAAGTTGGTGGAAGAAAGAGAAGTAAAAAGCAAAGGTAGAGGGATAAAGTGAAGCATTGGCCAGCCTTATGCCATGAGTAAGAGGGTTTGGCTCAGAAAATTTAAGGCATTTGGATTGTAACTCAGTAAAATAGGCAAAAAGCCAAAACTGAAGGATCCAGAATGGCCCCCCTTGATTAGCATCTAAGGGTTTCTCACAGAAAAGGGAGCAGACTTTATATACGTGACCTAGAACATGTGGGGCTAAAGCCACCTTTTTCTATAAAACAAAGGCTTTGGCAAGAGGGGCAAATTCATGCATGATTCTCTGAGAGGAGGTGCAGAAAAGGAATTTGCAAAGTCAATACAATAAGAAAGAAAAGAATTCCCTATCAGTCACAGGGCCCTCTCTTTTATTCTCAGCCTTAGCGAAATCACTATAGGATGAGTTAAGGAAGGAGAGAGAGAAAGGGACTGCTGAGTCAGGGTAATCCGGCCCAAATGGGATACCAATGGGGGATAATCCCAGTAGATGGAAAATGTCAAGAACAGTAGGGGCCATCATCCCGCATCTAAATTGAAAGAAATTAAAGATAGGATTCCAAAAACACAAGGCAGCAGGAATAAGGAAAGGGTCTTCTGAGATAGTTACCCTGGATAATCTGAGAGCATCGAGAAGGCAGATTTCTTGATGGTCCAGGGTCCTAGCAGGAACAACCCGATCATACCATTCTTGCCACTCTGGTCTCACCGTGGGCCAGCATCGGTGGGGGCGATTTATCCTCCAGTTCCTCCAGTCAAGACCACCTTCATAGAGAAGACATTGGTTTTCCAGACGGGGATATAGGGCTGGGAGCTCAGTAAGGATCTCTTTGAATA